>ML677390.1:2797349-2917931 GCA_007922305.1 Dermatemys mawii | reverse complement strand
GATTCCCTAGGTTTTAGTCAGGAGGAGAGGATAGAAGAGGATAACATATAAGGAAGATCAGACAAGAAACTTTCACATAAAAAAGAATCTAACACAACAGAAAAGGGCAGACAAATAAAGAGTGACAAGAATCAGAGAGGTAGCGGTGTTAGTCTGGAATTGCAGAAGTGACAGAGTCCTGTGGCACCTTAAAGACTAACTAAAGTATTAGAGCATAAGCTTTCGTGGGCTAATATCCACTTCGTCGGATGCATGCCAATGACGAAGTGGGTATTAGCCCACGAAAGCTTATGCTCTAATACTTTAGTTAGTCTTTAAGGTGCCACAGGACTCTTTGTCACCTCTGCAAAGAGTGACAAGTTTCTAAAGTGCTTGTACACAAATGCCGGGAGTCTAATAATAAGATGGTGAACTAGAGTGCCTCCTATTAAAGGAGGATCTTGACATAATAGACATCACGGAAACCTGGTGGAGTGAGGACAATGAGACACAATCATTCCAGGGTACAAAATATTTTGGAAGAACAGAACGGGGATGGGGGTGGGGGGAAGTAGCACTATATGTGAAAGAAAATGTAGAATCAAATGAAGTAAAAATCTTAAACGAACCCACATGTTCCACAAAATCACTACGGATAGTAATTCCGTGCTCTGATAAGAATATAATAATATGAATAAGAAGGAAAATATCTTATTGCCCTTATATAAATCCATAGTGCGCCCACACCCTGAATACTGCATACAGATGTGGTCTCCTCATCTCAAAAAGGATATGCTGGCATTAGAAAAGGTTCAGAGAAGGACAACTACAATTATTAGAGGTTCGGAACAGTCCCATATGAGGAGAGATTAAAGAGGCTTGGACTTGTCAGTTTGGAAAAGAGGAGACTAAGGTGGGACATGATAGAAGTATATAAAATTATGAGTGGTGTGGAGGAAGTGAATAAGGAAAAGTTATTTACTTGTTCCCATAATATAAGAACCAGGGGCCACCAAATGAAATTAATGGGCAACTGGTTTAAAACAAATAAAAGGAAGTTCTTCACACAGCACACAATCAACCTATGGAACTCCTTGCCTGAGGAGGCTGTGAAGGCTAGGACTATAACAGGGTTTAAAAGAGAACTGGATAAATTCATGGAGGTTAAGTCCATTAATGGCTATTAGCCAGGATGAGTAAGGAATGGCGTCCCTGGCCTCTTTGTCAGAGTGGGGTGATGGATGGGCGGAGAGAGATCACTTGATCATTACCTGTTAGGGTCTCTCACTCCAGGGCACCTGGCATTGGCCACTGTCAGTAGACAGAATACTGGGCTGGATGGACAATTGGTTGGTCCAGTAGGGCCATTCTTATGTTCTTATAGAAATGCTCATGTGGGGACCAGGGCTCACAGCGGTGTCTGCGGTTTAGAGGCGTTCATGTGGAAGTTCCAGGCAGCGACAGAAGTAGACGGGGGCATGCAGGCAAGCAGGGACTTGCGTGGTAGTGAGTGAAGGGTGCGGGGGGGTGAGGCAGAGTCCACGGGGTGCAGGGGTTCACACAACAGGGTGAGGCTTTGGCCAAGGGATAGCTCAGGGCACATGCACAGTGTTCAAAAATAGGGCTGGGCTAGTGTATATTGCACGGCTCTTGTGTCGTGCCTCAGGTGGAGGGGGGAGCAGTTCATATGTGGTGTGTCAGGTGGAGGTGGGGGAAGGGTGTCACAGGGCACACATGCAGTGCCTCACATTGAGGGTAGAGGTGAGTGGTTATGCCAGGGGGTGTCTATGACCGAATGCACCCCTGTATTCACATCCCTCCCACTAATGTAAACAATCTTTGTGCACACTATGCTGTTTGAAGGCTAATAACTCACTATAGTATAATATGATGAAACATGCAGTAACAGTCAAGCTATGAAAATTATCTGAAATCATGACTAAATTGTGTTACCAGACAAGTGTGGGGAGGGTGTAAACTAGTTTCTCAAAGACAAAGGACAAGATGACACTGTTAGCCCGGTGACATTAAAGCTTATGGGGCATCACCTGTCAAGCGGCCATTCTTTGGCAAGGAAGACAGGTTGATCTGCATCTTAGCAAACAGCAACATGGGAGCTCTTTCACGAGGTGACTCTAATTCCAACCTCACAGCAGGAAGAAACTTTATCTAGGAGTAACCCTCAGGAAAATGCATCTCGAAGACGGACTGGACTATAAAAGTGAGGGTCGGGAAAAAGCATCTCAAGCTCTCTTTCCCTAGCTCTCTCTCTTTCACCTGAAGACAAAAGGAATTGAACCATCTACGCCTACTAGGTTCAAAGAAAATGTTCCAAGGCCTTAATGCTTGTGAGGAAGGCATCGTGGCCCTGGTAGGGAGAGGGGCATGGAGAAGGGAAAGGAAAATGCCATGAGAGGGCCAGAGCTACAGCTGGAATAAATTGGCAATGGGCCAGATCCCCAGCTCAGGTAAATCAGCAGAGATCCATTGAAGCCAATGGTATTAGACTGACCTGCACCATATGGGAATTTGGCCCATAAGATCTCACCAGAGACTTGTGAAGTGCCCTTGATTTATCTTTGTTCTGGGCTACAGCGCAGGTCTGAAAAGGGACTATTCCTGTAAAGGTTTTTCACAGTAACAGAGTAGAGGTTTTCCCAACTGGGCATTGAAGCTATACGTGGCTTGGCTTTGCCTTCACTGCCACTGTGGTGGTGGCCTTAACTCGCCTTTGGTGGGACTGGTTTAGTCACAGAAAATTATAATCAGAAGCAAATCTTCTGGCCCCTCTTGAAACTTTCAGCCCTCCCACTCGGTGCTTTATAGACCTTCCCAGCTTTATTCAGGTGACCCCCTGAGAGCTATCACTATCTACTGAGCCCACAGGCTCCTTACAAACTGTAGCCCTGTTGGTCATGATGACTCCTGGGCTCTGTCCCATCATCTGGACTAAACCAGGCACAAGCAAGGCTGTGCTTTGTTCCCCTAAGGCCAGCCTTTGAACAATGGATGTTTTGGCCTGTGGTTGTGTCCTTGGATCAGTGCACCATTGCAGTCAAAAATTCAGGCATGCTCTCCCATGTTTTCCCTGCTAGATTCTATGGCCAAACTGCAGCATTAGTAAGATTATAACATCACAGATATCCAGCAAGAGATCACTGGAGGAGTGATCCAATTCGTCTGCAAATTTGACACCATCAGCTCAGGACTAAACAAAGACTGTGAATGGCTTGCCAACTACAAAAGCAGTTTCTTCTCTCTGGGTGTTCGCACCTCCAGATCAGCTGCTGGAAGTGGGCCTCACCCTCCCTGATTGAATTTACCTTGTTATCTTGCCTGCATATCTTACCTGCCTCTGGAGATTTCCACAACATTCATCTGATGAAATGGGTCTTAGCCCACGAAAGCTTATTATCCCAAACATCCGTTAGGCTATAAGGTGCTACAAGACTCTCTGTCGCTTTTGCACATCCAGACTAACACAGTTACCCCTCTGATATTGGAGGAGTGATTCTTATGAATGGGAGGAAAGCATTGGGGATGAAGGAAACAAACTAGGAAGAGAAGGGGTGGGAAAATCCAGTGGAAGAGAAAACAGTCACAAGGAAGGAGAGCAAATGCCAGAAATAAATGGAAATTGATGAAGAAGAGCTGCACAGCGTGTGAGGTTTGAGATGAGCATGGTTAATTAGCTACATTATTGTATTGAAGTGGTTCTATATAGCAACTCATAACTTAGTAATTGTAAGCTCTTTAGGTCATATTTCTGCTATGTGCAGTTGCTAGCACCAAACAGGACGCTGATCCATGACCAAAGTCCTTGGGTGCTACTACAATGCAAACTAATAACTAGTGTAAATGCACAAGAAAATGAGCTGTGGCCTTTGGGCCCCTGGTGAGCATGTGTCAAATGGGAATGACTTGTGATGGTGTAGCAAGCTAGTTCCTTCTTGTGTTCTAGCACAACACAAACTTTTCCTCAAAAAATAAGGCTCTCTCCACCTCTTATGGCCATGATGAAAACCATGCGTGATTTCCAAAGCAGTCTTGTGGTTAGCTATGGAATCTTAGTACTTGGCAAATCCCTTCCTCAAAGCTTGTGTTAGGAAAAGAAAACTTGTCTTCACTGCCTGTCTCTGACAGTACCCACCTCTCATGAAATGTGCCTGACAAAGGCAAAAACCCCTCAACATAGTGTCAGAGTAGCTCTGGTGTTAGCCTGGCTCAGTATGGTACCTAGCAGACTCCATGAAGTCCCTGGCTCTGCTCCCTGCCCAGGTTATGGGATGTTCTGCTTCTGAGGAGGGAGATGGTGGGGGTTGTAAATATTCTGGTAATGGTGGGAAGGGTTTCTCAAACAAGGAGGTCATTCAGCATGAGCTGAAGGGCATTAGACACTTTGGAAGCATGTTCTACACTAGATAGCCTCACTTTATCACCCCATGGTGTGTTAGATGGGGAAGGCTTCATCCCCTGCCAAAGGAGTCAAGCAGAGGCTCCGCCCTGCCTTATCATGAAGAACCAAATGTGTTGATTATATGCCTGAATTTATGGTTATATGCAAATTATGAGCCAATATGCAAAACATTTCATTAAATAAGTTGCATCTGCTGTAGGTCTATAGTGGCTGTACCATCTCTGTGCCTGTTGGAGAGGCACTGTCATCCCTTTAGGCCCTCTTTTGTCCTTTGTCACTCCTTTTTGTGAGCGCTCATTCCCATTGTTCTGCATTGAACTCTAAGTGGACCAAGACTTGTGCGCTTATTAGCTCCTAACAAATGCGTTTCTCCTGTGCTTGAAGTGTTTCCCTCTTAAGATCTGAGCGGATAGAAGAAAAGAGCCTGGGAATGACAGTGCATGGCACTAAATTTGTATGTCCAGCACATCTTCCTGCTTTGCAGAACTGAAGAGAGACTTGAGATGTTGCCTTTCCTCCTGCAAGCCTTCCAAAGTGCTTTGCTATTTCCCCTTCCTGCAATTCGGATGCACCTGAACTCTGACCTGCAGCAACACCTGCTATTCCAATCCTGAGCCCCAAAGCCCCCTTTATAACTTCAAGGAAGTCATGTTAGCTAATTGGTTCTCTTAGCCTCCGCGAGGCAGATAATTACTGTCCCTGGTTTAGAGATGGCAAATTTGAAGTGTTTTGGAGTGAGTTTGCCAGAGGTCACATCATGAGTCCATTGCGGAGCTTAGGTCGGAACATCGGAGTCACAGGGGCCTAGATTGTTACAGGCATTTAGGTGCCTAACTCCCATTGACTTCAATAAGAGTCAGGAACCTAAACATCTTTGAATCTGGTCTAGGATGCTCATCTGCAGGACCACAATGCCTATGTGCAATGGAACTGTGATGAAACCCTGTCTAAAGGGAGTGGTTCAGGTTAAAAATCTTAATGTCCAAATGTTCTTACCTGGGTTACTAGTAATGATGTTTGAGATGCTCAACGTGGAAATAAATCTTGATCTAAGGTGCTTCTCCTTGTGCTGTTTGGTTTTGCTTTTGTACATTTTTCTTTGCTTGCAGTCTATTTTAGTCTGTCGTTTTCACTTTCTGATCTATTAACAATGATAAAGGGAGTGGCTGACAGCAGGGAGCAGCTTTTGTTTTTAAGAAAAAGGAGGTGGGGGAGGAAACTGTTTCCACTGGAATTGTGTATGTTGTTTTTTTTAAAAGGAAACGTTTCTGCTGGTCTCGCTTTGTGTACAATTTTGCACTTACTATGTTCAGGCCTAAATTCAACCCAACCATGTTTTTAATTTGATCCAGGAGCTCTTAGTTACACCCCACACACTCTGGGCCCTGTTCCTTTCTGTGCATGCTGTTAGCAAGACTCATTTCTCACGTCTTCCCAGAGGCATGTTTTTGACCAGACCATTCCTTTTCTTCTCTTAATCTCTTCCCACCCTCCACCAAACCAGTCTCTACATCCCCCTAATCATCCTTGTGGCAAGGTGGCAGATTCTAGGGTCACTTGGGCTTGTCTAAGTCATCTCAGTACCAGGCATTTAAATCCTGACAATAGAGCCAGAGGTATTTTTGCTGAGTCACACTGAGGCTAGATCAGGTATGTCCAGTTACGAGCACAAGAGAGGGGTTGGCGTGACTCCCAGAAGGAGGGCAGGAGCAGAGACAGAGTGGTCCCACAGGGAGAGAACACCAAGTTTGTGGAGAAAGCTGAGGATGCTTACGTCTTGTTGTTCCCAATACGAAAAGGGAAAGGCATTCTGAGCTGCCTTCAAATACACCTTTCTGATACCAAGGTGCCCAGAATGGAATATGGTGTTTTCCCTAGAGCCCCACTCCCAATCTTTCTCTTTCCACAGTGTGGCAGGGCAGGGGTAAAAACCCCTAGAATGCCCTGCCTCTGCAAGATAAACCCTGCTTGCTGGAGGCCCAGGGGCAGGGGCTGGCTGTAGCCGGCAGGAGGCCCAGCTGGAAGCCCTAATGAGGGCTGGCTCACAGAGCTAGGCTGGACTAAAGGGCTACAGCTGAGGCTGGGAGCTGGGAGGGCTATAAAAACCCTGACTCTTGATCAGTTGTGGGGGAGGCTAGACAGGGAACAGGAGGCTGCAGTATTGTCTTCTCACTGCTAGCAAGGGGCCTTGAGACCCAGGGCCCAAGACATTGGGGTAACTGTTGGGGGATGGGAGGGGGATGGGAGGGGAAGCACTGTATATAGCACTGAAGCCATGAATGTCAGCACTATAAACAAAGCACACTTGGGTGAAGCACTAAGAAAGGGTGTCAAGACCTTTATTGAAACCAGTCAGACCACAGGACCAGCACGGACCCTGTTACACACAGAAATACTCACTTTTAAGTTGCTCAGATCTATTGCAGAAAATTGGTGTCACTGTCCAGAATCTGTATGACTCAGACAAATAGCCAATGAGGCGCTTGCCCTCATGTAACATCCAACGAGAGGAGCCTACACATTGCTCACCAGGTCTCCTTTCTGCATCATGAACGTTACCCTTCCTTCCCTGTTAGACAAGCCAGAGCTAGGCATTCAGCCTCATTTTGACTTTGCATCTTCCTCTTTCACTCTCTGAGCCACAGACCTTTTCTTTCTGCTTGCTGTGACAGGCCAATATATGAAATGAAGCTATCCTCATCATTTAAATGCTTATGGTGGAGATTTGCAAATGATTAATATTTGAAAACCACTATGTCCTTGATCTTGCCTTAGGATCTTTGTACAGTTTGGCGGGGGTCTTTTGTTTGTTTGTTTTTTGCAAGCTCTTTGAGCTGGGAACATGCTTTTCCAGTAGAAGGAACTTCTTAATCAGTTAATTGTGAATAATCCTTTTTCCCCTGAATTTTGGTTCACACAGCTCTCCATAACCCGTGCTTTGTCTGGGAGGTGTCATAGAGTTTTAGTGTTGCCCGATGACGCTCAAGGCTAGAGTAAGCTAGTTCAGGTACCCAGGCATGCTCTGGGAAGAGGAATGTGGGGCTGCTCACGCATGCCATCTGCTGGGCTGCAGGGGCTCTGCCTATACTTCTCGGGATATACCAGGCCTCTTGCTCCCCAGATCACCACTGCCCTTCTGAGGCCAGGCAGCTGTCTGTTCCGGAGGAGGAAGGACCCAGCACCCAGCCCAGCTGAGCGGAGTCATGATTCATGGGTCTCAAACCCAAGCCCGCAAGGTTCATGGGAGTAGCCATGCTCCAACTCTTCACCTGGCAGCCTGCTGACAAAAGCTTTCCTGGGATCCATGAACCCCTGTCCCAGTGTTGATGCTCCACCCTAATATCTGATTAATGGAATCCCAGAGTGGCTGATTGACCTGCTGCCTTACTTAAGCCAGCAGCAGTAACAGGAAGCTGTCTGAACAACTGGGATCGACTCTGCTGTAGAGTATGTCTGCTGTGTGCATTCTACTCCTTGATTCCCTGGCATCCCGACCCAGTGTGACTCCTGGCTTCCTTTGTCTCCTGCTTCTGACCTCCCAGTATCCTGGCCAGCTGACTCCTGTCTCATGACTAGGTCTGGCTGCCTGTGACCCAGCCATGATACAGAGTACTCTGCTTGGGGGCCTTGTCGACATCACCCTAGCAGAGCCATGATAGGCTAGCAGCAGTGAGGAGAACCCCTCCCATACAGCATCCTGTGCAAGGGTGGCATTGGTTGGGGCATGCCAGAGCAGTAAGTTACAGCGTTGAGGAGCATAAGGCAGTTCACACCACCCACAGGTAGTGTTTCAGGCTCGTTGCAGACTCAGGCAGATGCTGCTGCATTGTTTATGCTTGATTCATGGTTTCAAGCTTTTTTCTGCAGCCCTCAGGGTTGGGACCATGGACATTGAAGCAGAAATTCTGATCTGTCAAGAGCTGGGACCCTGAATATCTTTATTTTGTAACTATATGGATATATTTTCCTATTGACTCAACACTAGGAGTTAAGTGACTTGTCTTGTTTCCCAATAACACATAATGGGTTAAGCTCATAATTAATCATTTAAAGTCACCAAAATGGATGGGAATGTTTTTTTCCCTAGTGACCCAGCTCTAGCAATCACCAAGAGTAAGTCAGCATTTGCTAGCAACTAGTGCATGGTGGTATCTAAGACATCCCACAGTTACGGCCATTTCTTGTACTAACTACAGAGGGATATGGTGGTGTCTGCTGGAAAATGCTGAATCTTTATTTGGGACCATTACAGATTGCCACAGCCCCGGAGAAGGGGTTCCCAGCCACAGTAATCAAACCAGGGTGTGTCTGCTTGATGCCTTGGCCTGTAGATTTGGGGTCTGTACACTTGAGATGGGCTTCGTTTAGAATGCGTTGGCTAACTCCAAATCCCAGACTGAGACATAAATTCCCCTGGAGGACGTAGAAAACAGTGCTCTGACACTTATGACCCTGTACGAGACCTGGACTGGGCCCAGGTCTTGCTTAGCCACATCAGAGGTGTTCATCATAAGACTCATTAATACTCAGTGTATTAAATAAGGTCTCTTGCACACAGTGCCACCTAGTGGCTGAGAAGTATATTACAGATTAGCATTCTGTTACCCTGACTGGCTGTCCGCTCCTCAGAGATTTGCAGAAACATTATAATTACCATGCCTTTTCTTTTTCCTTTGCAGCAAACTGCCTAATTACCACCTTGCCTCTGCTTCCTCCAAGTTTTGCTAGAGCTTCAAAATAGCTTTCTAGAGCTGGATGCAAATGCAGTGTTTGGACAGGCTGTCAGTGCTGTCTTATCAGCGCCAAGGACTCTGTTGCCTTAGCGATTATCTTCCCTCACAGTGATCATTTCCTAATAGGCTGAGCAGCTCTCTGATCTTGGGAAGAGACACTTTGTCAAAGGCTCCTCACTTTTATTTTTGGTGAGTGCATAATTGGCTCCTCTCCTATCTCACAGCCATCATAAGAACATAACGGCCATACAAGGTCAGACCAAAGGTCCATCTAGCCCAGTGTCCTGTCTTCCGACAGTGGCCAATATTGGGTGTTTCAGAGGGAATGATCAGAACAGGTAATCATCAAGTGATCCATCCCCTATCGCCCATTCCCAGTTTCTGACAAACAGAGGCTAGGGACCCCATCCTGGCTAATAGCCATTAATGGACCTATCCTCCATGAACTTACGTCGTTCTTTTTTGAACCCTGTTATAGTCTTGGCCTTCACAACATCCTCTAGCAAGAAGTTCTACAGGTTGACTGTGTGTTGTGTGAAGAAACACTTCCTTTTGTTTGTTTTAAACCTGCTGCCTAGTAATTTCATTTGGTGACCCCTAGTCTTCCATCCACTCCTTAGGCTGCTATCTTTCTAATAGCTTCTTATTTATTTAGATGTATAGAAATTGGAGGCACCCATGACAGAACTCCAAAATACATGTAAGCCCGGCAGTACAACTTAACATAACCCAGAGTCACACCCTCACCTTGCACCATTTCCTGTTGGAGGGCTTGAGATCAGATGCTTGTCAGTAGAGCCGTCCTGCAGTCATTATTTTGGTAAACTGTGAGCACCACATGCAGGACACAGGCTACTGCTTGTGAGTCTCCAGAAGTGGAATCTATGTGGACAATCACTCAAAAAAGAATCGTTACTTAACCTACAGCAACTGTGCAGACCCTCTCAGAGGTCCAGAGAGGCCCCCATCCATAATACCAATAAAAAATGATGGCACATGAAAAAAAATAAGGCACCAAAAAAGTGACACATCATTTGAATATTTTTTTATTTAACCAATGCCTTTCTAGCTTTTTTTTGTGCAAATGCACTAATTACTGAGGAAAAATCTAGCTTTTGTGCAATATCACAGTTGATATTAAGCATGGCGAGCCAATTCAAATGCTCTTGTCCCATAGTTCAACAGTGATAGTTCTTTACCGTTTTCCAGGGGTGAAAGTAGAAATGGGGACTTACTGATGCAGAGCTGGGTTGGGGCCGGCTCTGGCCTGCTGGGGTAGCAGCGGCAGCCAGGGCTCCGGCAGCAGTTTAAAGGGCCCAGAACGGTAGAGGCTGGGGATCCCCAGGCCCTTTAAATAGCCCCCAGAGCCCTGGGGTAGCGGCAGGGTTCCAGCCACTATTTAAAGGGATGGGGCGGTAGAGGCCACTACCCCAGCGCTCCAGCAGCGGGGCTCTAGTGGCAATTTAAAGGGCTTGGGGCTCCAGCCACTCCTGGGAGCCCCAGGCCCTTTAAATTGCCACCTGGGGAAGCCAGGCCACCCCAGTACGGCGCAGTGGCTCCTGCTGGTATGCCATACTGGCGTACCGGCTTACTTTCACCTCTGCCTTTTTCAACACGTTGAAGGTGCATTCATTTGAAGCCACTGATGCAGGCAAGCTGACAAAAATGCAACTGTGATATTAGGAAACCCCAGTGAGTCCAAGTTCAAGTATTTCTTGAAGCAATTCCTTTGGCTTGCAATCCAATTTAAAATTGGCGGCACATATTCATTTGAGGAAAGTGACCTCATCACTGAGATCTTTTAAGATTTCTTTGTTGTACTGTTGCTGAAATTGTTCAGCTGCAGAAAGCAGACCTTCATTACTCAGTCTGTTGAGCTGCTAAAGAAACGCAAAAAAGACACAAATTAGTCACGGTGACTCAAATCGACCTGTAAGACCTGACTGAATAGAGTCAATGATGACAAAGAAGATACTGACCCTATAATGCTGCTCGGCATCAGATTCAGTAGGTAAGTTGCAAATGGTGGAGAACTCCGATGAAATGCCAATATTCTGTGCTACTAATTTGGACTCAGGATTGCATCCCATTGGTCACGAATCTGTTGAATGTCATTGATAAGACTTTCAAGGTTATCCTTCTCAACATGTGCAGCATTGCGTGCTTCAATTACCAGATTAGTTTTGTGGATCATTGTAAGTAGCTTCATCCACAAAGATGACATCAGAATGCATTCAAATTTGGACATGTGCCTCTGAATAGACTGAAGTTCAGTTCGAGCCTGTGCAGTGAGATTGAGAGATTCAAGCTCATTTAAAGCCTTTTTCACTAAATTCAAATGCTGCACAACTGCTTGAACACCATCAATCTGTGCAGACCATCTAGTTTTGAACATCCCATACAGTAAAACAGGAAGATATTGCTGCAAAACTTCCCACTTTTGTGAACTGCTACTGAAGAGATAGTACATTTGCTGAACAGTTCCAAAGTAAGTAATTACCTCTTTCCATGATTCAGCACGGTCAACACCTACAAGGTTTAGTGTGTGGTTTCCACAGCTCGAGAAAATACAGTTTGAATTATGCTCAAGCAGAACTGCTTGTACTGCCCAGCTATATTAGTTCCATTGTCATAGTCTTGACCAATGCAGACTTGAAAATCTAACTTAAAACCTTCTAGAGTTGTTAGTACATCAGCAGCAATTTCTTTTCCAGTTTTTCTCATTTTATCAAACAAAATAAACCTGTCTACATCTTAACATATTGAATAACCATAGCAGTCTGTTCCTTGTGAGAACAATCTGGAGTGGCAACAACAATGTTTGAAAAATACTTTGCATTTTGAATCTCATCAATAATTGTTGTTTGTAGGAATGACCCACATAGGTCAATAAACTCGTTTTGTATGCGTTTGGCCAGAGAATGGACTTGCATAAGTTTTTGACTCTCTTGCGATTCTCGAACCTGTTTAACATGCTCTGATAAAAGTGGGTCATATTTGCTGAGGAGCTCAACTATGCTTAGAAAGTTTCCATTTGTACGATTACTAGTATGTTGACTGGAACCAAAGAAAGCCAATCTCCGCTCAGAAAGAAAAAGGATGACATTCAGGATGTGCTCAAGAAATTTTTTCCAGTTATTAGTTTCTGTAGAGAGTTTAGTCAAGAGTAAATTCTCAACTGAACGTTCAGCTGATGCTGCCCTTCTGGATGATTTCCCTGCAATATAGCTTTCTTTGTGTGATGTTGAACTCTCATGTGATGGTATTTGGGCTTTCAACTTCCTCCAACCTCTGTTGATGCTCCATCCTGATTGATTGGAGAGAACTGATGTGTAGGTATAATAGAACAGGCTGAGCTGAAAACAAAGGGATGGCATATATAGTAAATGCAGACACAGATACAGACAAAGGGATAATGTCCAAAAATTTCAGAAGTGTGTACTCACGAAACTCACTCTATGCGATTGTCCTCACAAATTTTCCCCTTGAATCTGGACCTATAGACTACTAAAACTTATGATGATGGCCAAGCTAGGGCTCAACCAACCAACCAGTCACCTCTTTTGTCTACCATATGAAGATAATAATGAGGAATTCTCACACATAAATAATTCCTTAGTCAACTAGATGTAAAACTATAAAGACACTAAAATGTAACAATTCTCTACCTTTCAACACGCACTTGATCCAGCACCAGCCAATAGTAGTGGTTTGTTTATATAATCAGCTGATCTGAGAGGACACATTCATCACAGTCTAATCGTGTGCCATCAGAACCAATATAGTTTTACTAATATCTATTGTGACAAAGCTCCAAGTCTGTACTTGTGGGTCCTGCGCTTCCTGGCAGATTTAGGGGCCTCAGAAACTCATCTAGGCCCCAGAGTGACCTCCCTTTCTCAGTATAATTGGCAAGAGTCACCGCCTAGTGAGTTACCTTCATCACAGGCCAGTATGGAAGATGGAAAAGGGGGGAGCCCAGGCCCGCCCTCTACTCCGGACTCCAGCCCAGGGACCCTAATAGTATCAGCTAAGATGGCTGACCTTTTAGGCACAAAACACAATACAATTCCCTGGGCTACTTCCCCACAGCAGTCCCCGCTTCTTCAAACTCCACTTCACCCTTACCTCAGGGCCTCCTTCCTTCAGTATGATATGTTGTCCAACACTCAGTCTCACCAACAGCATAACTTCCTTCCACAGCTCCTGACACCCACAGCCCACCTGACTAACTGGGAGGTTTTTATCTGGTTTCAGCCAGTCCCTGATTGGCTTCAGGTGTCCCAATTAGGCTAGCTGTTTCTACTCCTTTCTAGAAGGTTCTTAATTGGCCCCAGGTGTCTTGATTGGTCTGGAGTAGCCTTTGTTTGGCTATCCAGGGAACAAGGACCTGCACATCCTGAGACTAATATACCTGCCTTCCAGCACTCTCCTATATCCTTCTGGTCTGACTCCGTCACACTATGAACATTTTAAACTCTTTCATATGACAAAATCTATATTAGTTAACAAAAAATTATGTCTTTTACCAAATCACATCTCTTCTTTGCTTAAATGTGCAGCTCTAAGCTGAGAGAATGTGTCACATTTTGGTCCGATCGGGATGCACATAAAGAAAAGTTGTAAAACTTTATCAAATGCCAGAAAATGAACAAGTGTCTAAATTTGAGGCCCCCTTTGAGCTTGAGGCCCAGGCCAAATGACCCTCCTGCCCCATCCCCCCACCCTATCCCCCTGACTGGCCCTGATGAACACTTATTTGCTAGGAACTGGAGTGCGACTAGCATATGGCCAGAGAATCAGGTGACCACTCGAGGGGTTCAACAGCATAAAGAACATCAGCGTGTCTGCACCACATGCAATGCAGTGGGGATTCTTGGAAATGGTGCTTGTAAAGCTGTTTCCTCCTTGGCAATGGGATTTCTGGGAGGAAGCCCAGTGTATGAAATGCCTCAAGGGTAATTTAACAAACCCCAGAGCTATCCTCTACTTCCACACCTAGAGCAGTCAGCAGCTGCCAGAGCTGTGCTACTGCATCACCAAGGAGGGAGGCAGGGAGAAGCCCATCTGCTCTGCAAGGCACAGGAGCTTTGATTTTAATCCTGAGGCAAGCAAAGCTAATCCTGGGAATTCCTCTGTCTCCGCGCTGCCCCCACCTCCTCCCGGCTGGGAGCGGTGCAGCACTGACTGAAACATACCCACACTTTGGAATGGCTGCAATGCACATGGCAGGGACAGGACTGGGAGCCGGCACCTGAGAAGTAGATATTTAATGCTCTATAGAGTGAGGAAGCACAGAGAATATTCAGCGCGGTTAATGCCGGCGAGACACCACAGCTCCGTCACAGTGTGAGATGTGGATACCTCCACTGAGACCATGATAATCACAGTGCTCCGACCCACCAGCTTGTGCTTAGTTCATTCACTCTTTGGGACAGAGAGAAAAAGAGAGAGAGAGAAAGTGTTCGATGTATCAGAGATCAATTTATCGTGTCTCATCTAGATGCGATAAATCAATCCCCAAATCGATGCCTGTACTATGTGTGACACACAAAAAGGCCCTGATCCTGGATTGGAGCCTCCCAGTTGTATTGTCAAAAGACCTGTCTACTGGCATCACTTGTTACTAGTAACAGTTATTTATGTGACTAGCAGAGACAAGGCACTCTAATTGTTTACCTCAATATAGCCAGGAGAGATCAGCCCCAGATGGACAGGTGTATGGTTGATCTTGACGAGCTACATCAAGATAAAAGCTACCTGTGCCTCATCTCATCTCATCTCCACAGCGAGAGGGCTAACTCATGTTATCGCTTGTGCTGTAAAAATACCCTTATTTAGGCAGTGAAGACATAGCCAGAGAGGAGAAAGGGAATCTGCAATTTTGCTGATACAATCTGAACTACTGAATTTTGCACAGTTTGTTAACTGGAGTGGATCTGGCACTGATGTGGTTGTTTCCTGACGATTAACCAGCTGACTATTCTGAGAGGCAGGAAGCACAGAAAAAAATCTCACCGATCAGTCCCCAAGCTTCCTCTCTTCCACTGCACGAAGAGGAGGGGGAGAACAAACACATACAAATACCTGCCTGCTGGGGCCATGCCATGGAAGAAGCGTGGAGCCGATATGTCCTCACTCTCCCTGCAGGAAGAAGCCCCCCAAAGGACCAGTGCAGAGCTGAGGCTGCAGCGCAGTGCATGCAACCAGAAAGAGGCAAAGCCAGGGTGCAGCAGCTCTAGACAGCAACTTTCCCTGGAAGTTTGTTTAATTCTCACCACAGAACCCCATGAGGAGGTCTTCCAGCATTAAATCTTGATCCAGAGTTTTATTACAGTTAGAGGGAAGGGTATAGATGTGGACCAGGATGTCAGCAAGAGCACAGCACAGCCACCAGGGCAGGGACTGCTGAGACCTCATGTGGAAGAGTTGCTTCTTCACTCGGATGAACCAGGATCTGCAGGGAGGGGCTGAGATTCCTCTTAGGATTCCAAGACCCTGATTTTTTGGGACAATAGAATCTCTGCCCCATTGGTCCTTAGCACCGAGTCACTAATCTCTCCCCACAAGGGGAGAATGTTTGGGGAACTCTGCATTGCAGTCTCTCAGAGTAACTGTTCCCCTAGAATAGCCTGCTTCTCGACTGGGAGATGAAGAGGAGAAAGGGGAAACATTAGCCAACTCAGCAGGAACATTAGCCAACTCAAGTGGACAAGTCAGAGCAGTGAGCTGACCTTTATCTGTGTCATGGGATCACTTGATCCTCAGGTTCAACTCAGTTCATGTTGTCATTGATACCATTTAATGATTAAACCCTGATAATATGGCACCATTTATCAACAGAAGAACCATAAGGTTAGATAGAGACCAGCTGTTTTTGTTTCTTCACCTGCACCAGTCATGGGCTTAGTGCAGAACGCCACCAGCCTCAGCAAAAGGCTGAGGTATCTTAGTTGCACATTGGACATGGACAAATAAGGGTGATGTTATCTGAGAAGGGGGCTGGAGCATCATCTAAATTCTTCTCTTTGAAATGCTAATGTTTAGATTGGCACCAAAAAAAAGTATTCACTGATTGCATAGAAAATCTGCTCTGCATGTTGCTGGCTATTTGGGGGCATCTCAGGCTGTTTGTTCAAGAGATGCAGATCTAAAAATGCATGTGAACAAGAGAGTGGAAAGTTCAGGCATGTGGATGGGCAAAGGTTGGCAGCAAGCACACAGCGTGAAACCTTGTTATGGTCATGTGAAAATCTCATTCTGACTGATGCGGAGTTGTAAAAGTCAATTAAGGGGCCAAACCTAAAACAAGGCCTAATAGAATCTGCCCAGGACCTAGCACTATGTGGGCAAGGAGGTTCTACAGGGTGTTGTGACCAGGTGTGTGAGAACACCTGGAAATGAAGAACTGCCAAGAACATAGAGGCAGAGGCAAAACAGCCAGAAAGCCAAGCAGGAGCCAGGGAGCACAGCGTGACCCTGGGGACAGCTAAACAGTGCTTTGAGTCTGTTGTCTGATGAGGCTTGGGGCTGCAAGCTCAGAACCTGGACCTTTTGTTGTTCCTCTTGTGTTCAGAAAAGCAGGACTTCATCCATTCCTCATAGATAAAGGAGATTGCATCAAAGAAAATGCCAGACTCCATCAATTTCTATTTTCAACCGGAATATCCCCAGCACCCCAAAGTTGAACTAGCTGCTCAGGTCGAAAAGGGGCAACAGTACCTTAAGGAGGGGTTTCTCTGAACCATCCCTTTTCATGCTATTGGGAGCTGCAGTGCTAAAGCCCTAGGTGAAGACACCTCGAGAAAGGGTTAATCAACACTTCACTGACAACCAGGATTTTGAAATTGATGAAGGGAATGGGCCCTGTAACTAGTTACACACAGAACAGGGTTTGCTTTCTATCCCCACCCCCAGCAGCCTAGCTGCTGTCCCAATCATGTTTAGCATCCACCTCTAACAGTGTATTCTGGGCAGCTGTCGCACATTAGAGGGATTAGTGGATACTGACTCCTGGTATTATCCTTTGCAGCTGTAACTCTGGTCAGTTTTGGAAGTGAAGTTAATAACTCTCCTTGACACCAGAAACCATGGCTTAATAGGGACACTGGTATTATGATTCATTACAACAGTTTATAACACACCACACAGTCTGTTACCCTTAATTACCCACTTCAAACTCTTTATGCATAACAGTCTAAACCCCAGCTGCCCACTTCATTTCAAGTGACCTCCTCCAATATGCTTTATTGCTTCTGCTTAAAAATCGGTCCCAATTTGTAGTTAGCTCCAACATTCTGCTTCCTCCCCCAGACCTGAAGAAGCAGGGGAGCATCCTAACCCCTTGGCTAAAGTTTATAAGTGATGACCATGCCACCCAACCCTTGGCTATTTTGTGTGGGGTTAGGTAGCCTCTGAGCATGCTTACTGGACTGGGCCCGGCACATGACTCAGGCAGCCAAACAACTATTTTTCCTTTGGTTCATAAATCATCCAGGGGCTTAAATGGGAAATAGGTCCCAGGTCCCTAGCGCATGCTCAGAAGTAGAAACAGAGGTGTCTAGAGAACTTCTACTGCAAAAGGTGCTGAGAAATGTTAGGAGCCTACAGGGTTAGACGGCAGCCGAGTGGGAATTTTGTCGATCACAGTGGTGCCTAAAAATGTGATTTATGCCCTAAGTACTTTTGTGGGTCCTATCCATAAGCTCTCACTATATCTGTGTGTGGAATGAAGATCACTACTCCCAAGGATGTTGTGAGATTGAATTAATTAGTGTTTGTATGATGCTTTCAAGATGTAAATGACCATCACACACATCTACAGCATAACCAGCTGGAGAAAGTTACAACACTTAAAAAAAAGATATAACACCGAAAGAGAGTATAAATGCATGTATTCTGCAAATGAAGCTTCTCTGCTAAATTCCCCATATATATAGTCCCTCTTGTGTAAGTCCTTTTCTGTCAGTTCCATAATGTCATCGAATTATATACCTGAAAGTATGGCTAAGTATTTCACATACTTAAGTCCAAATTCTGGCATTTCACCTAGGAGAAGCCATAGATAGGGAAGCAGCCAAGCAGAGGGGAAGTGTGCTCAGTAGTCCCTACTGTTTCAGGATGCCAGCAGGTGTGCAAAGAGGTGAGTTGGTAGGTATGCCTTAACCTAGCATATCCTTGAGCTCTGGCATTGTCATAAACATAGAGGGTAAATCAGGTTTTGGAGCAATACCTGTTGTGGTGCTTTACAAATTATCACCAGACTGGTCAGGGTGTTACAGGTTCCCATCCCCCTGCCCCCGGGGTACCACCTGGAATTTGGGTACCACTGAGCTCTCTGAGCCACCAGTCAGGGCTCCCTCTCACACTGTGCTGCTGTAAAGCCCTCCAGTCTGCACTTTCACCAGCATTCACAAAGGTAGGGACACACCCAATTGCAGTTACTTCACTGCCCTACCTCACAAATGGGCCGTAAAGATAACAATGATGAGTTGCTCAGGCACCACAGTGAGGAGCCCAGATAAATCCCAGAGACAGTTACAGGGGCAGCTGCCATTTTGTGAGGCAGAGTGCACAGAGCGTGTGGCAGGCAAGACACACTCTCCGCTCCCTCAAGAAGATGTTACTGTCTCGGTTTGCTGCATCTCCTTTTTAGACTTTCTGCTGCCTTCCTGTTTGAAATGATCAGCACAGCCCTAATTCCAAATACACTGCCAGCTACAGTCCACCCTGGTAGTCTTGGGTTTTGCAGCCTCCAGTCCAAACATGTTATTTCATGCAGGTCAAGGAGGACATAGTCAGTGCTATAGGGCAGATCCTCTGCTGTGTTCTGCTCACTTTGCACTGTGCCAATGGCACAAAGGGAGCAAAACCCACCCACAGGTCCCATGCAGAAGGTATAGAAGCAGCATAGCTTCCACACCTCCTTTCCTCATAATCTCTGACACAGAGGTGGTGTTGGAAATGAAGGGGAGAGTGGCTAGGAGAGGATGCTGTCTACTATCCCAGCTAGTAATGAGTCCTTAGGGGCACATTGTCAGATGGTGCAGTTAAGAGTTGTCCTCCCACTGCTCTAATCTGGGCTGGGGCAAAGGATCAGGGAGCCATGACTGGCTGTTGGTTCTCAGCTTCTCCTCCATTCTCCCCCTTTCTTGAACTACAGCAGCATACACAGGAGCTCCCCTAGAGTCAGATAGAGCCAGCCAAGCTCCAATCCTACTCTCCTTGAAGCTCCAACAGCTAAGCAGGGAATGCAATGGAGAAGCCAGAGCTGGTCTCCTCCTTCCTGTGATACTGCAGGCAGACAGCAGGGGAGCTGCTTACAGGGAACCAGGTAAGGCCCAGCGAACGCTCAGGGGGCTCCCAGCAAGGCTGCTGTAGGGGAAGCAGACAGGAGGCCAGGCACAGCATCAGACTTGATTCAGACACTTCAGTTCCAGCATAAAGGGGCTGGCCCAGAGAGCACACTGCTACTTTGTAACCAAACCTCCACTACCTTCTTAATATTGTTGCCTTTGAAGGCCTTAGTTCAGAGACTTGATAGCAACCAGTGGCCCCTGGGCTATAGTTGGGCAACATTACTCTGTAAAATGGTTACAAAAGGCCCCAAAACATTAACATCAGCTTCTTCAGCACGAAATAAGCAAACAAGGGAAACAGATAATCCTTACCGGGGCCAATGAAATATGGGTGAGCAGTTTGCACAGTATTCAGGAGGAAGAATAGCATGCAACACAGTGAGCCACTCACCCAACACACATGCACGCATACATCATCAGGAAGACTATGTTTTAGTCATGGGTATTTTTAGTAAAAGTCATGGACAGGTCATGGGCATAAACAAAAATTCACAGCCCATGACCTGTCCATGACTTGTACTATATACCCCTAACTAAAACTTGGACTGAGGTGCCATGGGTGCTACTGGGGGTGATTCAGGGGGCACTGCAGATGGTGGCACATGGCGGAGTTTTCCCAGATGCTGGGGGGTGGGAGGGGAAGCAAGTCGCAGTGGCCTGGGACTCCCACTGGTGCTGGGAGGGAGCGTTGCCAGGGCCAGCAGGCTCCTCCCCCGGAAGCAGCTGGTGCATCCCTGCAGCTCCTAAGGGGAGGGAAGGCCGGCCAGGGAGCTCCGCGCGCTGCCCCCGCCACAAGTGTGGGCTCCACAGCTCCCATTGGCCGAGAGCGGGAGCCAATGGGAGCTGCGGGGGCGCTGCCGGCAGATCGAGGCAGTGTGCAGAGCGCCCTGGTCCCTCTGCCTAGGGACTGCAGGGACACGCCGCTCGTGTCCGGGGAGCCCTCCTAGGTCAGCGCCACTCCGCACCCCAACCCCCTCCCTCAGCCCCCTCCCACACCCAAACTACTGCTGCTGTAGGGGGAGGAGTGCGAGTGGCCTGAGATTGGCCGCTTCTAATCTCATCCCACCCTGCTCTGCCTCAATTGGTAGGACGGAGCCGCCCTCCGACCCCGCCCCATCCTGCCCCCGCGGGTCCGGGCCCCTCCTGGTTTCCATGGTGACCGAGGAGGCCGCGCGGAGTCACGTGAGACAGGCGGAAGCGGAAGCGAGCGGCCGGGCTGGGGCCGCCGGGCGGAGAACAGAGCGGGTCGGTGCCGGGCCGCCATGCCCAGCCCCCGGAGCAGCCCGTCCCGCCGCGCCGCGCCCGTCCCCAGCCCGTCCCGCCGCGCCGCGCCCGTCCCCAGCCCGTCCTGCGCGGCCGTGGCGCTGCGCTCCCTGCTGGCCGCCGACCTGCGCTTCTCCCGGCAGCTGGGCGTGTGCGCCGGGGAGCGCTCGGCCTGGGGCAGCGCCCGGCCCCTCCTGCGGCTCCTCGAGGTGTCCGGCCACGGCGTGCCCTGGCTGGCGGGCACCCTGTACGGGCTGGGCCGCAGCGAGAGCCCGGCGGGCCGCGAGGTGCTGCTCAACCTGCTCTTCGGTGAGGGGCTGGGGGAGGGGGCGCCTCTCCCCTCTCATCGCGGCTGTCTCGGGGCCCAGGCTCAGCAGAGCAGCGGGCAGGGGAGACGCTGAGTCGCACCCCCGTGAGAGCTGCTTCCCGAGAGCCCAGGCTGGGGCAAGTCGCCCATCAGGGTGTATCCCAGCCAGCGCTGATCTGTGCTGGTATCCCAGCCCTGCCGCTCCTCTGCTAGCTCCCCAGGGCCCTGCCTCCCTCTTTCCCAGTGCAGGAGCTGTTCACAGCACGGCTGGAAAACCAGTGCGCCACGCAACCCAGCCCCACGGGGATCTGCCAAAGCTGTTGCCACAGTGACAGCTTCAGCAAGCTGGCTGCCAGCTGTTCCTGCGTCTACACAGTTCCTGCCTCATGGCAGAGGCCTATCAGAAGGGCCAGTCTAGGGATTCGGACTCATGATCAATTCAGGCAAATGTCCCTTCAGCTGTCGTAGGGACACAGCACTTTTAGGGTGATCCTGGACATGCTTGGGATGAGATGTCTGTATTCTGCGGAGGTGGCACATGTTTTCTTCTGTTTCTGTGAAACAGCTGTTCTGCCATATCTGGGCAGGTTCTGATCATCTAGATTTATATGACCATAGTGCTGTGAGCACCTGAATCCCTGAGCTACAAATCCTAACCTTCAATGGGGAGTCCAGCTTGCAGGGTTCCTGGACGTGGCTTAAGTGGATGAATTTAGTGGTGTTTTTGCAGTACCAGCAAACCACTTACATCACCACTGTATTGCCAATTTCATTTTCCGTAGCAGTACTACAGGAGCTGTGCCAGCTGCCTATAGCTCAGCATGTCATCACAGTTAAGGGAAGGCTACATTTTAGTCATGGATATTTTTAGTAAAAGTCGTGGACAAGTCATGGGCAGTAAACAGAAATTCACGGACCATCACCTGTCCATGACTTGTCCTGTATACCCCTAATTAAAACTTGGGCCAGTGGAGTCCAGGGTGGGGGAGGCGGGCAGGGGTGCTGCAGGTGCTGGGGCGGTAGTCTGGGACCCCCACTATTGCTAGGTTGTAGGCAGGAACATGACCCAGGACCCCCACTGGTGCTGGTGGTGGAAGTTGGTGGGGTTGGCAGATTCCTTACCTGCCTCTGCATGGCTTCCCAGAAGTGGCTGGTGTAAACAGCCGGCGTGTCCCTGCAGATCCTAGAGGGAAAGGCCAGGGAGCTTGACGCGTTGCTCCCACCACTAACGCAAGCTCCGCAGCTCCCATTGGCCAGGAACCGCTGCCAATGGGAGCTGCAGGGGCAGTGCACAGAACCCTCTGCCTAGGAGCTGCAGGAAAATGCCAGCCGCTTTCAGGGAGCCCCCTGAGGTAAGTGCTGCCCCACCTCCTAACCTCTGGAGCCCCTTTCCACCCCCAAACTGCTTCTGCTGCTGGCCCCAGGGTTGCCCGTGTGCTTGGGAAACCCTGGAGCCAACCACACTGCAGAAGTCATGGAGCTCATGGAAAGTCATGGACTCTGACTTCTATGATCTCCGTCACAGACACACAGCCTTAGTCATAGTCTTGGTTGAGTCACTTGGTTATGCCCGTGCACCTGAATCCTAGCCTTCAGCACACCCTGGTATTACAGCTTCCAGACCATCCCCGTTGGAGACTGCCTTTTATCCCAAACTATGTGCTGTTTTTGCAATGCCTGCAAACCCCTTTCATCACCACTTTATTGCCAATTTCATTTTCATTAGCAACAGCCCAGGAGCTGATGCCAGCTGGACGTTGCCCATTGTATAAACACAATGGACCGCTACGCCTGCTCACTTCAAGAGAGTGAATGGTCATTGGGGTAGTAGGAACTCGCCAGTGCTTGTTGGAATCGGCCGCAAGCTCTTGCATTACCATATCCTCTGTAGCCGTGATCCTGGATACAGGTCACAAGGTCATTCTCTTGCTTTCAAGCTAGCAGGGACACGGAGGCTGAGGGATCACCCCTTCCTCTCCAGAGAGGCTCATGCTGGCTAAAGAAGCCAGAAGGTCAAGCTTTCTATGGAGTAGCCCAGGTTCTGTGATGAAATAATAGTATCTGTTGTGGGGCTTCTGAAGGAGGGAAGGAAGAGCGGTAATGAAGAGGATCTCAAGGTGGGAGAAGAGGCATTCTTTACATATAGATCATCCTATCCTGGCAACTCCTGGCCTGCCAAAGAATGATATTGAAAATTAGCTGTTTTCTGTTGGTCTTAAATGTGCATTGTGATGTGCAAGTATGAATCTAGAGCTAGGAAAGGAGGTAACAGTTTAGAAAGAGAATCCTTCCGTCCCTTCTGAAAAAGGATTTGTGGGATCCCTGAGTTGAATGGTGAGCGGAATTGTTCTACAGAGGAGAAAAGCACTGGGGCACAATGGGGCAGATCTTCAGCTGGGGTAAATTGATGACGCTCCCTTGACTTTGAAGGAGATAGGCTGACTTACACCTGATGACAATCTGGCCCAGTGAGTTTGGAGGCTACCTATGGAACAACGAAGGGCATGGTAGTGCACCAAGCCCCAGGTGGCACTAGGATGGCTGTAGTACACACACATACACATGTAGCCAGGAAACCTATGCTATATTCTGCCCACATATTGGTGTTCATCCTAAAAGCTTATTACTTTGACTCTGGGTTTCAATAGCAGCATTACTTATCCCTGGGTTATTTTTCGTTAACTTCTATGAGACACAACATAGAAAATAACCCCTTTTTATTTGTTTCTTAGCTTTGGTGCTGGATTTAGTCCTGGTGGCCATGGTGAAAGGGCTCGTGAGGAGAAGACGTCCCGCTCACAACAAGATGGATATGTTTGCCACTATCTCTGTGGACAAATATTCCTTCCCCTCAGGCCATGCTACCAGAGCTGCCATGGTGTGCAGATTCATCCTGCACCACCTGGTGCTCGCTATTCCTCTGCGGGTCCTGGTGGTTCTATGGGCCATCATTGTGGGTATCTCCAGAGTCATGCTAGGCAGACACAACGTGACAGACGTGGCCTTTGGCTTCATCATGGGCTACATGCAGTACAACGTGGTGAAATACTTCTGGCTGTCTCCCCTTAGTGCGCCTGCTCTCTTTGCAGTGTGGAATCAGTGATGGCCATCCTGAAAAGGAAGAGGCACACATTGCAGAGTCAGTGCTGCACAGAAAGCGTGAACCAGGACTGCATGAAAGAATCATTGTAAGCCTCATCTGCCAAGCAAGGCTGACAATACCAGCAACATCATGCTTCATTCTGCGGGACACGTGGACTCAGGATGGGACAAAACGAGATCTGTTGGAAAGCTATTCTTGGTGCCATCTTGCTCTCAATATGCTGCTGGGTCAAAGCATATTCCAGCCTATACCATTGCACTGACGATCCCAGGATACGATCGCTGCACATCTCCAGGGGCTGTAGAAGTCGGACGGAGATCTGCACACTAGCCAACAGCTAATTCTTATTTTCTTGGTATTTAAGAACATGCATTAGTAAGATTTGTGGTTAGTAGAAATACTGTGAATCAGCATACAGCAGAGGAAGCCTGTAGTATAGCCAATTTACTTGCTCATATTGCATAAATAGTACAGTAGATGTGATTTCTTATAAATATTGTTAGTTACTTGCTGAAAATTGTCCCTCTGTGCTATAAATATACTGATTGGTGCTGTAGTGGGTGTGCCCCCTTGTGGCTTTAGTACATTATTGCAACTCGGGGGCAGAGTCACAGAGGTTCTGCCCTTTGTGAGGTGGGGGTGCACTTCCTCTGCTGCCTCTTCTATAACCTTGAGATTCCCAAGGTTTTGTAAATTGATTTTCTCCTTCTGAAGCAGCCTGCCTCTCATTTTCCAGCCACATTCCAGTTACAGAGCCTCACTTCATCAAGTGGGTGGCTTGTTGGAAAGGTGAAGGCTTCTGGTTTTGGATATCTTAGGAACTGGCCATTTGGGGAGTGGAAATGCATGAGTGGGGCTTTAATAAAGTGTGGAATGAGTCCCCTGGGTTCTTGGGTGTCTGTACCAGCTCTCCTTTAGGCAGGGTGCGGTTTGTCACTGCAAACAGGAAAAGGCTCTCCTAGCAGTTGGGTAAGCAGAGCTAGCTTTCGTATATTCTTTTGTCATCAGAGCAGGGCATTCAAGCACAGTTACTCCCCTAACCTTTCAGCTGAAAGGCAGACAACATGCAAAAAGTTAATGCCACAGGAGGATATGTGATGTAGACTTTTTAGGTCTTTAAAAATAAGTAAGCTCCATGGAGATTCTGATCTGAGCTATGTAGGCCCCAATTCAGCAAGAGGCTTCAACGTGTGAGCCTGTGACTAGTCCCGTTGATTTCCATGGAATCATTCATGTTCTTCAACTTTGGCACATTGGTTATAGCACTGCTGTCCGCTACAGAAAACAAGAACAATCAAAATAACAGTGAAAGTGATGTGTGCCAAACTCTATTTTGTTGTTTTTCTCCATTCTAGGGAGCTAGTTGCAACTAATCAAAATCAGTTCTATAATAAATGGAACTCTACACTTGGTGAGACAAATAGGAGAAAACATAAATGTTGCCATGTAGAGTGGCAATGAAAAGGAAATTAACAAAGTAGCCAAAGAGGCAGAAAATAAATTCTTTAGCTAGAGCACTGGTGGGAAGTCCCTCTGGGTCTGATAGGCCTCCAAAAAGGAAAAGCTATGCAAATAGTTTCTTTGCATAGCCAGTGAGGAGGAAATACCCACTAAATAGGTATTCTTTTGTGGTTGTCCTATTGGGATCTGGGAAGTGGGCAGGCAGAAGCCCACCCATTGCTAAAGGACCTCCTCTCAGCTAAGGGGAGTATCCACAGGACTGGGAAACCAAATAATTTGGGGGACAACTAATGAGATAACAGGGACAGGAGTGGTTGTGGAGGGAAGGCACAGTGTCTGAACTGAAAAAAAAGATTGCAGAACTCCTTGAGAAATTAAATTCCTAGGGGCATAGTGTATTCATGCAAGAGGTCCAGTGGAAAGAAAAAACTAAGATTTTTTTTTTAAAATGCCATGCAGTGTACTGTATCCTTAAAACCAATTACTATACCAGGAGTACTAATGGTATATTCCAGGCCTGCACAACATGCGGTCCAGAGGTCACATGCGGCCCGCACGGGCTCACTGAGTGGCTGGTGAGTAAGGGTGGGGCAAGCCAAGCGGTGAGGTGAGGGGAAGCGGATGGGGGCAGGGCGAGGGCGGGGCTTTTTGGCCCACAGCTGGGTTTTTTGCAGTAATATGGCCCTCGTTGCTTTCCGAGTTGTGCAGGTCTAGTCTATTTCAAAATGGCTATTCCTGTTTTCCTAAGCAGCTGAGAGATATACAGACGAAAGGGGTAGGGGGATATTAAAGTAAAAATAACAACTCTGTGATGTAGCTCTCCATTCCTCCAATACATCAGTCATGTGGCCTTGAAGATGGACATGTGTAGGAATGTGTGGAGAACTGTTTTGTTCTTATAAATCTAATATAAAGGATGTGTGACTGCAAAGGTGTATTATCCCATAGAGTTACCCCAAGAGATAGGCCAGTAAAGCATTCTAATATCCCAGAATGCATCATATGATAAACATACTTTGGAATAGAAACAAGACTTCTGAGCTCTGGGAGTTAGTTTCTAGCTTGATGACTAGTTTGTGTAAAAAGTCTGCAGGTTGAAGGGGAGCAACAGTGTTCTTGCCTAAAAGCTAAAGACTGTGATTGTGACAGGGGAGAGGATGTTGGTGCCATTGCCCTTGTTCAGGAAGGATGAATTCAGATTGGAGCAGGTGCACTGAGGGCTACTAGGATGACCACGGGAATGGAGAGCCTGTCTTATACGAGGAGACTAAGAGCACATCTCCACTATGGAGTTAAATCATCGCTGCTGCAATTGATGCAGCAGCATCAGTTTAGCAGGTCTGGTGAAGACATGCTAAATCGATGGAAGAGTGCTCCTCCATTGATTTCTGTACTTCACCTCCCTGAGAAGCATATGGTAAGTTGACAGCACAGCACAGTGTACACATCTTGGTAAGTGGATCTAGCTACAACAACTTCAGTTACGTTATTCTAGCTACGTCAGCTTCAGCTACATTATTCATGTAACTGAGGTAGTGTAGCTTAGATCGATTTATCACGGTAATGCAGACCAGACCTAAAAGAGCCTGGCTTGTTTAGCGTAGGAAAAGACATGCTGAGAAAGGATCTGATTGCGCTCTATAAATACTTTAGGGGTAAACACCAGGGAGAGTGAGAAGTTATTTAAGCTAATAGTATTGACATAAGAAAAAATGGGGATGAACTGGCCATGAATCAGTTTAGGCTGGAAATTAGAAGAAAGTTTCCTACTCTAAGAGGAGGGAGGTTCCGGAGCAGCCTTCCAACAGGAGCAGTGGGGCAAACAACCTAACTAGTTTGAAGATGGAGCTTGGTCAGGTTATAAACCAGATGATCTCACGGGGTTGCTGTGATAGCAGGGGACTTGACTCAGTGACTCAGGAGGTCCCTTCCAGTCCCATGTTGTTATGTTTACAGATGTAATTTGCTCTCCAATTTTAAGGCAGTTGGGCAATAATTGACCTTGCTGAGAAGATACAGAGATACTAGAGCAGCTGATTTCCTGTCAATGGTCACATCCCAACCTCCATACAAAGAGGTTGAAAGCATTTAATTCCGCACTCTGGTTTTGATGCTCTCATAACTGAGGCTTTAAATTGCTGTGCTTCAGTTCAGCCAAAAGTGAATTCACTTGGAAAGCTTCAACAAGGTGATTTTGAGCGAGCCATGGAGTGTGCACGTGTCCCTTTTAGACAAACACAAGATGCTATTTTCATTCTCATGGTTGTGCAGGCCCATTTTTCTTAAAGTGTTTTTACGCTCCCCCAGTTATGTGGTGAAATGATCCTGCAGGGGTCCAAAACAAGTCAACAGAACCTTGTGCTCCAGGTTACACCATGCTACTTATGATGTAAAAATAAGTGTGGACACCTTACCCTTGTCCATTGCTATTGCAGACACAGATATGAACACTGTCTCCATCCCCTGCCCAGATGGGAAAGTAGAAGGGTGGAGTCAAAAAATCAGTAGACTTCAGATCTAGTTGGACTTGTCCTCATTTCCGTCTTCTAAAAAGAAAGAAAGTTCTAGCAGTGATGGTAATTGCCATAGTTGGTAGCTCATATCTAGAGATGGTTTACTGAGCACGTTTATACTCTCAGCTTATTCAGAGCTGCCCATCAGCCCTTCTAAAAGGAAGACAGCTGTAAGGAGATTGTCAGAGCGTAATCTAGTCAGGGCGAAAACATGAATTAAAGGTAGTTTTGGGTGCCTTGCCTGGCAATCTTTATGGCTTTCAAATCAGTTTTCTATATCTTAAAATGCTGAGCTTTGCTCCCTTCCTGCATTGTGTGAAAGAGCCACACAAATTGTAGGGAAACGGACTCCGCCCAGAGTGCTGGTATGTGCACATAATTCAGGTCGAGTACACAAACAAGTTCTCCCCTGTGCCTTCACCAGTTGGGTGACTCTTAGGGGTGCAGCATCAGGAGCAAGAGAGTAACTACCTTGCCAGAAGATACGGGGCTGAGTAGGAACTGATTCTGCATCCTGCTAAGGCCCCTTTACACCACTCTGGTGTCATAAAAGGGGCAGAATCAGTTACTGGGAAGTAATCCCTGCCTAAGGGGGTTTCCCCACTATTGCAGCCCTACACCTCTCCTGTCCAACAGTCTGCAGACATATAAGACTGTGTCAATTCCAAAATATGGGGAGTGCAAAGTTGGCTAAAGCAACTTTCTCCCCTGCCTCCCTCCCTGTTCCTGTGCTCAGCTCTGGGGAATGAGGGACTTAGTGCGTTGACATTTCTAGATATACTGGAGTAAAATGTGACCTAAATGGTTTAAGAATTGTAAGATGTTTACATTAAATTCATTTGAGTGGTTTTTTAAGTATGTATTAACTGTAGAAGCCTAAAGGCCAATATCACACACTATTTTACATTTTTTTACATTAATCATAATTCGTAATAATGTCAGAGCTTTAAAATAAAATATCATAGCCAAGGCTAATACTGCTAGCTTAGCAAATTAAGTGCTTGTCTTTTATTGGTGCTTGAAATGCACCTAGTGTTCTTATTTACCTTGTGGACTGAGTGTTGTACAATGTGTGATAGCTATAGCTCTGGGAGTGGGATTTGTAAAACTCAAGCCCCCTCTGCTAGGTACATTTCTGTGTACTTCCTATATAAGCAATGCCTATTTCCCCAGCTGTATGTTAATGTTTTTAGTGTGTTGCATGTTAACATGCTCCACTTTGTGGACAGCAGTTTTCAAGGTGGTCAGACTTTAGGGCTGAATTAGGTCAAAACCGCTTTGAACCACACTGAAATCTTTGAGAAATGTAACCTTCCACAAAGGCCTTGGCCTGGAAACGGCATGTTTTTCATGCTGGATTGAAGGTACAAACCTCTGGTCTACTGCTCCCAAACCAAGAAGACTATTTATGAAAAGCACAAAGCTGCCAGCCAGGACTTGCCCCCTACCAACTCTCTCAAGTCCATGCAAAATGTTGCTGCCCAGTTCATCTTCCTAGCTTCAATCAAGTCATCCCCTCTTCCAGCCGCTCCTTTGGATCCCCTTTCTCCACCCCATCAGACACGAACTGCTGCTCCTTACCTTCGAGACCCTTCATATCTTAATTCCTCTCTGCTTATCCACTGCCTCATCCCCCTGCATTATGAACCACCTACCCCCTTCACTCTGGTAACAATGGCAGCTTCTTTCACCCACTTCTCCTACAAGCCCATTCACACCTCTTCCATGCTGCATGTAGAATGCTCAACCCAAATCAATTCACAGACACTACCAGCTCCTGCATAAGTACTCCCTGTTCTGTTGCACCCAGGGTAACCTGCCTACAGATAATGGCTGGACGCTTGGAAACCTCCAAATGGTGCACTTAGTTAGAACTACAGGCAGCTGTTTGTGTTCCCTTTACTGTCATCCTTACCTTTCTCTCCTTCCCGGATGTGTTCTACACCTCATGCTGTATCTTGTCCCTCCCTAGATTGTAAATTCCTTGGAGCATAGACTATTTTTAATTGTATGTCTGTACAACGCACAACACAATGGGACCCTGCCTGGATTGAAGTCTGGGTGTTACTGAAATACATAAATAATGATGCATGCAGCCCAGTTACCAACTAATATCCCAAATAGCAAAACTGTCTTCGTCCAAAATGCCACTAGATTTCCTTGCTAAAACAGAATATGAAATGTTCTCCTTTGAAACAGGTTGTTCCAGCTCACTTTATTGCAGGAGTTATTGTCTGCCAGACCCATTCGTGCAAGGAACTAGTTACCCAAGTGTTTAAATAAAGTAGATTATTTACTGTAGTGTATAGCTCTTGTGTATATTGCTGTGCACTGTTTTGAGAGTGGAGAGCTCTCATCCTCTCTCCAGGCCTGCAGAGTTATGTAGGCAGCACTTAGCCATCAGCATAACGATTTATAGCAATGTAGTCAATCTGAACGTAGTGACCTCAGGTTGTATTTTTCAGCTCTTCTCTGGTTTCAAGTCTTCCTGTGAGTTCTAATAAGATTGCAGTGTGTATTCATACATATCTGTGACGGATGCTTTTCTGTGTATTGTGACAACTACTGTGGAATCAAGGATGCCTTGTTTAGATTAAAGAATCAATCATTCTAATTCACCATGGCTCATATGAGCTGATGTTTCACTTTCCTCTTTCCTAGTTTGCACAGCTGCTACTTATAACCAGGGTGAATTTGATTTAAATAATTGTGATTTAAATCACTAGTCATGAAGACTTGCTTTCAACCCTATGTCCTTGTCCAGCGTGGGCTTCTCTCCCTGCCCCTCTTCTGTGGGTTGTGTCCAGCTGTGTGGCCTTTTAAAGGATGAGGGGAAAGTATGTGGCTATCCGACAGGGAATCTGGGGAAATGGGACTACCAGGCTATGCCCTGGAGATGTTGGGGTGGATTAGCAAGCTGCTGCTTCTCCCAAGGGATGTTACCACAGTACAGAGGGTAAAGGATCTGAGGGAGGAGGGTCCACAGGGATAGCTAGTTGGTTGTGGGGACAAATAAGGATCAAGATTGGGAGAGTCACAGGGTTGCCCAATTTAGCAAAGCTTTCTAACCACCACCCCACTTTAGATGCTTAGATGGATGCTGAGCCCATGCAGGATGGCTCGCTGTGCTCATTAGCTGCTCTTTTCCCCCAGGAGAGCCAGCTGAGTCATCCATGAATCACAGAGTGGATGGAGTTTGGCCTTTGTTTGCATATTGCCTTGTTGGCATGTCTCAGATCCGTTGCTTCAAAATTATTTGCCGAATAACATCTGCAAATAATTCTTTGCCTGCCTTTAATGAGTGAAATATTAACTGCTTGCGGGCCTGATTGGATTCGTCAGGAGAGCTGGGTTCTGTTCCTAGCTGTGCCCCAACCTGCTGGGTGACTGGCACGAAGTCACATCCCCTCTCCCTGCCTCAGTTTCCTCTCACACTTTGTTTCGAGTGCAGATTTGTGCAGCACCCTGCTCGGTGGAGCCCTGAGCTGCACTCTGCTAATACAGGTAATACTAACAATCAACCCCTGTCAGACAGAGCAGAGATGGATGAGCCAGAAAGGCACTTTCTAAGCCAGTGAGAGAGACTTCCTCAAACTATCAGGAATCATTAAAGGCATCTGATCAAAAAAGGACAAGGAAAAACTGCCCGGGAGAATGGAGAGAGAGGGCGACATGCTATGTAGCAACCTCCCACTGGGTCAGGAACGGACACAAGATCAAGCAGCGGGCACAGTGAGTCGCTAATGGTGAAAAGATCTTACTTGAGGGGGTCCGTCTGTTTCTTATACTTTGACAACACTCACATAGCTTGTCTCACCAATAAAGTCCCAATTAATGGAGCTGGTGGAGCGGGACATGTTAGAAAATATCATCAAAGAAAGAAGACACAGGTGGCTGGGACCTGTACATTGTACAGAAGGCTGGTGGGCTGGGTTTTTTGGGGGGCGGGGGAGTGGGTGGGCTTTGTTAGCCACAGTTGCAGCAGGTCCCATAGCTCTCTAGGCTCAGCCCAGCTTCCCCCAAGGCTCTGCGCACATCATTCCGGAGGCTAGTTTGCATTGCCAGCAGGTTGGATTTCAGGCCAATTAAATACAATACCTATCGTCTTTCAAAACCATGTGAGCCCCATTATGCACAAAAGACAGACTCAGCCGTTCAACGCTTTGGTGTCAAATCATCTGTAGGGTTGACAGGGAGGCTCAGAAACTTCCCTAGGATGGTTGCTCTTAGAGATAAACAGTCTCCTGGGGCTTGGTGGGTCAGCTTCCTGTTTGAAGCAGGGATCAGTGACACAGGCTAGTGTTTTCTTAGTGTGATTTGTGTATTTACAGAGCATGTGTCAAGGTTGCAAAGCTGGCTGCAGCTGTATCTCTGTCCCTCCCTGGACTCTCTGGGTGCACTCCTCAGGTACCAGGCCTTGTGCCTTTACCTCTCCTGGGGTGGGATTATGCAGTTCTTCCACGTTTAGACCGGGACCTGGGCTACAGCCCACTATGTACCAACTGTGCTCACCCCATAGGTCCAAGTGAGTGTAGCACCCGCAGTTGTTCCTCTAGGGAGTCTGTGCCCAAAGGGGAACAGAGCAACCAAATAACCTGCCTGAAACCCAAAGTCATGGTCATGGAACAGTAAAGCAAAGCATTCAGAGAGAGGAATTTAAACCAAGTCTGCTTACATGCGAGAACAGGGATAGCTGGATGTTGGAGATGTGGGCCCATGCCAGAGGAAACACAAGAACATAAGAATGGCCATACTGGGTCAGACCAAAGGTCCATCTAGCCCAGTATGCTGTTTACCGACAGTGGCCAATACCAGGTGCCCCGGAGGCAGTGAACCTAACAGGTAATGATCAAGTGATCTCTCTCCTGCCATCCATCTCCACCCTCTGACAAACAGAGGCTTGGGACATCATTATCTGCCCATTGTGGCTAACAGCCATTAATGGACTTAACCTCCATGAATTTATCCAGTTCTCTTTTAAACCTGTTGTAGTTGTAGCCTTCACAACCTCCTCAGGCAAGGAGTTCCACAGGTTGACTATGCGCTGTGTGAAGAACTTCCTTTTATTTGTTTTAAATCTGCTGCCCATTAATTTCATTTGGTGGCCCCTAGTTCTTATATTATGGGAACAAGTAAATAAATTTTCCTTATTCACTTTCTCCACACCACTGATTAGTCGTAGCTAAATTAGTCCTCATCATATTGTCTGTATAGTTGGGGTTATTTTTTCCAATGTACATTACTTTATATTTATCCATATTAAATTTTTTGCCATTTTGTTGCCCGATCGCTTAGTTTTGTGAGATCTTTTTGAAGTTCTTCACAGTCTGCTTTGGTCTTAACTATTCTTGAGCAGTTTAGTGTCATCTGCAAACTTTGCCACCTCAGTGTTTACCCCTTTCTCCAGATCATTTATGAATAAATTGAATAGAATTGATAAATAAATTTGATAAATAAAAAATAGTGAAATAAATTCGGTCCAACCAAGAGTGGCGCGACCAATTGTCCTCCACCCGGAGATAGGTGAAGACAGTATCATCGTCACGGTGGTGGTTGCACCAGAATTCCACCGGGGAGTGATGGTCCATTATCTCCCTGAGGATGCCCGTGGTGGCCTAGCAGCTCTCAACTCCAGAGTGGTCCTGGTCCCCTGTAGCCTGGGGGAGAAAAAGGTGGCCATCACAGCTGAATTGGCGCTGAGGTGGTTGAAATAAAACCTATCCCCCCTACTCCAGCTGCCAGCTAGCCTCAACAACTGGAGCCATGTGGGTCTCCTGCAGAAAGATCACAGAGTACCTGCATTTGCATTGCAGGTTTGTTGCATGTTTCAATTATTTTAAATATAGGTTGGTGTTAAATAGCCTCACACATGATATAGTTTTTAGCTGTAGCTGGTGAGTAGAAGGTCACCTTTCCATGGGCATAGCCAGGGCTTTGAGAACAGGACTGCTTGCTGAAAATCTACAGGTGGGGTACCTTGGATGGATGGAGTTGGCTATGGAGGAGCAGAGAAAGAGAAAGGACTTGGGTGGATATGAGCTGAATTAGAAGACACATCCCTCCACCAGCAGCCATGGAGTGGCATCAGCAGTACAGGTGGCTTGAGGAGCTAGAAGGACCAGCTGATGCTGGTATTTAAAGCATTAAAACATTAATTACTATGTAAAAACAAAACGTGATTGCTTTTGAAAGGAGTGGGACTGATTCTCAGTTGATGTAAATCAGTGTAGACCCATTGACTTCACTAGATCTATGCTGTCAGAGTTCCCTCCCCGCTCTGAACTCTGGGGTAAAGATGTGGGGATCCACATGAAAGACTCCCTAAGCTTATTTCTACCAGCTTCGATTAAAAACTTCCCCAAGGCACAAATACTTTCCTTGTCTTTGAATGGTATTGCTGCCACCACCAAGTGATTTAGACAAAGATTCAGGAACCCCGTTATTGCAACAGTCCTCCTCACTAGTCACACACTCCCAGGGGTTAAGCGTAGCTCCTCTGCCCCCCAACACTGCTTCTCTCTGAATCTTCAGCATGCCTAGTCCCCATCAATCCCCCTTTGTTTTACTGCTCCCCAGTCACTTACTGCAGGAAGCGCCGTCCACGGGGTGCAGTAGATCCCACCACTGCACCCAGTTGTCACGGAGTGAGTGGGAATCAGGGCCCTGCACCCCTACTTCCTGCAATTCACTGTGACTCTCAGCCAGCTAGTTGAACAGAGGGTTTATTAGGGACGAAATGAACATGGTCCAAATCAGAGCTTGTCAGTACAAACAGGATCCCTCAGTTGGGCCCTTCTAGGGGGCAGGTAGAATAGATCCCAGACCTGGGGGGCTCCCTCCTCTTCCCCAGCCAACTACTCACTCCCAGCCCCTGCAGTCACCTCACCCAACCTCTCCTTGCTCCTTCCCCAGCCTTTGTCCAGTTTCCTGGGCAGAAGATGTCACCTCTCCAAACCCCCCTCCTTGCTCATGTTACAGCCTCAGGTATCTTCCTTCAAGCGAAGTCTCCCATCCCCAGTGTAGACAGTCCCAGTGAAAGTTCCCTGTAACACTCCCAGGTCATATCTGCCCCATTCCCTGCTGCATCACACCCATACCACCTGCCTGAGAAGGGCAGAGATTTCCTTCATTTCCTCCCACCAGAGGAAGTTGTGATATCGACATCGCCATTTCCGATCTCATTGTGGAAGCTTTATCTGAAGACCCACCGAGATGGACAAGGATCTCACCAGCTGGAAGCCCCTGCAGCCTCTGTTTGTAAAGGAAGAGGGGTACAAGAGAGTTGGGCACTGGAGCTGGGTGAACAGGGGAAGTTATTGGTAAACACAGTGGGGAACTCTGACTCCTGGTTTGATCCGTTTGTTGTTCATTTTTCCATGAATATTTGTGCAGCCAGGTTTGATGAGCACAAATAGTTGGGGAGACACTTTGACTCATGTAGCAATATGCACTGGTATATAAGGACACCTGTTTTTTAACCAGGTCTGTGATTGCTGGTAGCCACTGCACCTTCCAGCATAACAGTACACACATGGAAAATTAATGAAAAATTAATCCAGCCGTCACTATATATCTTGTGCTTCTCCACACAGAGGCACACCCTTGCCACTGCTGCACTGTCGATACACCACAAGCAGCACAACTAACTCACTAAATGTCTAGCACCTTCTTCCTCAAATACCCCCATAGTTTGCTCTGAGTGAAATCATCCGACACCTATGTTCACTTACCATGAGTTAGTGAAACATTTGATTTAGTCTGATAAGTATCTGGTGTTTGCAAGATAGGAGATTATTTTGCAACTCATGGAGGTAAATCTTGGGTTAGCAATTAAAAGATGCCTAGTTAATGTGTTACTTACACAGTAGCAAGAGTAAAGGTCCCTCCTATAATAGGGAGAACAAAGGATAGAAGGCAGGAACTGATTGTGTGGATTCTGGCAGCACTGCTGAGTCAGCAGCGTCTTGGGAGAGCAGGTACGTGGTACTGTCTGTGCTGGACTGACTTACCTAGGTGCTGTTTCTGAAGCAGGCGCAGTGTAGTGTGGAATAGCACAGGAGTGTCTAATGATGGGTTTGGCGGGGGAGTTTTGCGGAACCGTGTCCAGGGATTGTAGAATCCTTTGACCCTACTCCTGTCCCTGTTCTTTCTGTTCTTTCGTTAGTTGTCTCCCAGCATTATTTGGCTTCCAGGCCCTCTGGGCCTCCCCTTAGGCTGTGGGGGGGCTCATCAGTGGTGGGCGGGCTTGTGCCTGCCCACTTCCTGGATCCCTGTAGGATCTGTGGGTCTTCAATGTCTGTTGGGATAGTAGGTGCTTTACGGTATGGTCAAGAGTTTTAGAAGCGACTATTCATTTTGGGAGCCTGACTAGAGACACCTTAAAGGGGCTGGATTTCAGAGGGTAGGTGCACAGCACTCTCTCAACATCATGTCCCTTTAAGGTGACTCCAGCTGGCCCTCCCAAATCACTAGTCCCTTCTGAAAATCTTGGCCCATGCCTCTTGCCTTTCAGAAGTGGCATTAGCCCTTGTTTGCACGCCAGCAGACAGCTTTGGGCCCAGACTCTGCCGTCCATCTTACTCAGGCAAAAGGAGCTTTCTAAACAAATCCTTCCTTGGACAGGAGGAGAGAGGCACTCACTGAGACATCGGCAAGGTGCCCATTAAGGTGCCGTGATCACTGTATTATGGACCCCACTGCCTTTCCCCAGCCCACACCCAACATTGCCTGGGGAGTCCTGCCCTTATGCATGGAGAAGATGCACCCACCAGAGTCTCTGCTGTCCTTCTTGGTGCTAGCTTGAAGCCAGTGGGAGATTTATGGCAAGGTGTATCCTGCCAAATGTGCCTATGTTGTCTGTATCACTTGCACTCGTTCTGTTCAGAGTGAGCTCTGATCAGCAGCCTTTTCCTGCACGATAATCTTCCTTTAGAAGAATGACAGAAATAAGACCCAGGAGATCAGCTTGCCCAGACTCCCATGCTCTACTCTCAGTCCTGATCAGAGTCGGATATTTTTCCTATGGTGCGTTTTTTTTTAAATTGCAACCTCCAGCCCAGTGTTAAAGGGGACTTCTAATGTTTCCCCTCCTCTTTTTTAGTTTTGCAGTTATCACTGCCAGAAATATCTCCTTTGTTTTTTCCTCAGTTTATGCCCATTTTACCCACTTGGATTCCACTAAATAAATCTTCTCCCTCACAGCGTATGTTTCTACTGCAGTCATGGGGTGTGACTGCAGCATGGGCAGACATATTCAAGCTAGCTTTAATCAGGTACTGGAGCAGTGAAACTCTGGCAAAGTCTGCCTGGAAGCCTGGGTAAAACCCTATCTGCAATCACACCCCATGACTGCAAGATGTCCCCTTTGTGCTTACTCTTGTATTATCAGATTTCTTACCACGGCCTTACTTACTCCACATTTAGCTGCTTTAATCTTTCTTTATATAAGGGGACTGTTATCCCCTTACTAACATTCAGTGGGGGTGTTTTGGTTGCTACTCCCAGTGAAGGGTCAATGGGAAATCAGGACCCTGAGACTGACAGTCCCCCGGGGCAATGGGGAGAGGCCAATGCTGCAGGTCAGCCTGATTGATAGGGTGGGCAGGCTAATCAAGGAGTCAGGAGGGCAGAGTGGGTCCCATGTGAGCTGGAATTGCCTGGGTCAGGCAGAGGGGGGCTGAGCTAAGGAGAAAGCAGTGACCAGAGCTGAGCAGGAGAACAGAGCTGGGCCAGGAAAGCAGCCCAGAGAGACGGACCCTGTGCTGGGAGCAGAGCTGCAGTCCCAAAGTCAGAGCACAGCCCAGAGAGAGCAGACCTGCCCTGGGAGCAGCTGCAGGAACCAGAGCCAGAGAGGCCAGAAAAGTTGCCCACAAAGCAGGTCAGTGCTGGGGGCGGAGACACAGGAGCTGTGTGCAGAGAAGACCTGTCCTGAGAGCAAAGCCGTAACACCCAGAGGGGCCAGGGCAGCAGGCTAGGGGGCTGGAGGCAGAACAGCAATAGCAGCAGCTGCCGTGCTGAGGCAGAGTGGAGCTGAGACAGAGCAGTGGAACTGGGGCTGGAGCAGTCCAGAGCCTGAGAGCATGTGGCCACCACCAGAACGTGTCCAAGTCACAGCATCCCTGCAGCACAGCTGAGAAGGAGGCCTGGGACCTACAAGGAATAGACTGTGAGCTGTCCTGACATTGCAGAGACTCTGGTTGTGATGTTCCCTGCTATCACAGAGCAGGGTGATGTGTTTCCTTTAACCCTTCCCATTTTTTCCTTATTCATTTTAAAATTAATTGTTAATTAAATAATTTGCATTTGCTTTAAATTGTATGCAATGATCAGTGGGTCAGGGAAGCATCCAGTGCAAAGAGAGTACCCTGGAGTGGGGACACCCTAGCCCCTGACCAAGGTGACCACAGCAAGGTTGGGGGTCGAGTCCCCCAGGAATCCTGGGCCCAGCCTTGTTGGGGTTACGAGGACTCCGCCAGACAGGAGAGTGGAAGGGGAGTCCTCAAGGGCAGGAAGGCCTCTGGGTAAAGAAAGCGGGAGCAAGAACTCGGATCCTTTGGCTAGCTCATTTCACAGGGGTAGTGCAGAAGCCAGGAAAGTTCCCCACAATAGTGGGACTAGTCCCCCGCTTACATTTAGCAAGATTCCAAAGAGGACTGGACATGTTGCATGGAGACTTGCATTAGTTAGGATTTAAAAGAGCTGCATTGAGAGATTTTCTGTTAACTCTATTTTCTGTTACAAAGCTCTGTGTTAGCTTTCATTTTTTGCCATCTTTCACTGAAAACCATAGTCACCAACCTGTGACAGATTTTACCCAGGGTAGTTCTCCTAATAAATTGAGTGTCCATTTGCAGAAGGAGATGAAGTTAAGGTTACTTTGTTCTCAGACCTGTGCAGTAGTTGGGGACTGGTCCTGCTTTGAGCAGGGGGTTGGACTAGATGACCTCCTGAGGTCCCTTCCAACCCTGATGTTCTATGAATAGCACTAAGAGACCCCAAACACGATTAGGACATCCCCACCCCCACTATGCTAGGTGCTATACAAACATAAAAGAAAAGACAGTCCCTGCCAGGAACAGTTTACAATCTACCATGACCATTTCAGATCAAAGAGCCGTAGGACTGTCTGCACAGGAAAACTGACCAGAATAGCTGTCTCGGAATAATTATCCCACTATAGCTCTTTCAAAATGACCCTCATAGGGACACACTTATTCCGAGATACAATTGTCCACACAGAGTGTTAGTCCGGAATAGCTATAGCCCTTTATATTCACCCCAACCTTATTCCAGAATAACTTCCCTCTGGAGACAAGCATTCACTGTGTGTAAGGGGTCTGTTATCCCCTTATTAACACTCAGTGGGTGTTTTAATTGTTAGCTCCCAGGACCAAAAGAGGATACAGGAAATCGGGGACAAAAGGGAAAATCAGGACCCTGAGACTGACAGTCCCCAGGGACAATGGGGAGAGGCCAGTGTGAGGGAATAGAAATGCTCTCAATGGCTCCTCTGACTATTGTGTGAAGGTGGCCATACTCCCCTCTGATTCTTGACATACCTGAAGCTGTAACTTGACTCCAGGTGGGGGGAAGAGGTCACCTGACCTCCTGCCCGGGAAGGAGACAAAGGAGCTGAGGAGTGATTTTTCGGTCTGGGTCTGGCTGGGAAGAGGCAGAGAGCTACAGGCAGGCTGGCCTGGCTCTCTGGCCCCCAAAATGGATCCAGCTGAGGGTCGTGCTCGCTATGTGGTCTGTGTTAGACCATGTACCTGTCATCTAATAAACCTTTGTTTTACTGGCTGGCTGAGAGTCACATCTGACTGTGGAGTTGGGGTGCAGACCCACGGGCTTCCCCAGGACTCCACCTGGCGGGCTCACTGGGGGAAGCGCACGGAGGGGCAGAAGGTGCTGAATGCTCTGAGGTCAGACCCAGGAAGGTGGAAGCTGTGAAGCTCCTAGCCTTGGAGACAGGCTGTTTACGGAGAGAAGCTTTCCCCCAGAGTCCTGACTGGCTTCTGAAGGAGCAGGTCCAGACCATCGCCCTGGGGACTCCGTGACAGCCAGCACTCCGGGTCAGCCTGATTGACCAGGCGGGCAGGCTAATCAAGGAGTCAGGAGGCCAGAGTGGGTCCCGTCCTCCGTGTGAGCTGGAATTTCCTGGGTCAGACAGGGTGGGGCCGAGCTAAGGAGAGAGCAGGGTCCCAAGCTGAACTGGGGATCAGAGCTGTGCCAGATCCAGAGGGGCCAGAAAAGCAGCCCAGAGAGACAGACCCTGTGCTGGGAGCAGAGCTGTAGCCCCAAAGCCAGAGCAGCAGCAACCAGAGCCAGAGAGGCCAGAGAAGCAGCCCACCAAGCAGGTCAGTGCTGGGAGCAGAGACACAGAAGCAGCCTGCAGAGCAGACCTGTCCTGGGAGCAGAGCTGCAGCAACCAGAGCCCAAGGGGCCAGAGAAGCAGCCCAGAGAGCTGGAGGCAGAGCAGCAGCAGCAGCAGCCAAGCTAAGGCAGAGTGGGGCTGGAGCAGTTCGGAGCTGGGTGTGGTGAGCAGCTGGGGAGAGCGAGGGGGAACCCTGGCCCGTGGGCCCAGCAAAGGGAAGCGCCTCAGCCAGAAGGCCCTGTGGGACGGACTTGGAGGGGGACTGGTAGCCCCGACAGGGCAGGGGCGATGCTGGGAAGAAGGGTCCTGCCACCTCAAGCCTGAGAGCATGTGGCCGCCACCAGAGCAAGTGTCCAAGCCACAGCATCCCAGCAGCACAGCCAGGGCCTGAGAAGGAGGCCTGGGACCTGTAAGGAACAGGCTGTGAACTGCCCTGACATTGCAGAGACACTGCTTGTGATGTTCCCTGCCACAGAGCAGGGTGATGTGTTTTCCTTTAACCTTTCCCATTTTTCCTTATTCATTTTTAAACTAATCGTTAAACTGTATTGCTTTAAATTGTATGTAATGATCAGTGGGTCAAGGGAAGCATCCAGTCCAGAAAGAGCACCCTGGAGTGGGGACACTCTAGCCCTTGTCCTAGGTGACCACCACAAGGTTGGGGGTTGAGCCCCCCCCAAGAATCCAGGGCCCAGTCTTTTCAGGAGTACGAGGATTCTGCCATATAGGAGAGTGGAAGGGGAGTCCTCAAGGGCTGGGAGGCCTCTGGATAAAGGAAGTGGGAGCGAGGACTCAGATCCTTTTGCTAGCCCACTTCACCGGGGTAGTACAGAAGCCAGGGAAGTTCCCCACAATAGCAGGACTATTCCCCCGCTTATATGTGGTTTAGTATCTTTGGCTGATCCAGGGCCAAGAGGCCTATTAGAGAATTCAAAGAACAAAGCCCTTCCTGGGAGGGATTCCTTTGCTGGACTGCTTGGCTCAGGCAGAAGTTGTAGGGATTCTTCCTGAGGTAAAGCTGTAAATCCTGTGAAAAGAAGAGGCGCGTTTTCCCTTCCCAGGATCCCTCCACAACATTGGGCGCCTCCTCCTGACACAATGGCCATGGCCAAGAAGAGGATTGCAGTCATCGGTGGGGGATCCAGTGGACTGTGCTCCATTAAATGCTGTTTAGATGATGGGCTGGAGCCCACTTGCTTTGAGAGAAGTGAAGATATCGGGGGGCTCTGGAGGTTCAAGGTAGGTTTGAGTTCATCATGAGCTGGGTGCTTTTCTTAATTATGGCGATTATTTATTATTTGCATTGCAACAGCACTAAGCAGCCACTGTCAAGTATCAGGACCCTTTTGTGTTAGGTGCTGTACAAACCCAGAACAAAAAGAGAGTTCCTGCTCCAAAGAGACTGCAATCTACGTATTAAATCATAGGATTAATTCTACCAGATGAAAGCCCAGGCTGTCACACAGGTGTCATTCGTAAAGTCCCCCTGTGTGTACAAAAACAAACATGGCTGAGAAATTTAAAAGCAGGTCAGTAACAGACTCAGTCTCAGCGATGCCTGAACCTGGTGATAGTGTGAGCAAGAAGAGCTCTCGGCCATGCTTGTAGCTGTTCCTCTCACTTCACACTGACACAGCCGACATTCTAGGGGTCACAGTGACAATCCTGGAATCTTATTATGTACAGAGGACCATGGGTGTGTGCAGATATTAAGAAGGTCTCTGCCCAGAGGAGGCGGCAGGGCAACATAGTTGCTGGCAAGGGTCTTTTCCACCTATCTGGAGTATGCAGTCACCTCACCCAGAGTGCAGTTATGGCTCAGGTTTAAGGCCTGATTCAACACACATTGAAGTCAGTGGAAAGACTCCCATTGATTTCAATAGGCTTTGGATCAGGCCCTTGCTTCTGATGATCGAGTTGTTAGGAGGCTGGAGAGGAACGGTCTGCGCAGAGGGGCTTCAGCTACAGCGAATCCTTTAGGTTGGAGAAGAACAAACCAGACACATCCGGAAATGGGACAACGTTCCTTCCACAGGCGAGGGAAGGCTTCTCCCACAGTGCTGGTGCCAGAATCCACAGCCTCCCTTCAGACAGCGGGCCCCAGCCTGCTTTCACTGAATTCAGTATCAAAACATTGACTGATGTCCAAGGGGCACAAACAGGGAGGAGTCCACAGCAATGACAGGCTTCCTTTGTCCCAGTGAACTTCTGCTGCATAGCTCACCCTCACCAGGCTGTCGCAGGGCTGCCCACCTGCGCACGTCGATTGCAAATCTCTCTCCCTGCCACACCCTCGGTGTGGATCATTCGCCCCATCACATGGAGACAGGGGCATCCGGCAAATACCACCAGAAGTGGCGGTCCAGAGGGTATGGTGTCAACATAAGGCATGGAGGGTATTTGTGTGTGGCCAAGAGGTGAGAAGGAGGTTATGGGGGCTGAGACTGTGCGTGCGATGTGGTGGAGTAGAGGGAAAGACGCGTCTTGTGTGTTGGCAGGTGCTTTAATCAAAGATGAATGGAAATATATAGGATGCTCAAGGTGTAGTTCTGCGGAGCACGGAGGATGCCACAGCAACAACTGTATTAGGGAAGATCACACCACCTGTGGCTTTCTGCCACCTTCATCACGACAGTGTTACTTTCCAGAGTCAATATTCAAAAGCAGTGTCCGTGTTCTCCCACTCCTGCAGGAGAATCCCGAAGAGGGCAGGGCCAGCATCTACAAATCTGTCATCATCAACACCTCCAAGGAGATGATGTGCTTCAGTGACTTCCCTATCCCGGGTGATTTCCCCAACTACATGCACAACTCCAAAATCATGGAGTATTTCCACATGTACGCCAAGCACTTTGATCTTCTGAAATACATCCGCTTCAAGGTGAGGAGAACTGGCCCAGCGTGCTGGGGTAGGAGTGTGTGTGTGTGTGTGTTTTCACCTTGGTGAAAGAATCCACCACAGTGAGGAAACATCTCATACTCATGGAATAGGGAGAGCTGGAAGGGATGTTCTGGGACCTCCTTTTGTCTGGGGACTGCCTGGCAGAAGTTACAGCCCAGCTCCCAGGAGCTGCCGTAGCCCCGTTCCCTATAGGAGCCAGTGAATCCGCGGACACCATGAGGCAAAACCCAGCAGAGCCCACCTGGCCTCCTGCTGCTGGTCTTAGCTGTGTGCTGGCCTCGTGCTGCCTGGCTGGGTTGCTGATGCAAGAACAGGGAGGAGGTTAGTGTCAAGGATGAAATTTCCTGGTGCCAGCTCTGTGAGTGCCCTTTTCCTTCCAGACCACTGTGGTCAGTGTGACAAAGCGCTCGGATTTCTCCACCACGGGCCAGTGGGACGTTGTCACAGAGACTGAGGGGAAGCAGGAGTCAGCCGTCTTTGATGGGGTCATGGTTTGCTCCGGCCATCACACCAACGCCCATCTGCCACTGGACTCCTTCCCAGGTACGTCACAGAGCAGGAAGGGAAAGGGCCTTAGCTGAGCAGTGACTTTCCAAAGGGATAAGCAGAGGGAAAGCAATGAGCATGCGCTTCTGAGCTGGTGCTGGGACACACATGAATCCTGGGCTGGACTCATGAGCCTCTAGCAGTCCCTTCCAGCTCTACAGCCCTACGGTTCTTTGATTATCCACTCATAACTAGTCCAGTTACTGTAACCACAGAACCTCTGCCAAGCGTGTCAGCCACCGCCTGGCACTTCTCCCATTTCAGGAGTACGCCACTGTCCCAGAACAGCAAAGGAGCTGCGCCAGATGGCAGCCTGACAGCCCCCTGAGAGACACTGAAAGGTGCAGTTCAGAGGACACAAAGCCCACATGGTTACGTAGCTTCCAGTGCCACAGGCAGCAAAGCAGATACAGAGAGCCCCTCAGGAACCCGCCGGTGCGGGGAGAAGAGCAGATACAGCAGTCACACAGCTCTATGGCAGTGTTCCTCAACCTTCTGTATTGGGGACCCCTCTGAGTGCGATCCCCCCTTATCAATTAAAAACACGTTTTTTTTTATATTTAACACTATTGTAAATGCTGAAGGTGAAGGGAGGTTTGGGGTGGAGGCTGACGGCTCACAACCCCCCATGTAATAACCTCACGACCCCAGTTTGAGAGCCCCTGCTCTTTGGCTGTCTGGCTTCTCTTGATGGAACAAAGCACTTTCTTCACTGTTTCGGATAGCACTGCGGTATCAGACTCGTCCCTTCCTGTTAGGGCTGCTGAGCCCCGGGAGTTTTATGAACCTCTCAGACTGCTTTTTGGGGTTGGCAAAAGGGTCTCCTGATCACAAACTCATTTGAGCCCATGCCCCTTCCCATCTGCCACCCCAGCTATTCAGAACCTCTGGTGTTCCAGCCACAGGGCAACCTGCGCTGTGTGAAATTTAATACTGCAAAGTGCAAGGTCATACACGTAGGGACTAACAAGAATTTTTGCTATCAGTTGGAAGAGACAGGAGGAGGAGAAAGATCTAGTATTGGTTGATCATTGGCAGCTCAGTCATCCCATGTGATGTGGTTGTGAAAAAGGCTAATGCAGTCCTAGGATGTATGCAAGATATTTCCAGTAGAGACAGGGGAGTGTTAGGACCATTATATAAGGCACTGATAAGACCTCATCTAGAATACTTTGTGCAGTTCTGGTCTCCAATCTTTAAGGAAGTTGTATTCAAACTGGAACAGGTGCAGAGAAGGGCTACTCGAATGATCAGAGGAATCTTATGAGAGAAGACTCAAAGAGCTTGGCTTTTTTAGCTTAACCAAAAGAAGGCTGAGAGGACATACAGTTGCTTTCTATAAATGCATCAGAGGGATAAATACATCAGATGCATCAGGGCGGGAGGAGAGGAGTAATTTAAGTTAAAGGCCAGTGTGGGCACAAGAATAAATGCATATAAACTGGCCATCAGCAAGTCTAGGCTTGAGATTCGACAAAGGTTTGTAACCGTCAGAGGAGTGAACTTCTGAAAGAGCCTACCAAGGGGAACAGTTGGGGCAAAAACTCTAACGGACTTCAGGATGGAGCTTGATAAGTTTATGGAGGAGAGGGTATGATGAGACTGCCTGCAATGGAATATAGTTGATACATGACTGCAGGGCTGGCTCTACCTTTTCTGCCTCCCCGAGCAAAAAAAAAACAAATGCTATCGCTTGGAGTGCCGCCCGAACTCCTGAAGCAAAAAAAAGCAAACATCTCCAGTGGCTGGTGCCGAGGTGGAGTACAGGAGTCGATTTGGGGATTGATTTATTGTGTCTACATGAGATGCAATTAAATCAATCCCTGATACATCTAGCGCTACCCGCAGATTTGGCGGATAGTATAACCTACCCTTTGATTTCTCACTCCATTATTACTCTGAGGCAAGGCTGCAACCCACACACCAGCTCCTTTGCACTGAGTACATGGCCAGAGCAGCGTAGAGAGCTCTGAAAGGCCCAGTTCTAGCTGGGGGACAGTTCCCCTGTATAGGCGCCGGAGATGATGGCTATACAGCTGCAGAGGCCTGTACAATCCCCGACTTGGGGGGCGTACCAGGGGACAGGCTGATAGTGGGGTTAGCCTCAGGGTGGAGATGTTGCATGCAGCACTGTGACTCATAGGGAAACGTGGGGAACTTCCATAACTTAGATAGACCAGGGGCATCTCCAGCCCCCACAGCAGCTCAGAGTCAGAAAGGGGCAAGAGTGGTTTCAGTCCATCTTCACTCTACCTTTCCCCTGGGTTGATGGGCATCTGGTGCACCTCTTAGAGGTGCAGCCCAGAATGTCACTCTGGTCTCCCCTGAAGAGAGAAAATTCCCCTGACTGTTTGTGTTGAGCTTCAGAACCACAATGTTCAAGTGGGCAAAGACACAGGCCAAATGCGTTCACTCACCCCTAGTGCTCAGAGCCTAAGCTGCTCCTCTCTCTCCTGGCAGGGATCGAAAAGTTCAAAGGCCGCTACTCCCACAGCCGGGATTACAAGAACCCCCAGGAGTTCTCAGGGAAGAGAGTCATTGTCATCGGCATTGGCAATTCGGGAGGGGACCTGGCCGTGGAGCTCAGCCATGAAGCTGATCAGGTTTGGTTCAAGAGGGACGGCTCTCTCATTCATTGCGCAGTGCAGCACCCCCCATCTCATTGGGCTAAAGGCAGCAGCACTGACCAATACACCGCACCACCACACAAACCCCAGAAATGCCCAAACTAAAGGCCTGACTCAACCTCTGCTGAAGTCAAGAGAAAGATTCCCATTTGAAGCAGGCCCTAAGTTCAGGGAGGAGATATGAAAGTTTATACGGTTAATCAGAATTAGTAGCAAAGCATTATCGTGGGCAACTTGCACTTACCGAGTGGACGTAGTGGACACAGGGAATTGCCTACACCTGTTAGTTGTGTGGCAGCTGCCCTCTTGGCCTAGAGAAGGGATGGAACTGGGCCCTTCCAGAGCTACACTCCACAAGGAGCTAGAGAGAACAGTGCTACAGCTAGGGACTCTAGCAGAGTCCTAGCCGCCATAGATTGGGTACAGGGTGGAACACAACACGCACTGACCAGCAGGTTACCCACAATGCTGTGCCCTCAAAGTAGAATGTTCCACTTCCTCATTAGCCCATCTGTCCTTGCCTTCCTGTACCTTGCATAGAGTCATGGGAAGGCGCCCGCAGCAACATCTCTACCAGTCGTGCTGGAGACCAGAAATGGCAGGAAATCAGGCGGGACCAGGGAACAGCTGGGTATTGTGTTGAAAGATGTTGGGAGCCTCCATGGTTTGAAGACTGGAGCAGTTGCTTCAATACAAGAGGGTTTGGGCACAAGCTGCAGGGGGAAATAAATGCAGAGGAAGGAAACAGAATTATGGGCAGAGGAAAGAAAAGGTGGCAAGTTTTAACAAGGAGAACAGGGACACCAGTGCCCAGAGCTATTTCATAGCAGACCCAGCCACCTGCCCATTAGCAGCCCAGAATTCCCCAGGGTATCCCAGAGGATCAGTGTATCTAGCAGTGACAGGATGCACAGCAGAAGTGGAGGGTCAGGGAAGGTCCCTGTAATGAGACATGTCACCCCCTATGGGAACATTCAGGGATGTCAGGGTTAAGGATACTGACCTGTGAGCATCTGCCAGTCATTTCCAAAGCTGTCCCGGGCCAAGCCCTGCCCGCAGTGTGATCCCGCAGTGCCACTCGCTAGGGCTGCACACAGCCATGGACTAAGGATGGCCAGTCCCCTCTCTGGGTGCGTGGCAGATGTCCAGCCAGAGCCTGACAGCCGGGCTCTCAGCAATGTGGCGGCAGAGGCAGTGACACCACAGAGCCCACAGATAGCAGTGTGGTGTCGGCCCCGAGCACTGGCTGCACCCTGCCGGGCATGGAGCAGACAACTGCTATGTGCAGCCTGCTCTGCTACACAGCCAGGGACTGAGGTCACAGCTCAGTGAGGTTCCTCACAGTCCCAGCCAGGCTTCTCTCTGAGATCCCCAAAACCTGCAGTGACTCTACAGCTGGGAGTCAGAGGCCGGGGATATCAGTGGAGATCATGCATGGGGGATGCCAGTGGGAACCAGGGCCGAGTGGGCAGGGATGAAGATTGAGACTGTCAGCGTTTTGGGGCAGGAATGTCCCTCACAATGTGGCTATACAAGCGTCCAGAGCACTGGAGCTTTGATCTCAGCTGGGGCCTGTATGACTCACCCTATTGCAGATAATAACTCATAACAGTAACAACCCCTGCCAGTGCCATGAAGTGCCAAGTAGCGTGACCCAGTACAGTATGTGTCAATGTCCAAAAGTGCTGTCTTTCTCCACTGTCTAGGTCTTCCTCAGCACCAGGCGTGGGGCGTGGGTGCTGAATCGTGTTGCAGAGCAAGGATACCCTGTGGACATAGTGCTCTCCACCAGGTTTAAAGGCTTTCTCAAGCAGATGCTGACTACATCAATGATTAACCAATGGGCGGAGAACAGATTAAATGCAAGATTCGACCACGCGCACTATGGACTAAGGCCTCAGCACAGGTGCTTTCAAACACACCGGATATACCCTTCAGCCTGCTGGGGCATGATGGCAAATCGTAGGAGTCAAATAGAAAAGTCCGAGGTCCTGACTTTTCCCTTTCAGAGGTGGGACGGTGATTTTGTGTTTCCTGTCTTCTGGCACCATGCAAGGCCCTACCTAGCTGTCAGTGTAAGTTAGAGCATCCTCAGACCTTATGCCCTCCTTCCTATGTCCATTGGGAAGAATGGCCGTAGTGTGGTGCCTCCTGCCTGGGGATAATCTCAGGGGGCTGTTTCTGCCCCTTTTAAGAGCCTGTTGTGCTACTGAAGCCATAGCAGACACCAAGCATCTTCAAACAGCCCTTTGCACTCATGCTGCTGGTAACACAGCTGTGCTGCCCGGGCCAAATTCTAACTCTGGGACTAGTAACAGAGGAGAGGAGACCTGACCAACACACTGATCCTCCCCCGCTTTCAGAGGTACGCCATTTGCCCAGAGAGATCTTGACACAACTTCTCTTCGCCATGCAGGATTACAAGCCAGCACCCAACCATCAATGATGACCTGCCGAATCGCATCATCTCTGGCAAAGTGCTGGTGAAACCAAACATCAGAGAGTTCACCGAAACCGGTGCCATCTTTGAAGATGGCACCAGAGAGGAGGAGATTGATGCAATTTTCTTTGCTACAGGATACAGCTTCTCTTTCCCCTTCCTCCAGGACTGTGTCAAAGTGGTAGAAAACCAAGTCTCCCTGTATAAATTCATCTTCCCTCCTGACCTGGAGAAGCCAACTCTGGCTTTCATTGGTCTCATCCAGCCACTGGGGGCCATCATGCCCATTGCCGAACTTCAGAGTCGCTGGGCCACACAAGTGTTCAAGGGTACGTGAACCAAAATGCAGGAAATAGTCCAGGGTCTGTGGATTATAGAGCTCTCTGAAACCCAGAACCTGTGTTAGTAGAAGGCCTTCCAGGACTGGCATGGTACTAGCTGAGTTCAGCAGAGCTGTGCACTCCCTGGGCTGGCGTTGGGTGGCAGACAGTACCTGCATGAGCGCCATGAAGAAAAGTCAGCCCGTATCGCTCTCCACCATAGTGCTGTTTCAATCCCAAGTATTCCAAGATGGCTGCTCACCAGGTGGTTGTGCTTTCACTCGTCCCATTTTAGAAATATGGAAGTGGTGTGATCCCAGGAAATGGGGGAGAGGAATCTCAAATCTAGATGCAGGCAGGCCCCTGACAAAGATAGACAGGCCCGTCGACAGCAATTCCAGGCCCCAGGGTAGAACAGTCAGTGGGCCCCCAGGTCCAGTGTGATGTTGCCACATGGGTGCAGAGCTGGACTACTTGCAGTGGCTGGTGCATGCACACACAAGCCATGCCTGTGCGGATATGGTCCACCTGACACTTGGACTTTGCCGTGCCTGTGCTGGCTGGTGCCCAACGAGCTCCCTGCCAGCTGGGCATGCTACCTTGGCAGCAGCCGGGGGCCCCAGGCCTTTTTAAATTTCCTGAGCCCCCGGACAGTTACCTCCTTTGCCCCCTCCCCTGTCAGCAGGCCTGAAGGTAAACTGTCGTACCCCCATGTCTCTCAGAGAATCTGGCTGCCCATTGTGCTCCAGAAGCTCCAAGTTCTACAACTTTGGGGACACAAAGTCATCACAGCCTTCCCAGCCCAGCGTGCAGTGTTTCCTGTAGGAAACAACAACTTCCCCCATCCCTCACATGTAGAGCTCTCTTTGGAAATGGCTGATCCCCTCCTGAAGGAGCCAAACACATCTCTGCTCATACTCTCGCTTTTCCCTTCTAGGGCTGATCAGGTTGCCCACAGCAAGCAACATGATGGCAGATATTGCACAGAAGAAAGACGAAATGGCAAAACGGTAGGAACCTTTATGTGAAGTAATAATTATTGGGCATGCTTAGAAGGAGTCTTTCCCTGAGAATGTCTTACGTTTCTATCATTCTCTAAAATACCTCCAATGTGTCATTAGTTTGTTGTAAAGAATCAAGTATTTCCAGCCTTAGCTCTCTTCATTAAAATGTATCTGTACAATTATTTGATCTGGAATTGTTCTCTCATCTCTGTTTTCCTTCTACATGTAAATGTGACATAAAAGAACAAGATAAAATGTTAAAATTATAACTGTAGAAAACGAAGCAATATGATCCTCATCCCTATCTCCCAGATCATGGCTGAATCCAGCAGCGAACAGGGGAGAAAATCCCATTTCAGCCAATAGAGGGAGACAAGGGCTCACCCTCTCTACAGACATCCCCCACCTGAAGAAGTTCTTCCTAAGCCTGTCAGATCTGGCATTCGAGCCCCATGTTAGGCACCACTTTTAAAACCAACCTTTATGGGGCTGATGGTGGAGTTTGAAGCTGGGACTTTCAGTGCTAAAAGCACATGTCTCTACCAGTTGAGCAAATGCAATTAGAAGCCTTGTAATTCTCTTCTGGAGACCTGCCATTAGAAGGGGCAAAAACACTTATACCCACCTGGCATGGGTTATGACTTCACATGAAATTGTGACCCTGCTATTCCTTTAATTCCAGTAATAGTGGGAATTAATTCCAGAGGTGGAAATTCTCCAAATTTTGTGCCCCCAAGGAATGTCATTTCCTGGTCAGTGCAGTCTCCATTTGCTCATGCTACAAGGGCACTTGTACTTAGAATAATAGAATATCAGAGTTGGAAGGGACCTCAGGAGATCATGCAGGCCAACCCACTGTCCAAAGCAGGACCCATCCCCAATTAAATCATCCAACATGTTTTTACCCTGTATCCCTAAATGGCCCCCTCAAGGATTGAACTGGATTTAGCAGGCCAATGCGCAAACCACTGAGCTATCTCTCTCCACAACTTCTCTCTATTATTTCAGGTATGTGAAAAGCCAGCGTCACACTATCCAAGTGGATTATATCGAATACATGGATGAACTTGCCTGCCTGGCAGGGGTCAAGCCCAACCTGCTGCCTCTGTTCCTCACAGATCCAAAGCTCGCCATGGAGGTTTTCTTTGGCCCCTGCACGCCATACCAGTACCGCCTGAGAGGGCCAGGGAAATGGGATGGAGCCAGGAAAGCCATCCTGACCCAGAGAGAACGGATCATTAAACCTCTGAAAACCAGGGCAGTAGGAGATTATACCCACCACACCTCAATGCCCTATTTGTTTAAGATAGTTGGTGCCGTTGCTCTCTTTGCTATAATTTTTGCTTATTTTTAAATGCTTGGTCTTTACATGGTTACATAGGAAAGGGGGATTATGTAAAATGGGATTACCTGGTTTCTAATTTGCTCCCTGCAACTTTACCACACATCCATGTAACCATCCTTTTCCACTCATGTGTTGAGAATTTCCTCCCTCCCAACTATGGCTACTGATTATTTTGTCTGCTGTTGTGTTAGAGATCGTTGGTTCCATTAAATATTCCTTAGGCTGCTGTTATGATTATAAAGGCCACAGACAGGCACAGGTGTCAGTAGCTCGGGAAGTTTAAGTGGGGCCATTGTGACATGAGACATAACCAGTCACCACCCTTCCTCTATAGATAATCTGCAAGTAACAATTCCATTGGTTGTAATGTCTCAGCAGCAGGAGGGAGACTGGACACATATGTCAAGAGTTCTCCGTGATAGGCTACTGGGCCAAACTCTCACTGCTCCTTGAATGGTTGCTTGGCCCCTTGCTAGCTTGGGCACCGGTGCCTGAAAAGTTACTTCTGCCTTGGATCTACTGCACATCGAGGTTGTGCTGCTGGGGTAACTGAGGCAGGAACACAGGAGAAGCCCTTAAACTGCAGAGACATTGGGATTGAAGGAGTGGGCTCAGCCTTAATGAGTGTGTGAAAATGTATCGGAGTGTGGAGTTCAATCCAGAACAGTGAGGAGTTGTGCCACCACTTGGCCCGTAACCCTGGGTGATTCACAATGCTTTGTTGTTGTAGCTCACAGCCGGGGTGCTCACAGCCACCTGACTGTCATGCAGGTCTCACCCTGTGTGTCTTGTGCTAGGCAGCCCTGGTTCAGCAGCTCTGAACTCAGCAGTCTGTCTACACTCCCTCTCTGCCTTCCACCAGCCTTCGTTATAACCAGCAAGGTTGTAACCCCAACACACACCCAGTCCTGAATTTCCCAGCCCGTGTGCTCTGTAATGTCCAGCCCTCTCCTGGACAGTTCAGAGAAATTATAAGAGCCATTTCTTCCTCCAGAGACACAAAACCCACTAACTTGCCACATTAACTGGAATTGCTCATCAGTTTAATTCAAATGCAGCACTGTAGGTTTTGATTAATAGTAAAACCAGTTCATTTACAAAGGAAGATAGGAATTGAACTGAGTTCAAGTATGAGACAAAGTTAGAAATGGTTACAAGCAAATAAAAGTGAAAATGTATCTAAAACTTAATCTAACAAGGTACAATCTTTGCCTAAGCAGGTTTCTCACCTATATTCAATTTCAGAGACTGCAGCCCCTCATTGGACGAAGACCCCATCTTTCTCAGCTTCTATGAGCTCTGTTCTGTTATGTCTGTCAAATGATGGATGCCAAAGATGGCCTCCATCTTTGCTTGAATCTTCCCAAGTTCAATGACTCTGTTTCAAGAGGCATGACGACCTCATGCTATTCTTCCCTTTCTGTGGGCTTCGTGTTCCCTGTATGGAAATGGGACTTCCATTGTTTTGCTTCTACCATATTTAATTGACAGATGAGACAAGCAGATAGCTGCCTTCTATCCTGTCTGGCAGGGAACTTGTTTCTCCTGGTTGGCCACAGATGTTAAAGCACAATATCATTAAGTATCCATATTACATCCTATAGTGTTAATATAGATATCTCACATTGCTATTAATCATGAATGTATTATTAGCTTTCAAAAAAGACTTCACGCTATGCATTTTTATCATACAATATAATTTTATACAGCCAAATGATTTACTTTCTTATCACTGAAGATACAGCCCCCTTCTTTACAGACCAGTAACCCTTTGCAATATATCCCTTGAAAAGTAAAACTCAGACCAAGCTTCTCTCTTCTGCAGGGTGTAGACTCCATGCTGCCTTCTTCCCCACTTGTTAGCATCAGGTTTGCTTTCAACCCTTGTTAGCTTGATGGATCTGTTCACGTGATATGTAAATAAATTCTCATTGTCTTTCAAACTACAGTGTTTCGGAAGTAACTCCCAAGTGGGGAAAGCACATTATGATGTCTAGTATAGACCCATTTCCCAACTACACACAGATGAGTCATAATTCCAGTATATATTACTGGAGCTATTAATATCCACTGGGTACATATATCAAGCAAGAACATTGTAATGCTGACAGGCCAGTGGAATAGGAATGATGTTGTCTTTACTTATCTATAATCTGTTGAATGCTATGGCATTATATTATGTATGTCCCAGTATTTAATTAACCCTAGATCAAAAGTGTGTGTTAGTATTAGGCAGAGTAGATTTTTGATGTGTAAACTGCATAGTAACTAATGAAATGTTACTTGCATTGTCTTCACTTATCTATCCCTGTTATAAAAATAGTGGAATACAATTGCATTATGTATATCACCGTGACTAAATTACCTGTGAATGCAAAAGAAGTAGAATGCTAACTTCAAAACAAGGGTCATTGCCCAAGAGGGCCATTTTTCACAGCGACAGCAAAAGGCACCTCCTTGACATGAAGGCAACTCCCATGGCAAATGAGAAGCCCCTGCTCCAAAGCAGAGACGTGAGAGCTTCTCCATGATGAAACAGTTGGAAGAATTGGGCAAAATAACAGCTCTTTCCATAATCTGAGAAAGAGCTGAGCCATTTCAGCTGACACTTTAGACTAACATTCAGCCTGGGGCAGACATTAGACATGGGAAATTTCAGACCAAACAGTAAACGTTTGACAAAGCTATAAACCACTGACGACAGAGCTAGATAATGGGAAATGTCAATACCAGGCGGTGCTAGCAGCCCTGCCTATAAAAATAGAAGGGAGCAGAGCAGAGATATTTAAAATCAACATCTGTTGAGTGACCTGTCCTTCCCTAGCCTGATTTTGATCCCTTCTGTCATACAGAAGCTTTTGCAGTTTTACAGTGTCTAGTTGTGAGTATCGTGAACCTTTAGGGTTGGCAGGAGGAGGAGTGGGAAGTAAGGAACCTGGGAGACGGGAGGTTAATGAGCTAAGCTAGAAGGAGAGGAGAACTGTTGGGCTCAGAAGGGGAAAAGTCTGGAATATAGAGGGAGGGTCTGTGTAAATCATGGCCGGGGGCTTTGGCACAGGGGCTTCCTCACGGTGGAGCTTCAGTATTTTCTCTCTGCAGCAGAGGCTGCTCTGCTCATCACTTCTTCCATCGCCACCATGCACCTTCCCCAGCTGAGCTCTCGCCTCCCTGGGAACAGCCTGGAGCCTAGGCTGGGTCCGTTATTGGGGAGTCTGGGCTGCTAAGGCACCTTCCGTCCTCTCTGAGCACACGCAGCCACAGCAGGGGCTGCTGCTCCTTTTCTGGGTGGCCTGCCAAGGTTGGAGAAGACTGGCTTGCAGATACATGGTGTCAGGCCCTGCTGGGATCCCCTGACAGTAAAGGGTTAATGGGAAGTGGGTGCAGCAGCCAGGCTGAGGCACTCCTGTAATTGCTCACTAGCTGCTGGACTGGGCGCTAGTCTGCGGGAGAGCAACAGCATAAGAAAGGGATAGGCCAGGTGGGAACCCTGGCCCCAAATGGAGAAAGGGTCCCAGGAAGTGTCCTGCCCCTGATGCTACACTCTGGTGGGGCAGCAACACTTGTGGTGGGTGGGAGTGGCTGGTCTAATGAGGACAGCCCTCCCTGCCCTGCCTCGCCTGGAGGCTGTCTGCTGCCCTGCGCCAGGGCCCAGAAGTGCACAGGTCTGGCCAGTGCAGCTGCAGAGGGAGGGACTGTGAGAGGGGAGCCAGTGCTGTAGGGTGGGTCTGAGGCTGCAGAAAATTGGCTTGGTGTGACTCCCTGAGTGCAGCCCCTTGGCCACACTGAGGCCCCAGGGAGGAGAAGAGTGAGAGGCCAGAGGGAGGGGGAGATTACACCAAGGGGGTGAGCACATCGACAGTGAGTATAAAAGGCCAGGGGAGGCTAAGCCTCCCCAAAGAGTAGGCCCATTGCCTTTGGAGCGTGCGGCTGCCAAGAGTCCCCTGGCCTAGGCCCCGCCCATGCTACACCCAAAGCCTCGCTCCCACTGGTTCTCTTCCCCCCAAGGCCCCGCCCTTCCTTCACCTCCCATCCCTGCTCCGCCCACATAAAGGCCTCATGGGAGGTGGCGAAGCCGTGTGCCCAAGGAGTGAGCAGCTGGCGGGGTGGCCGGAGGCCAGTGGAGGGGATGGAAAGGAACAAAGGGTGAGAGGGAGGGGCTGAGGCGAAGAGGCACCAGCAGCAGGCAGGGTGTGTGGGGTGGCTTCGAAGAAGGAGGCCAAGCAGGGGCAGAGCTGAGGGCAGGGCCACAGTCTGGGAGCACCCAGCCTCACCAGCTGGATGAGTCATGCGCCACTCATTAGTGCACAGCAGCTGATGTGTCACGGGGCAGCTGCAGGAACCCTGTAAATCCTGTCTGGGATAGCATGAGATTATTTATGCTGCTGCGTCCTCAGCAGGAGAACAGCCCCAGAATGGTACCTCTGAGGCACGGGGATAGCTGTCCTGGCAAACCCACCTAGTATAGATGCACCTGGCATACTTGTGCTGGGGTAGCTCAGATCAGTTCTCCAAAAGCGCTGTTTTCCTGGTGTAACTGTGCCTATGGTAGGGATTTTACCATAGAATCACAACCCCGGGAGACATCACTATACCAGCAAAACCTTCCAGGGTAGCCGGGGCCTCAGACAGCTCGATCATAGAGTCGCTGTGAGTCAGGTTGTTCCTGCATTCGGAGCCGGCAAGCGATTGCTACTCCTCTTCAGCTCTGAACTGTGCCAAGGATACAGCCCGAGGATCCCCCTCTCCCAGGTGGCTGGCAAAGTGCTCTGAGGCCAGACGGCATGGCACAGAAGAGAGTTGCAGTTATTGGAGCTGGCGTTTGTGGATTGAGCTCCATTAAATGCTGCTTGGACGAGGTGCTGGAGCCCACCTGCTTTGAGAGAAGCAGCGACATTGGAGGGCTCTGGAGATTTGAGGTGGGTCCGAATTTCTCTCAGTCCTGACTCACGTGGCGGGATAGAAATGAAAATGTTTCCAATCTTTTCCCTGGGGGAACATTCTCTATGAGCATTTCTCCGCATGCTCCAACCTCTGCTTAGCAGCAAAACAGTGCAGGGCCAGTAGCGGTGTGTCAGACTCCACCACAACTTTACCCTGCTAGGGAGGTGTACAAACAGCCCCCACCACTGCTGACACCAGTCCACCTGCACTGCATTTAGCCCCACTGGGAGCCCCAGCACAGTCGGTATCGTCGGTGTGGCGCTGAAAAGGGCTGTTGCAGTCAAAGCTCCACCTGCACCAGGTGCTGCTGATCCGGTTCTAGCGATGGGGGAAGAGTTTGTACTCTCATATAGACCAGGCTTCAGGCTTTCTTCAGGCTCCCATAGGCCTTTGTACACCTGCTACAGGCCTCATGCAAAGGCCAGTGAAGTTAATGGGACTCTTTCCCCTGACCCGGGGGGCTTTGGATCAGGGCCTTACTAATGTGTGACAGAGCCTGCAGAGATGTGTGTTAAAGAAGGCCCCCTCTGCCCTTCACGTCCATGTTACATCATGTTTCTGCTGCCCCTCTTCCCGCTCAGTGCCAACTACAGCTGCTTAGTTTTGAAGCTGACCAGACTGCTCTGAGTTTTGGCTACTGTAATGTTTATGCTGATATTTTCATGCCAGCAAGTAGCTTGGAGTATAAATTACCTAAGGGAGTCATCTCCATAGGGGGTGTGTAGGATTGCAAGCAGGATTTCCAGTGCACTTAAAGGAACGTCATTGTGTTCCCACTGCACCCCGTGCTAGTCTCATGTGACAAGAACAAACTTCTGTGTGACTGCCATTCACGACTGTAAAGGGGACTCGTTATTGAACTTCTAGAGCTTTATCCTGCGGGAGGTAACATGGCTAGTATTACACTCTGTAATGTTCTCCTGCTCCCTGCAGGAGAATCCTGAAGAGGGCAGGGCCAGCATTTACAAATCTGTCAACTCCTCCAAGGAAATGATGTGCTTCAGTGACTTCCCCGTCCCAGATGATTTCCCCAACTGCATGCACCACTCCAAAGTCATGGAGTATTTCCGCATGTACGCCAAGCACTTCAATCTTCTGAAACACATCTGCTTCAAGGTGAGGAGAACTGGCCCAGCGAGCAGGGGTAGGACGTGTGTGCATGTGTTTGTGTGTGTACATGCACATAGACAGGTGTGCCAAATATAGGTGAAAGAATCCCCTAGCTGCATCCCATTTCCCTGAGGCAGCCAGTGAGCTGGCAGAGGCCTTGAGGCAAAACCCAAGAGAGTCCAGCTGGCCCCCTGCTGTTGGTCCCAGCTGTGCGCTGGCCTCCTGCTGCCTGGCTTAGGTGGCTGACTCAGACACAGGGAGGAGGTTAGTGCCAGGGGCTTCATTCCGAGGGAACAGATGAAATTCCCTGGTGCCAGCTCTGTGAGTGCCCTTTTCCTTCCAGACCACTGTGGTCAGTGTGACAAAGCGCCCGGATTTCTCCACCACAGGCCAGTGGGAGGTTGTCACGGAGACCGAGAGGAAGCAAGAGTCGGCTATCTTCGATGGGGTCATGGTTTGCACCGGCCATCACACCAACGCCCATCTGCCACTGGACTCCTTCCCAGGTAGGACATGGAGTGCAAAACTAATACTAAACCCTTTGTGTCTCTCTGCATCTCCATATGCTATGTTCTAGTTGCAGTCCTTCCATCCCTTCACGTGGCCTAGGTTTTCTGATGGAGACAGTGGCAGGTCTGCAGAGGCTCCTGGTGGATGCACAGGTCTGTCCTGGAGGCTTGGACCTTGCAGGCAGAATTTACTAGCATTGACCCAACTCTCTTCCCATGGACATCACTGGGAGCTAAGTTAGCCCAAAACTGAGTGATGTGGAAAATCCCACCCATAATGCCCCTGGGGCAGGAGTGCTATGTGTGTGGATATCTCACAGGTCTGAGGCCTGTGCTGTGCCTGGGTGGGGGTCAGATTTTACATGTCTGCTGTATCTGCTCTGGGGTCACTAAAGGACTTGAGTCTCCAGGGCTGCTGATCCAGCAGCAACTTAGAGTGGTGGTGAGGAAGCAAATGTGAAAGGAAAGTAAATCGAGGCCAGCTCATACCACCCTGATGAGAAACTAAATCCCACCATCCGGGGCTGATTTGCTAAGAGAATCCAGGCCTGAATTGCAAAGAGATGGAGCCTTCAGTACCTTAGATGCTGATTTTCAGCCATTCATCCCAGTACTTACTTTGGAAATGCTGCGGGGGAAGTTACCCTCCTTTGCTTCATTTTGTATAAGGGCCTGAAAGCCATTTTTAAAATGTGTTTTCTCTGCTTGTCACTTGCATTGGAAATCGAGGGGTCCTGTCTACTTCTGTGGCGCTCTGTGATTTGCTAGAGAACAAGCAGGATGATGGCATCACACGTACCAAGGATGTGGACCTTGATTCCACTTGGAGGGAAGGGATTTTTATTCAGTGTTTCAAATTGCTATTCCCCTGAATCTCAGACCCCCAGAACAATGCAGAAGACATGGGCACACTCACAGCTGCTCGGCTCCTTCTTTGCAGGGATCTGAGAGTTCAAAGACCACTACTTCCACAGCCGGGATTACAAGAAGCCCAAGGAGTTCTCGGGGAAGAGGGTCACTATGATCGGCATTGGCAATTTGGGAACAGACCTGGCCGTGGAGCTTAGCCACACCGCAGATCAGGTTTGGTTTAGGGAATTAGTTTACACCACGGAACGGTCAAAATGTTGTGACCCGTCACTGTGTGACTTCTGCTGAGTCATTAGCCGAGTTCCCTGACCCCGCGAGCTCTGCCCCACTCCTGGCTACACCTCCTCTCCAGACTGCAGCCATCCTCGGGGCCCCATTCCCTTCTCCAATCCACACTGAGGGAATCTTCCTCTTTCTGCGTTTGACCCCATGTGGAACTCCCATTGATTGTAACGGTGCGCCAACAGACTGGGGAATAGAGTGGGGACAGGGCAGAATGGGGAGCAGATCTGGAAGGCCCACTCATGCAGACTTGCTCAATCTGCTATGCATCAAAGTTCGTTCCCACTGCCTGTCATATGCTGTGGGAATGCTGAATTGAGAACCCACACCTGCTGTGTTACAGGGGTTACCATCCGCTAAAACAGGCCGCAACCTGAGTGAGCAAGGCCAGCAAGCCTCTGAGTTGATGTTGCTCCCAACAAAGGGCCATTGAATTCCAGTTCTACTGGGGATGGAGCATGTGCTCCAGACACCGTTCACCTTACTCCATCTCCCTGAGCTGCAGCTACCTGAGCAACGCAAGGGGTCCAGACTCTAGCTGCAGCTGGCTGGAGGAGAATTCTTCTAGTGGAGCTCTCTGCAGCCAGCTGCTACACCAGCTGCCCTCTCCCCAGCCTTGCAAAGGAGCATGTCACAGCACAGCTCCATTCTGCCAATTCCCAGCTGACGTGGTCCTTTAGGGAAAGTCATGGCCCTTGTAGACCGATTGAGGTATCTAAACTGGCCTCCATTCTTCCGATAAGGCCAGCTTTCGTCATCCACTTACACACTGTTCAAACAAGCTTTGTTAGTCCTGCCCTCACTCTGGGAAGAACTTCCCATAACCATCTGTGAATCCCTCCTTACAACTCTGCTTTGCTGTGCTCCTTATTAGGGAACTGGTTTGCTGAAACCACTGCCATTCGTATTGACCAGCACTATCTCATTATTTTCTTCGGCTGCCTGTCTCCACTTGTACTCTCTTTGGGACAGGGAACCTCTTTTTGTTTAATATGATCAAGATACTTAAATGTATCTTGTCTAATAATTATAACTAAGGCCAAGATTTAATCATGGGTATTTTTAGTAAAAAGCATGGACAGGTCACAGGGCAATAAACCAAAATTCCTGGGCCCATTACCTGTCCATGACTTTTACTATAAATACCCATGACTAAATCTTAGCCGCTCCTGGAGCTGTGCGGTGCCTCTGCTGCTCTGAGGGGGCGGGGTGTCCTCAGAGCACCACTGCTGCTCAGGAACTGCTGCTCCGGTGGCCCCCGGGACTGCCCAGTCACTGCCCAGAGCTATGCCAGCAGCGGCCGGTATGGCTGGCCCCAAGGCCACCCAAGCAACTGACCCTGAGGTTGCCCCAGCAGCAGCCAGTTCAACTTTCCCTGAGACCAGTGGCTCAGGCAGTCCTGGGTCAGCCACACTAGCCCCTGCAGCTGTGGTCCTCATGGAGTTCCTGGAAAGTCCTAGAATCCGTGACTTCTGTGACAGACTCGCAACTTTAATTTATAATGAAACACAACTAGATGTGAACCGTTCGCTCCCATGAGAATGGCTCTCAGCCAAAGAGGCTCTTGGCAAGTCACTTGAAGGCCTGTGGTTTCCAACAGCTCATTTCTCCCTCTTTCAGGTTTTCCTTAGCACCAAGCGGGGTGCATGGATAATTGGTCGGATTGGAGACCAAGGGTACCCCTTGGACACAGTTTATATGACTCGCTATGTGGAATTTCTCAAGCACGTTGTGCCTCTATCCCAGCTTAACTCCTTTGTAGAGAAGAAACTGAATGCAGAATTCAACCATGAAATCTACGGCCTGCAGCCTGCACACAGGTGAGCTGGGAAGATCAGGAGACTTTCTCCGGACTGTGGAGCCAGGAGGAGAAGGGTCATGTTCATTGTGCCCACATGAACTCCTCACCTCCTGGCACAGGAAAATGGAGAGCTGGGATGTGTCAAGAACAGGAGAAAGGTCCAGATCCCACAGCAGAATTTAAAATCTCAGGCAAACCTGCAGCTAGAGTCTCTAGGGTTTGATCCACTGTGCCAGATCCCCCAGCCAATCTCTGTTCATCACCAGAAGCCCAGTTCTCGTTGCTGCTGCACCAAATCTGTCAGCATTTGCTTCACCTGGGACCTAGCTCTTATTCCCACTGCTACCCTCCAGCAGTCCTCAATCAAGATGCACCTTATTTCATAGGATATCCGGGTTGGAAGGGACCTCAGGAGATCATCTAGTGCAATCCCCTGCTCAAAGCAGGACCAATCCCCAATTAAATCATCCAAGCGAGCTTTGCCCCATATCCCTAAATGGCCCCCTCAAGGATTGAGCTCACAACCCAAGTTTAAGCAGGCCAATGCTCAAACCACTGAGCTATCCCTCCCCCTTAGTGGCCATTTTTTGTTTTCCACTCTCCATTTCAAGTCAGGTCGGTCTTCTGAAAGGTCTGGTGCACCTTTACCTGCATGTCCGAGACCCGGTCCCTCCTTAGGACCTGAACCTTGTGCTCTCCATGCTCATGGGGGGCCCCCCCTTAGAGCCCTTGGCTTCCTGCTCCCTTCTGATGTTATCCTGGAAGGTCTCCTTTTTGGTCGCTATAACTTCAGCCCATAGGGTGTCTGAGGTCAGGGCCCTCATGTCGGAGTCCTCATATACAATCATCTATAAGGACAAAGTCCAGCTGCATCTGCACCCGGCCTTTCTGCCCAAGGTTGTCTCCCAGCTCCACATGAGTCAGGACATATATCTTCTGATCCTTTACCCAAAGCCTCATGCAATGGATGAGGAGTGCAGGATACATCCCTTGGATGTTGGACGGGCTCTGGCCTCCTACATAGAGAGAATGAAGCTCTTCGTAAGTCTACGCAGCTGTTTATTGCAATCGTGGCCTGAATGAAGGGTTGTCTAGTGCAGGGGTCTTCAAACTTTTCCCCCTGTGACCCCTTTCCACGGAGGGAAAAGTCTGGTGGCCCCTGGGGGTGTTTGCCGAAATGCCGCTGCAGAAAGCTGAAGCTTCTGCTTTCCGTGGCGGCATTTTGGCGGGACCAAAATAGCCAGTCTGGGAGTTCAGTGGTAACCCGGGCAGGCTTGGTGGCGGCGCCGGGGTCTTGCGCACCCCCAGGGGTGGGCTCTTGCATCCCTGAGGGTGCGCACACCCCAGTTTGAAGACCACTGGTCTAGTGTCCACCCAGAGGATCATGTCCTGGATCACGGCTTGTATCCACTACTGCTATGAGCTGGCAATGGTGCCTCTGCCACCAATTGTGATGGCCCACTCCACTAGGGTGCAGGCCTCAGTGGCAGCCTTCCTCGCTCAGGTGCCAATCCAGGAAATTTACCATGCCACAACCTGGTTGTCCATCCACACGTTTGCCTCACAGTAAGCGCTGGTCCAGCAAGCTCAGGCTGATTCTAGTTTCAGCAGAGCAGTACACCAATCTGCACGACAGTGAACTCTGAGCCTACCTCCTGCGAATCTGATTATGAATCACCTGTAATTGACATGAGCAAGCATGCGAAAACGGTTACTTACCTGTTTGTAACTGTTGTTTTTCAAGATGTGTTGCTCATGTCCATTCCATTATCCGCCCTCCAGCCCCTCTGTCAGAGTCATTGGCAAGAAAGACCTGAGAGGGTGCAGAGCTGATGGCACCTGATATACCACGCCATGGGCGCGTCACTCCAGAGGGCGCCACAGCCGGCCTTACGGGTACTGCTAGGGCAAAAGTCTCTGACAGCTGCGCACACGGGTGTGCGCACACCTACAATGGAATAGGCATGAGCAACACTTCTTGAAGAACAACAGTTACAAAAAGGTGAGTAACTGTTTATTTTTTCTCCTCTCTCCTGGCAGCCTTCTTGACATTTCTTGTATCTCTTTCTGTGCCATTCAGGTTTTCCAGCCAGCACCCAACTGCCAGTGATGACCTGCCGAACCGAATAATCTCTGGCAAGGTGCTTGTGAAACCGAACATCAAGGAGTTCACCAAAACAGGTACCATCTTTGAAGATGGAACTAGAGAGGAGAACATTGATGTGGTTGTCTTTGCTACAGGATACAGCTTCTCTTTCCCCTTCCTGGAGGACTGTGTCTAAGTAGTCAAAAACCAGATCTCTCTGTATAAATTCGTCTTCCCACCTCATCTGAGAAAGCCAACTCTGGCTTTCATTGGCCTCCTCCAGCCATTTGGGTCCTTCCTGCCCATTGCCGAACTCCAGGGTCGCTGGGCCACATGTGTGTTCAAGGGTATGTGAACCAAAATGCAGGAAATAGTCTAGCCTGCTGAGCAGAGAAAGCACAGACCTTTCCAAGGAAATCCTAAAGCCAGCTGGACAATCTGCCATCTTGCAACATTTCCATTGCTCTCCCTCTTTTGTCTTCCATCTTCCCAGTGAAAGGTGACCGGGTTGTGTTCTTTTTGTGTCTTTATGACACCGAAAGATCTGACTGGTTTATTTAGAAACGTTCTGGGACAATTTTCATTTCCTCCTAAAAAGACCCTCTTTTCTGTTAGGGGGGAAATGGTACTTTTTATAAAATGTTGACCAGCCCTACTCCTCTGTGTGCTCCCTCCACTCTTGTCCTCTCCCCTCCCTCTCTGTTGGTGCTGGAATCTGGCTAGCTTTCTCTTCCCCTCTGGCTGTAGTTAGTTTGCACTTTTGCTCACGTCCCCCTCCTTTGCTCACCCCCTCCCAGCTCCTTGCCTTTCGAAGTCCACCCCTTGTCTCCTGAATGTTCAGGCTTCCTGGGGGCAGGAGGTGTTGCTGAAGCTTCAAGAGCCATTACCCTTGAGGCTTTATCTGGGGACAGGGGAAGAGGCACAAACAACTCTCTTTTCTCTGGGGTCCTTTATCTTCTCTGATTGCCCAGGAGCTGTTGCCTGTGTGTCTGAGATCACCTCATGGATCTCTCTTGTGACTTCGGCTTCTCTGTCCTAGGGCTGACCAGACTGCCTTCAGCAAGCGACATGGTGGCCGATATTGCTCAGAAGAGAGAGGAAATGGCAAAATGGTAGGAACTATTACATGAAACTGTAACCGCTGAGCATGCTGGGAAGGCTCCAGGGCAGCTAGTCGTCTCCCTCCTCACCATTTCCTATTGATTATCTCAGGCACACTAAGAGGGCTGTCGTTTGTGGAGTCCACTCTCAGGCACCTGTTTCTCTCCACGCATTGTACAGGGAGCTGAAGCCTCCAGCTCAGGGCTCTGTCCACTAGGTGGCAAGGCATCTAAATATTAGGCAGCACAGTGCTGAATGTTATAGCACCTAGGTCTGTGTGCGGATCTAGGGTGACCAGATAGCAAGTTTAAAAAAACAGGACAAGGGGTGGGGGGTAATAGGAGCCTATGTAGGAAAAAGCCCGCAAAATTGGGATTGGCCTTATAAAATCGGGACATCTGGTCACCCTATGTGGATCTAGCCCTGAGGTGTTATTATGATCATTTATTTCAGGTACGTGAAAAGTCAGCGCCACACCATTCAGGTGGATTACATCCCATACATGGATAAAGTGACCTGCCTGATAGGGGTCAAGCCCAGCCTACTGTCTCTCTGCCTCACGGATCCGAAGCTCGCCATGGAGGTTTTCTTTGGCCCCTGCACACCGTACCAGTACCGCCTGAGAGGGCCAGGGAAATGGGATGGAGCCAGGAAAGCCATCCTGACCCAGAGAGAACGGATCATTAAACCTCTGAAAACCAGGGCAGCAGGAGATTATACCCACCACACCTCAATGCCCTATTTGATTAAGATAGTTGGTGCCATTGCTCTCTTTGCTGTAATTTTTGCTTATTTTTAAATGCTTCTTCTCTGCTTGTTTACACTGGAAAAAAGGATCAGGGTGGACTTGATCATCTGGTTTCTGTGGGTTTCCAACTGATTCCCTGCAACTTTAGCACACATCCAGTGTAACCCCACACTTGCACTGTCATCTGGTAGGAGCTTCCTCTCTTGGTTTGTCAGACATAGCTGCTAATAGCCCAGTGGTGACTTGGGCCAGCTTTATTCTATAAACCAAGGCATAGAGATCTTTGGTTCTGTTAAATATTTCTTGCACTGCTTGAAAACACATATTTTGGTGTGACGCTGCTGTTAAAGTACAGCATAAATAAGTATATGATGCATCTCAAAGTTGACAATCACACTTTGACCTTACGTGAATTAGAGACGTGCTGATTGCAACTCCGTAGTTCAGGTTGAATTCTGTTCTGCCCTAAACCTCAACCTCCTTGTTACCGGCATACTTACAAATACAGTGTATCCTCTCCAAACTACCAGTATGGACTTTTAGGAGTAGAGATTGAATTTTCTGAGAATTTACAAGTAAATTTGTCCTTAGTTTAAGTTAATATTAAATATCCTCTGTAAGATGTAGAGATATGCCTTGAACATATTCATAATTAACATTCCTTCTGGCCCTTAAATCAGAGAAGCTCTCCATCTATGCTCTTCTCCCTGACGACCATGGTCATCGCGCTCCACCTCTGATTACCCCAAAATAGGGTGATCCAGATCTGAACTTCAACTAGAAACTAAGGATAATGAGATATCCACCTTTCAACTCTTAGCACTGAAGACCATTTGCCTAAGGCAGTAATTTTCAATCAAGAGTCTGGGGCCTTGGGGCCTAAGAACATGTTCCAGGGCAGGGGTGGACAAACTACGGCCCCCGAGACCGTCCCATCCAGCCCGCGGCAGGGGAGGCTTCCCCTGGCCCCTCCCCCGGAGCCGCGCAGCTCGGGCACTCTGTGGGGCCGCAGGCCTCCCTCCTCCCCCGGAGCCGTGCCTACGGGAAGCGCCCCGGGGGCCGGGGCTGCGCGCTCGCCCCTCCCCCAGAGCCGTGCCGCGCTGGCAGCGCTCCAGGGAGCCGGGGATGCGCGCTGGCCCCTCCCCTGGAGCAGCATCGCGTGGGCAGCTCTTGAGGGGGCCGAGGCTGCGCGCTGGCCCCTTCTCTGGAGCGGCGTCGCGTGGGTAGCTCTCGAGGGAGCCAGGGCTGCGTGCTGGCCCCTCCCCGGGAGCGGCACCGCGTGGAGAGCGCTCTGGGGGCCGGGGCTGTGCACTCCCCTCCCCCCGTCCCGAGCAGCTATGGTAAGAGAGGGATGGGGGGGAGCTTTGGAGGGGGCAGTCAGGGAGCAGGGTGGGTTGGATGGAGGTGGGGTTCTGGGGTGGTGGTTAGGGGGTGGGAAGGTGGATAGGGGTTGGGCCAGTTGGGACAGGGAGCAGGGGAATTGGGTAGGGGTGAGATCGTGGGGGGCAGTTAGGGGAAAATGGAGGGGGGTTGGATGGGTCAGGGATTCTCAGGGGATGGGCAGTGGGAGGGCGCAGTCAGGGGGCGGGAAATGGGAGGGGGCTGGATTGGGGGCGGGGCCTTTCCTACCCGGCCCTCCATGTAATTTCACAAAGCCGATGTGGCCCGTGGGTCAAAAAGTTTGCCCACCCCTGTTCCAGGGGGTCCACCAAGCATAAGCCAATGTTAGACTCATCAGGGCCCATGGAAGAAAGCCGAAGCACTACCACATGGAGCTGAAGCCTGGGACCCTAAGCCCTGCTACCAGGGGCTAAAGCCAAAGCCTGAGCAAGTTAGGTTTGCAGGGGCCCTTGTGGCATGGGGCCCCAGGCAACTGCCCTGCTTGCTACCCCCTAATGCCAGCCCTGGCTTTTATATGCAGAAAACCAGTTGTGATGGCACAGGTGGGACATGGAGACCCTTGGTCTAAGGAATAGAATCCCGGATAAACTGGGAGGTTTAAATGAAATCTTCATGCTGTGGTTAGTTATTTTAGGCAAGAGTCTCTCATAATTTACATAGGGAAGGAACATCTCTCTCCCTCTGGCTAAAAAGAACCAACAAAGTGTTGATAAAAGAGAGTAAGACCCTGTTTTCCTATGCAGAGTAGGCCAGTTTCTTCACAAAGCCTTTGGGGAAGAAGGATCCATAACGTAAAGGACCCTTGAGCAGAATCCTTCCCAGCTGGGACACATGCTCAGAAATGACCAGAATTGTCTGAAAAAGAAAATGAGGCCTGGAGCACTCTGTCACTTCCCACTGTTCACCAATAGATGGCAGTAGAGAGCCCCAGCCACTGTGATTCTTTTGTCTGTCCTGAGCACTAGGGCTGGCTACCTCTCTCACTCACCAGCAGCAAGCTCCCTACTCTGCCCTAGAGCTTCAGTCCAGAGGGCTTAAACTTACTTCCAAGTATTCAGGATAGGTGCTAGGCCCCCAGCTTTGGAACAGTCTCTTGGTGGAACCCCTCTGGTGTGCCAGACCCCCAAGGGGTCTCACTTCCCTCAAGGTAGGCCATGGGGCCTCACTGCCTTCTGAGGCTGAACCTCTGGGCTTCAGCTCTCCTGCTTCACCCCCTGAGCTCTGTTCAGCGAGTCCAGATGAGACAGAGTCCTAGTGGAGACTGGTACACGCCTCAGGGACCAGTGCACCTCACCAGCATATACAGTGACACAAACAGCTTTTCAAAACAGTCGGGTTCATTAATACCCTGGAACAGCCTAGAAAGTTCTTAGGTTAGCACAGAAAACTTAATTGAATTGTCTCGTTAGCACTGACCCGCCACGTGGTAAGGCAATTCCCATCTTTTCATGTGCTAGGTTAGAATATATATTCTGCTTACTGTATTTTTCACTCCATGCATCTGATGAAGTGGGTTTTAGCCCATGAAAGCTTATGCCCAAATAAATTTGTTAGTCTCTAAGGTGCCACAAGGACTCCTCATTGTTTTTCCTGCTGAGAGTGTTGAGGCAGCAGTCACTGGATCTCACGTTGTTGCTGCAGAGCCCTTGTTGATCCAGGTCAGTTTCAGCCAATTTCTTAATAACTCTATTCTTTCCACCCAGACAGAGAAGTGACACACACCCCTGTGTCTCTTAGCCTGTCCTGAGAGCAAACTTAGGCCAGGTCTACACTGGGTGGCTGATGTTGATGTATCTTAGGTCAACTTACCTCAGCATCCTCACGGTAGCGAGTCAATCGCTGCCTCTCCCCAGTTGACTCCGCTTCCTCCTCTTGTGGCGGTGGATTTCTGGAGTTGACAGGGAGAGCACTCGGGGATTGATTTATCGCATCTACACTAGATGCAATAAATCAGTCCTTGATAGACCGATAGTGTAGACGTGGCCTTAGTCCCTTTTTCCTCACTGGATAGCCAGGCACAGATAGGGGAAATGGAGGCATACATCAGACCACATTCCTCTGTCACCACATCAAGCCTAAGAGTGCAAAGATGATGAGTCACACCCCACAAAATCCTGCGACTGGTTTAAGAATCGTGAGATTTTTCAAATAATAATAAATGCGAAGTTATTTTTTTTTGCCTTCTGGCTTTTGAGCCTTCAAGTTTCACATTTTCCAGTTACCTGGCAACCAGAGGACTAGAATCTCATTTTTTAAAAAATGAAAGCTGAGATTCTGAGGTAATCACACGATTCCAGGAGCTTTACCTATAAGAAAATCACTCAGCCATGCTGCTCTCCCCAGGGACATCCACTTCCCTTCCCCTTCTGCCTCTATCCTAGCCCCAGCCTTAGCCCATTCCTCCAAATTCCTCTGTTCCCTCCACCTCCTTCCCAAAGGTCCATGGTTCATTTCGAAGTTAATGGACCAAACTTGGTGTGTTGGAAGTTAGATGGTCGAAATAATGAGAAGATGGACTCTTCTGCCCATCACCTCTTTTTTGTGGCCCTGAAAGAGACTGGGGAAAATAGTCTGTTAGGCTGAAGCACAGGCGCCAACTTTTGCTAGTGCCTGTGTGTGCTCGCACCCTCCCCTGGCCCTACTCCACCCCAGCTCCAATGTCCCTGCCCAAACTCTGCCTTTCCCTGCCCCTATTGGACTTCTCCCCAAATCTCCACCCCAGCCCCACCTCCTCCCCCCAGCGCGCTGCGTTCCCCCTCCTCCCACCTCCCTCCTAGGCTTACCGCTCAAAACAGTTGTTTTGCGGCGCAAGCGCTGGGAGAGAGGGGGAGAAGTAGGACCCGGCGGTGTGCTCAGGAGAGGAGGCGGAGCGGAGGTGAGCTGGGGCAGGGTGGGGAGCTGCCGGTGGGTGCTCTGCACCCACCAATTTTTCCTCATGAGTGCTCCAGCCTCAGACCACCCATGGAGTCAGCACCTATGTGTTGAGAGATTCCTGGAAAAGGGAGAAGGCTATTTAGCCTCCACTCCATTCCAGGGACTGCATCCTTTGCCTGCGGATCCTGAAAGTTATCACCTCATCATGAAGTCCAGACCTCAGAACACCCATGAGAATACCTTGGCCATCATCGCTGCACCAGTGGAGGTTCTAGCCAGAGACACCTGAGATCCTGCTATGTCTCCCCTTCCCTTGTGCGTTCCTTTCTGTCCCACTATTTTTTCCTCCTATCCTAGACCTCTCTCTCTCTCCCTCCCTCCCACCCCCCGATCCTGAGGTCAACTGTACCACACAGCATCAGCATAATGAGATTAACCATCCCATCCAGCTTTGCCCAGCCTGAGAGAGGCCAGTAAAGAGAGGGACCAGACCAAGCAGATAATGTTCCAGACTGGAAAATGAGCTGGAATATGGGGCCTGCTGTCGAGACTGGCTTGCCATACCGGGGCAGCTGTCTGTGGCTGAGCAGATGCCAGGAATCCTGAGAACATCAACAAAAGCTGCATTTCTCCTACCTTTACTACCCTCGCCCCTTTGTGTCCATCTGGTTGTCAAAGTAGGAAAGCTGACCATCCTTAACATCTCACAACCAAGCAACAAAGCAAACCCTGCCCCTACCCCAGAAGGCGTGTCTGATGAAGTAAGAGACTCAGACTGATAGCGTCTCTTTTATAAGGGACTTTGGTAGGTTTAGGTTAATTGTGTGTTACAGAACCATTCCATTTCAGTTGTAAAGGGCTTTATCACTTGTTTTAGCTGCTTTTCTCTCATATACCTCCGAACTTTAGCACAAGTTAGTCTGTGGGTTGCCACACGACTAAGCCAGCTGAGGTCTATGTGCACTAAACCCCAAATGACGCTGAGCACTGACTAATGCTGTAATGACAGGGTCATGGTAACACCTTTGACTCTCTTGGCCCATATATTTCACCAGAATTAATGCAACAGCTCCCAGCCACCAAATAAATCTGTCCCACCCCACAGTCATTGCACCAGTTCTGTCTCTTCCCTCATCCTCCCACCCCTCTCAGTCCAGCCTCTATCCCCACATCTGCTCCTCCAGGGACTCCTCACCCCAATCTGTCTGTGCTCAGGCCTAGTGCAGAGGGGAGGGGTTGAGGCACTGTCCTGTCCCTGTTGCTCACAGTAATGGAGGGGGAGAACAGGTGAGGTGGCCTGGAGCTGCGGGGGTCTTTGCTCTCCTCCAGTGAGAACATCTTTATGCTGCTGATGGGAGGGGTCTGAGCCAAGAATTCTACTTGCAACAGTGCTGGTTAGTCATTCTGCCCCAGAATGCAGGCAAAGGGGGCAGGTAGCCAATCAGAGGGTGATTCCCCTGCGTCATGGCCAGACAGCTCCAGCCCCTGCCAATCTAGCAGCGTGGGGGGAGTCCAGGGAGCCCAGACTAGCCTGGACTAGCCCAGTTCAGGACTCCCAGTGTGGGGAGTCAAGTGAGCCCAGACTAGCCCAGACTAGCCCAGTCTCCTGTCTTCTGACAGTGGCCCATCCCAGGTGCTTGAGAGAGAATGCACAGAACAAGTAATCATCAAGTGATCCATCCCCTGTCACCCATTACCAGCTTCTGGCAAACAGAGGCTAGGGACACCATCCCTGCCCATCCTGGCTAGTAGCCACTGATGGACCTATCCTCCATCCTCTTTAGAGCAGACCACCGGCTGAGCTGCACATCTTGTAGTACTTCACAGTGGAAGACCCCCTCTGATTGGCTGCTTTGTCCACTGCCCCACCTCCTGGTGAACAGCAGCCAATCAGAGCTGCTGCAGGAGGCAGGCAGAGCTCTCACTCCTCCCCTGGGGAGCCCAATGTGACTCAAGTGGGGCGTCTATGGAAAGGTTGTAGTTTGCTGGTTATTTTTATGCTGTCTGTATGTGTGTGTCATTTTTGTATTTGAAGGTATGAATATTGGCTATGCACTTGTATCTCAAAGTGTTTGATTCTAAGTAGCCTCAGTGAAGCATTTGGTCAGCTTCTTGAGAAAGGATTGTTCTCAGTAAGTGCCCAGTCAAAAAGCACTTAACTGACAATGGACTTTGGGAGATACCAGTCCACATCTGAGCTTTACTGGGAATGTTCAAATTAACATGTGAAGAATGGTGTCTGCCTGCAAAAAACTGAATCATTCATAGACATGTGACTTGTTGCTGTGACTTTGCACAGAAGAAGGAAGGATTTTCCACCCACAAGAGAGAGCATATAAAAGGCCCTGGAAGCCTCTCTATTTTGTCTTCAGCTGGCTGAAGAGATGGCCTCTCTGCCCCAAAGAGATGCCTAAAACAAACTGGAACAAAGGACAGTGATTACTGGGGTGTGAGTGATTGTTGGACCCAGGCCATAAACTACAGCATTGGTCTGAAAAGGATTGGGCCCAGAGTAGGAAGGAGTCCAGCCTTTGAAAGAAGCTTATTGGAACATCTCAGAGGGTGAGATTTACCTGTATTCAGTTTCCTACTGTATTAGGTTTAGGCTTGCGTGTTTTGTTTTATTTTGCTTGGTAACTTACTTTGTTCTGTCTGTTATTACTTGAAACCACTTAAATCCTACTTTTTATACTTAATAAAATCAATTTTGCTTATTAATTAACCCAGAGTAAGTGATTAAGATCTGGGGAAGCAAACAGCTGTGCATCCCTCTCTGTCAGTGTTATAGAGGGTGGACAATTTATGAGTTTACCCTGTATAAGCTTTATACAAAGTAAAACAGATTTATTTGGGGTTTGGACCCCAGTGGGAGCTGAGTGCCTGAATGTGAGAGACGGGAGCACTTGTAAGCTGTTTTCAGTTAAGTCTGAAGCTTTGGGGGCGTGGGTCAGACCCCGGGTCTGTGCTGCAGCAGATTAGTGTGTCTGGGTCAAAAAGACAGGGTTCTGGAGGCCCAGGCTGGCAGAGAAAATGAGCTCAGAGGTAGTCTCAGAACATCAGGTGACTGTCCCAAGGGGGTCTCTGTGACCCAAAATATCACACCCACACTGCACTCACAGGTGAGGAGTAGGAGCTGAGACACCCAGCAGCTCTGCCTCCTGCTCCCCATCCTGTGAGCAACAGAAATAGGACAATGCTTCTGTCCCCACCCGTCCCTCTTCAGCCCTCGGAGCAGCATACAGAGCAGAGATGAGACTGGGGAGCAGAACTGAATGGGACCGACTTGCTTTCCGGCTGGGGGCACAATTGATGGGGATCAGGGAGGTGAAACAGATGTGGGGGAAGAATTGATGGGGGACTTGGAGGAGACAGGATTTCTTTAGGGGTTGGGGGAAGAATTAATTGCAGTGTGGGGGTGGGCAAATGTGAAGGGGGTGACAAAGCTCCCATTTTTTTCAGAATACTTTAAGCATGGTTAGATTGAGGAATAAGCCTTTCATGAGGAGAGTGCACAGGGGCAGAAGCGTGGCAAGGCGGCTGCAGGAACCCTGTAAATCCTGTCTGGTAGTGTAGCAATTAATTTAATACGCAACTGAGCCAAGCCGCATTTCCAGCAGGAGAGAAGCCCAGGAGTGGTCCCATCCCTGCTCTGATCCTCCCTGCCCAGGAATTCGGTGCCTCAGACACCCCAGTCAGAGCAGCCCTGACTCAAGCTGCTCCTTCATTCAGAGCCAGCAAGCGATGGCCACTACTCTCCAGCTCTGAACTGCGTCAACAGGGACACGCCCGAGGATCCCCCTCTCCCAGGTGGCTGGCAAAGCGATCTGAGGCTGGACGGCATGGCACAGAAGAGGATTGCAGTTATTGGAGCTGGCGTTTGTGGACTGAGCTCCATTAAATGCTGCTTGGATGAGGGGCTGGAGCCCACCTGCTTTGAGAGAAGCAGCGACATTGGAGGGCTCTGGAGATTTGAGGTGAGTCCAAGTTTCCCTCAGTCCTCACTCACTTGGTGTTTCCAGTCTTTCCCCAGGGGAACATTCTCTACGGGCAATTATCTGCATGCTCCAACCTCCGCTTAGCAGCAAAACGATGCAGGGTTAGTAGCGGTGTGTCAGACTCCACCACAGCCTGACCCTGCTAGGGAGGTGTACAAACAGCCCCCACCACTGCTCACACCAGTCTACCTGCGCTGCACTTAGACCTCCCTCCCCACCCCCGGGAGCCCCAGCACAGCCAGTATAATCGGTGTGGTGCTGAAAAGGGCTGTTGCAGCCAAAGCTCCACCTGCACCAGGTGTTGCTTAGCCGGTTCTAGCCATAGGGGAAGAGTTTGTAAAAATACTCTCACGCAGAGCAGGCTTCAGGCTCCCTTAGGCCTATGTGCACCTGCTACGGGCCTGACCCAAAGGCCAGTGAAGTCAACAGGAATCTTTCCACTGACCCTAGAGGGTTTGGATCAGGCCCTTACCAATGTATGAGGGAGCGTGCAGAGGAGTAACTAATGTGTGCCAGGCCTGGAAGAAGGTGCGAGTTGAAGGAGACCTCTTCTGGGTTTAACATACATGGTCTAGCGTGCTTCTGCTGCCCTCCTCCCTGCTCAGAGCAGTTTACTTCAGCTTATTAGACTCTCTGATGCCCAGTTTCCTCTGAGCTTTGCCCACAGTGATGTTTATGGGGTGATTTCCCTATTAGCACATAACTTAAGGGAGTCTTAGTTGGGGCAGTGTTCCCAGGGTTCCTCTCCCCGTCCCATCCCATGATTGTCCTGGAGGCTCCAGGAATTAGAGATTAATCTTTAATTAAAGATTATGTCTTGTGATGAAACCTACAGGAATCCATCCAACAAAACTGGCAATGCTACATGTTCCTGTTGGGGCAGTGTCCCTGTTAATCTGACTGGGGAGAGGTATACAATTCACCAAGTTAGGCCTTGTTTTCACCACTTAAAAAGTGTGCTGTTTACCTCAGAGCAACTAACTTGAGGTAATATGACAGTGAAGACTGGAACTTTAGTTTTCCTGGGAGGTAAACAGCCCTCTGCCCCCTCCAGGGATTGAGTTAAACCCATGGTCAAAATAACATGCCTGGTTTTCGCTGAGCGTTTACCTTGAGAAAAATTCCAATATATTAATCTCCATGAGGTACAAAAAATCACCTTTTTTAGTAATGAAAACAAGGCCTTTGATTCTTTCAACAGTCACTCAATCTTGCAAGTGATTTAGGCAGCTGGCATAAAAGTCAAATCGTTAAGAAAATATTAGTCACCTTGAGGAAGATGTGGTTTATCTCAGGAAAGATTATAAACTAGTGCCAATAATTCTCTATGCTAGAAATGACTCCAACCAGCAATCTGTTTTTTATTATCCCTTCTAAAATCACTTGCTTTAGGTTTTCCTATGATTCTTGCAAGTTCAAGGCGATCATATGATCTCATTGTTCCTGCCGGTTTTACTTGTCATCCCCATAGGGGATCTAAAGAACATTTAATGAATTGTCATTGTGTTCCCTGCAGCCCAGGCTAATGTTACATGACAAAGACACTCGAAAGATGACTGTCACTTCAGCTTCTGCAGACAGTCAGTAATTCTGGCTATTTAACTTGCATAGCTTTAGTTTTTTGGGAGTGCACATGGTCAATGTTACACGCCATAATGTTCTCCTGCTCCCTCCAGGAGAATCCTGAAGAGGGCAGAGCCAGCATCTACAAATCTGTCATCATCAACACCTCCAAGGAGATGATGTGCTTCAGTGACTTCCCCATCCCAGAGGATTTCCCCAACTACATGCACCACTCCAAAATCATGGAATATTTCCGCATGTACGCCAAGCACTTTGATCTTCTGAAATACATCTGCTTCAAGGTGAGGAGAACTGGCTTAACAAGCAGGGGTAGGAGAGAGAGAGTGTGTGTGTGTGTGTGTGTACGCACAGGTGTGCAAGATCTAGGTGAAATAATTCCCCTCCCCTTCTCCCGACCCCCCCCCCCCCCGATGAAGAAACATCTCACACTCATGGAACTGGGAGACTCCCAGAGGGGCTGCTGTGGGATCTCATTTCATCTGGGGCTGCCTAGCGGAATTTACAGCCCAGCTCCCAAAAGCCCCCATTCCCTGTGGCAGCCAGTGAGCCCACAGAGGCAAAACCCAGCAGAGCCCAGCTGGCCCCCTGCCACTGGTCCCAGCTGCGCCCTGGCCTCCTGCTGCCTGGCTGGGTTACTGACTCAGACACAGGGAGGAGGTTAGTGCCAGGGGCTCCATTCCGAGGGAACAGATGAAACTCCCTGGTGCCAGCTCTGTGAGTGCCCTTTTCCTTCCAGACCACTGTGGTCAGTGTGACAAAGTGCCCGGATTTCTCCACCACGGGGCAGTGGGACGTTGTCACGGAGACTAAGGGGAAGTGGGAGTCGGCCATCTTTGATGGGGTCATGGTTTGCACCGGCCATCACACCAACGCCCATCTGCCACTGGACTCCTTCCCAGGTAGGACGGGGAGTGCATAACTAATACTAAACCCTTTGTGTTTCTCTGCATCTCCATATGTTATGTTCTAGTTCCAGTCCCTCCATCCCCTCACGTGGCCTAGGATGAGAGGGGTTTCCTGATGGAGATGGTGGCAGGTCTACCTAGTGGATGCTCTGTTCTGTTCTAGAGGCCTGTACCCTGGAGGCAGCATTTACAAGAGCATTCAGCATTAGAGCTGGTTAAAACTCAGAATGTCCATTTCACAGGAGATTTTGAAAATTAATAGTTTTACATTTCAATTATGACACGAACCAAAGGCCCTGTGATCAAGAAAATAAGGTATTTCAATCATTACTAAATAGTACCTGCCCTTACCAATTTTAAAAAGAACAGATTAACTGAAAATGGAATATTTCAACTGTGATGTCCTATTACGCAATATTACTATTGGGAATTTATGAAGTAAGGTAAAAATAATAAAATGAAAAATAATAAGTTAAAAATGTGAAATGAAATTTCTAAGTTCTGAAAAAAATGTTCCTTGGCACACATGGTCACAAGGGTTAAAATAAAAGATTGGGCTTCCAGAGGTTATGAGTAAGGAAAAGCAAGTCCAGAGCCAAACCCAGCTGCATGTTAGACCCCCAGAGGAGTGTCATCAACCGCTCAGGCCAGCTTTAAAGGTGACCTAAAAAAGGGGAGGGGGAAACTTGGCTTCTCTCCTAGTTTGCTTCATTTCATTTACAGTCCTGAAAGGCTTTTTAAAGAGTGTTTTTTCCACTTGTCACTTGCATTGTAAATCGAGGGGTCCCTGTTTATTCCTGGGGCACTCTGGGCTTGGCTGGAGAACAAGGGGAATGATGACATCACACGTACCAAGGGGAGGGAACGGATTTTTACTCCGTTTTACACACTCAGAGATTGTCTAACTGCTGTGTGTGTCACTCCTCCCCGAGGCACAAGGAATGCTGGAGACCCTTGCAGTCCGGCTATTCCCCTGAATCTCAGACCCCCAGGACAATGGGGCACACTCACAGCTGCATGGGGCACATCCACAGCTGCTCTGCTCCTTCCTTGCAGGGATCGAAAAGTTCAAAGGCCGCTACTTCCATAGCCGAGATTACAAGTACCCCCAGGAGTTCTCGGGGAAGAGGGTCATTGTGATCGGCGTTGGCAATTCGGGAACGGACCTGGCCGTGGAGCTTAGCCACACTGCAGATCAGGTTTGGTTTAGGGAATTATTTTACACCACGGAAGGGTCAGAATGTTGTGACCCCTCACTGTGTGACATCAGCAGCCAAGTTCCCTGTCCCCGTGTGCTCTGCCCCCACATGGCTACACCTCCCCTTCAGAGTGTAGCCATACTTGGGGCCCCATTCCCTTCTCCAATCCACACTGGGGGAATCATCCACTTCCTATGTTTGACCCTATATGGAATTCCCATTGATTTCAATGGTGTGACAACAGACTGGGCAATAGAGCGGGAGCAATGAGGAATTGGGGACCCATGCAGACTTGTTCAATCTGCTATGCATCAAAATTCGTACCACTCTGCTTTGCCTAGGGAGCCTGTCAGAGACATCAGGCCTACGGCACACGCTGGGGGAATGCTGAATTGAGAACCCACGCCTGCTGTGTTACAGGGGTTACCATCTGATAAAACAGGCCGCAACCTGAGTGAGCAAGGCCAGCAAGCCTCTGAGTCGATGTTGCTCCCAGCAAACAGCCATTGAATTCCAGTTCTACTGGGAATGGGGCATGTGCTCCAGACACAGTTCATACTATCCACCCTCTTTGTAATCTGCAGGCACATAATGGCACCTAGGGGAAGACGTTGGCATTTCCCTACAGATATAGGCATTTGCTCACAAGTAGCTGCTTATGCTTATGACATGATGTGTCGGGGCAAATGGCTGCCTCTAAGGGCATGGCTACACTTGCAGATGTAGAGCGCTGTGAGTTCAACCAGCCCTTGGAGAGTGCAGTAGGGAAAGCGCTGCCATGTGTTCACATGGTCAGTTGCAAGCACACTGGTGTGGCCACATTTGTGGCACTTGCAGTGGCGTTGGGAGCGGTGCATTATGGGCAGCTATCCCTCAGAGCACCTCTTCCCATTCTGGTGCTTTGGTTGTGGAAAGGAGAAGCATGGGAGCGGGGCATTCTGGGTCCTGTCCCAATGCCCCGTGATGCATCGCTTTGCATCCAAGCAATTCCTATGCTTCTGTCCCCATTTGGCACCCTGTTTCAACATTTTTTGTACTGAACGCTCTGTCTTTCCTTTCGATCTGGGGGAATGGAGTCCAAACTGCCGAAGAATGTGCTGATGAGTGTCGCCAGCACGTCACGCTTAGCAGTCGAGTTACTCCTTAAACTACAAACTAACAGTGAGGAGTCCAACACAATGTCAACTCACATAATGCATATGACACACAATTGCTTGTGGCATTCACGGACATGCTCAGCACAGTGGAATGCCACTTTTGGGCTTGGGAAACAAGCACTGAGCGGTGGAATCACATTGTCATGCAAGTCTGGGATGACGGGCAGTGGCTGCAGAACTTTTGGATGAGAAAAGTCACTTTCATGGGACTGTGTGCTAAACCCGCCCCCACCCTTGACGCAAGGACATGAAATTGAGAGCTGCCCTGACGGTGAAGAAGCGGGTGGCTATTGCAACCTGGAAGCTGGCAACTCCAGATAGCTACCGATCAGCTGCTAACCAGTTTGGAGTGGGAAAGTCGACCATTGGAATTGTGTTGATGCAAGTTTGCAGGACCATTAATCACATCCTGCTCAGAAGAACCATGACTCTGGGTAACCTAAGTGGCATTGTGGCTGGCTTTGCACAAATGGGTTTCCCTAACTCCAGAGGGGCGATAGATGGGACATATATTCCAATTCTGGCACCAGCCCACCTAGCTTCCAAGTATGTTAATCAGGAGGGGCATTTCTCTATGGTTCTCCAGGCACTTGTGGATCACTGGGGGCATTTCATTGACATTAATACAGGCTGGTCTGGAAGATGCATGAAGCACACATCTTTTGGAACACTGGCCTGTTCAGGAAGCTGCAAGCCAGACTTTTCTCCCAAGACCAGAAGATCACCATAGGGGAAGTCGAAATGCCCATTGTGATCCTTGGAGACCCTGCTTACCCTTTAATGCCGTGGTTCATGAAACCCTACACAGGAATCTCGGCAACAGCAAGGAGAGGTTTGACAACAGCAAGGAGAGGTTCAACAACAGCCTGAGTTGGTGTAGAATGACTGTGGAAAGAGCTTTTGGCCATTTAAAAGGCTGCTGGCGCTGTCTGTATAGGAAGCTGGACCTGGCCGCTGACATCATCGCCACGGTTATATCCGCGTGCTGTACTCTCCATAATATTTGTGAAGGGAAGGGTGAAAGCTTCACTCAGGCATAGTCCTCAGAGGTTCAACACCTGGAGGCTGAATTTGAACAGCCAGAGAACAGGGCTATTAGAGGGGCCCAGCACCAGGCTGCAAGGATTAGGAATGCTTGAGGGAGCAATTTGATGCTGAAAGCCACCAGCAATGTTTGGTGCCCTGTACAGGAGTAAAGTGCAGTGGTTCCAATGTTAGTAGGAATCTGTGTTTGCTACGTAAGATGCACTGACTTGCAGTGCCTGTTGCTTTCCTGGGCTATGGTATCTTTTACGTAACGCAATAATGTTTTCAAATCCAAAAAAAAAATTTATTGAAAAGAAACAACTTCTTGGGAAACAAAGTGCATGATACATCTGTGCTGTGTGGGATGAGGAAAGGGGTGGGGCGGGGAATGGTTTGATCACAGATTTGCATGTGTCCTGTTATCATATTCAGCCTTCCTGTCTGGAGTGCTGTGCAATGAGTGCTGCACTTCAGGATGGCTATAATGCATGATGATGAGGGTTGACTGCAGTGGGTAAGGGTTGTAGTTTTCATAGCTGGGTGGTGAAGCTACAGGTGTTGGAGGCAGCTGGTGGAGGTAAGAACCTATATGTTGGGGAAAGTGGGTTGGCAGTGACATGGGGGCACAAGAGAGAGAGTTTTGGGACAAGGGCTGCAGGGGGAGTCGCAGAAGTGCTCCACCTGCATTGCTACGAGCGCCTGTATCAAGTCCACTTGGTGCTCCATGATGTTTAACAGCTGCTCCATGCTTTGGTGCCGGTGATTCAGATTCTGCTGGCGGACCCTCCTTTCACTCTCCCGCCACTCCTGTACTTTTTCATTCTCATTAAGGGACTGATGCATTACTTCGTGCAGCATGTCCTCTTTGCTTCTTCACGGGAGCTTCCTGATTCTTTGGAGTCTTTCGGCCGTTGATTACAAGTATGGCTGAGATCTCAAGGTTGCATCTGTAAAGCCAAAATGCAACACTCAGAGGCAGCATTGTTCACACCAGACAGAACAATGATTTGGCCATACTTAAAGACAAGTACAGTATACACAATATCAGAAATTGCTCATCTCAAAGCAAGCACACATAACCCACAGGAGCCCAAAAAAGGTGAGTAATCACAGGGTCAAGGGGGACTGATTGTTTCATTGCTGTATAGTCCTCTGGGTTTCTGTGCCTTGGGGAGAGCCAACTGCTGCAGGGGACACCTACACTGAACACTGTCCCCACATTTTCAACAGGATGAGTTCATCCTGGAAGATATCTCGCAGCTGAGGGTGACCTGGGAAGCAAAGGAGGGTCTTCTGCTACAATGCGGCTTCTGCCCTGGCCCATATGCAGCTTGCCTGCATGTAGCAATGGCCCCCCGTCTATCGTAGCACAGTGGCACGGACATGTTAGCCTTACTGGGACAAGGAGCACAGTAGCTCTGCCAAGGAACCTGCGCAAGCGCATTGCCCAAGTTCTGGATGAGACCAGGGCCAGTGCAAGGATATTTTGCGCCCTAAGCAAAACTTCAACTTTGCCCCACCCCAGCTTTCTCCTCCCCCACCCTTCACCCGGAATATCGCTTATTATAAACTTTCAAAAATGAATACTGCATAATGTGGCACTGTTCATTAGAATTAATATATGTTCAGCTTGAAAATGTATTAATTTCATTATTTAATGAAAATAAATGAATAACCTGACAGAGTTCACATTGTTATTGTTTTCAAGTCACAGTGGGATGGCGTCTAAGCTTTGCAGTGCAGCAATTCCTCTGGGCACACAGTCCAAGCACTCACTTTAAGGCAGTTGTTTTCAAACTGTGGGTCGTGACCCAGTACTCGGCCGCGGAATGGAAGGCACTGGGTTGTAGCAGCTCTGGTCAGCACCGACCAGGCCATTAAAAATCCCATCAGCAGTGCTGCCCGGCTAAGGCAAGCTAGTCCCTATCTGTTGTGACACTGCGCTGCGCCCCAAAAGTGACCAGCAGCAGGTCCAGTTCCTAGGTGGGGGCGGGGGAGGGGCATGGAGCTCCGTGATCTGCCCCCACTCTGAGCACTGGCTCCACACTCCTATTAGCTGGTACCCAGGCAATGGGAGCTGGGGGTGGGGAGTTGCCTGCAAGCGAGAGCTGCGCCAAGCCACTTGCGCACCTCTGCCTAAGAGCCGGACCTGCTGCTGGCTGCTTCTGGTGTGCAGAGCGATCCGCGGTGCCAGGACAGGCAGGAAGCCTGCCTCTGCACCCCCGCTGCGCCGCTGACTGGGAGCTGCCCAAGGTAAGCCCGCACCCCAATCCCCTGCCTAGCCTTGTGCCCCCCCAAACCCATCATCCCTGGCCCCACCACAGAGCCTGCACCCCCAACTCATAGACTTAACCCCCTCCAACCCCATGCCCCAGCCCTGAGCCCTGCCAAACCCAGAGCCCCCTCCCACACCCTGAACCCCTCATCCCCAGCCCTACCCTGCAACCTTCACCTCAACCCTCTGCCTGAGCCCTACACATAAATGCCTAATTTCTAACAATAGTAAATTACTACTGAAGCTTGTGACATGGTATAGAAGCCCTGCACAAGCATGGAAGCAGTTAAGCTGCTTTGGGCTAGGGTGGCCCTGCCCTATCACACCTGCAATTCAGGCCAGGAAGAGGAGTTAAAGGAAGAAACTCCACTCAGAGAGAGGCATCCCAGGGAAGGGCCAGGCTGAGCTTCTCTGGTCCTGGACTGAGGGCTGACAGTCTGCAGAGCCCCTGCCCTCGCAGAAGGAGGGTGCAGATCCCCTGAGCTAAAAGGCAGGAAAGACTGCGACTTGCACTGGAACCCAGTGTCCTCTGACATGGACAGTGACACTTCAGGGGCTTCTGAAGTCACAGGCCCCTACCCCAGAGGAAGCTGCTTACAGACTTTCCTTTCCCTTTCCCTTTCTTGTGTTGCTCACTGTTAATTGATTTGTTGTTTCACCTGGGAGCCTGTGAGGGGAAGAAACAGCCAAGAGACCTCAGCCAGAGGGTTAAGCACTGGCTGGCTAGAAAGACACCCTGCAGCACCCACTAAAGCAGGAGTATTAGATTTGTGTGTGTGCACTTGCCACATTGCCCTGAAAGGGTGCTGCACCATAGACAGATGAGTGACAAAGCTCTTAGTACAGATACATGAAGAAACACAACTAGATGTGAACCGTTCACTCCCATGAGAATGGCTCTCAGCCAGAGAGGCTCTAGCAAGTCACCCGAAGGCCTGTGGTTTCCAACAGTTCGTTTCTCCCTCTTTCAGGTTTTCCTTAGCACCAGGCGGGGTGCATGGATAATTGGTCGGATTGGAGAAGAAGGGTACCCCTTGGACACAGTTTATATCACTCGCTATATGGAATTCCTCAAGCGTGTTGTGCCTCTGTCCCTGCTTAACTACTTTGCAGAGAAGAAACTGAATGCAAAATTCAACCACGAAGACTACGGCCTGCAGCCTGCACACCGGTGAGCTGGGGAGATCAGACTTTCTCTGGACTATGAAGCCAGGAGGGGAAGGGTCATGTTCATTGCACCCACATGGGCTCCACAGGAGAGTGGAGAGCTGGGGCCTGGTAAGCACTGGAGAGAGGGGCAGAGCTCCTCTTAGGCAAACCTGTAGCTAGAGTCTCTAGGGCCTGGGTTCAAGCCCTTGCTGTGCAAGATTCCCCCAACCAATCTCTGTCCACCTCCAGGGTCCCAGCTCTCATTGGTGTTGCTACTATACCAAATCTGTCAGCATTTGCCTCACCTGGGGTCTGGTGAGTGCACACACACAAATCTAATACTCCTGCTTTAGCGGGTGCTGCAGGGTGTGTCTTTCTAGCCAGCCAGTGCTTAACCCTCTGGCTGAGGTCTCTTGGCTGTTTATTCCCACTGCTACCATCCAGAACATGGCTACCCCTCTGGTTACAAATATCCTTGAGGGACATAAATGCTCAGGAAGGGGAGAAGTTATTTTGTTTGATATGTGGGAGTAAATAGAATGGATGACATCATTAAGGCCATGTCTACATTTACAAGCTTACATTGGCACAGATGTACCAATACAACTGTGCCGCTGTAAGATCACTCATGTAGCCATATTATCATGATGGGAGAAAGCTCTCCCACTGATATAGTAAAACAAGCTCAATGAGCTGCAGTAACTATCGGCAGAAGATGCTCCTCTGTGGACAGAACATTGTGTGCATGAGTGCTTATGCAGGCAAGACTTGCATTGCTCAGGATGTTTTTTCACATCCCTGAGTGATAAAAGTTTTTGCTGACATGGGTGCTAGTGTAGACATGGCCTAAGAAAGAGATAATTTAAGATGAATACCTGAAAGAATTTGCAAATGGCAAGCTGTTAGACCAGGGAATTGTTTGTTATTGTTTATTCATTGATTTGTGGTAGCATGAAGGAGGCCTACTTATGGACCAGGATCCCATGTTGCAAGGTGCTGGACAAACACAGAACAAAAAGAGTTTAACAGTGGATGTCGTGGATGCATAGATTGGACAAAGCAATAGAATTCCCTACATGGAGTGAGACTGCACATGCAGCAGAATGGACTGAATAACCTGATGTGTCCTTCCCATGACTTCCAGTTGCAGTGCTAGCACATTCTGTGTGGGAGGAAATAGTTTTCTTTTCTCCTGGCAGCCTCCTGCCCTGAGGAAGGTCACCTCCTGCCCAAAGAGATCTTCACATTTCTTGTATTTCCTTTGTGCCATTCAGATTTTTCAGTCAGCACCCAACCTTCAACGACGACCTGCCAAATCGCATCATCTCGGGGAAGGTGCTGGTAAAACCAAACATCAGGGAGTTCACCGAAACCAGCGCCATCTTCGAAGACGGCACCAGAGAGGAGGACATTGATGTGGTTGTCTTTGCTACGGGATACACCTTCTCTTTCCCCTTCCTCGGGGATTGTGCCAAAGTGGTCAAAAACCAAGTCTTCCTGTATAAATTTGTCTTCCCTCCTCAGCTGGAGAAGGCAACTCTGGCTTTCATTGGCCTCATCCAGCCATTGGGAGCCATCATGCCCATTGCTGAACTCCAGGGTCGCTGGGCCACACGTGTGTTCAAGGGTACGTGAACCAAAATGCAGGAAATAGTTCAGTGCTTGCTAGACAGAGAAAGCGCAGACATTTCCAAGGAAATTCTAAAGCCAGTGCTGTGCAGGTGGACAACGAGCCATCTTGCAACATTTCTGCTGCTCTCCCTCTTTCGTCTGCTGTCTTCCTACTGAACGGTGATCTGGTTATGTTCTTTGCTTCTTTGTGATGCATGGAGACTGGTTTATTTTATTTTGAAAACTTTTACCTCCCCCGAAAAGATCATTTCCAGCTCTGCTCTCTGTGTACTCCTGCACCCTTCCACAGTTATTGCTGGAGTCTGGCTAGCTTTCTCTTCCCCTCTGGCTGCGGTTACTTTACACTTTTGCTTGCGCCCCCTCCTTTGCTCACCCACTCCCAGCTCCCTGCCTTTCAACGCCCCCCTGAATGGTCAGCTTTCCTGGGGACAGGAGGTGTTGATGAGCTTCAAGAGCCATTACTCTCAAGTGTTTATTTGGGGGCAGGGGAAGAGGGGAGGAGACACAAACAATTCTCTTTTCTCTGGGGCTCTTTCTTTTCTTTGTTCCTCTGATTGCCCAGGAGCTGTTGCCTCAGTTGCCTCTGTGTCTGAAAGCACCTCACGGATTTCCCTTCTGACTCTGGCTTCTCTTTCCTAGGGCTGACCAGATTGCCTTCAGCAAGCGACATGGTGGCTGATATTGCTCAGAAGAGAGAGGAAATGGCAAAACGGTAGGAACTATTACATATATCAGTAACCGCTGGGCATGCTGGGAAGGCACCAGGGCAGTCAGCTCCCCACCCACTTCTGCCTATTTCCCTGCTTCACTTTTTATCTCCCTTTATCCCCATGCGGACCATTAGCCAACAAACATTGCATTTCATGCACCCATTCTCTAGGTCTCCCAGGGAAGTATGTCTTATCACAAAGAGTGTGTAAGAAGCAGGGTTCTACTGAATCCCAAACAAGGGGAAATGATCTGTGTGAGTAGGTTTATCCATCTGACCCATATATTCTTCCCTCTTTCTTGTTACAAAATTGTATCTCTTACATTCTTCCTTGCTGCCACCACTTATCCTCTCTCTCTCCCTCCTGTACCCCATATTCCCCTACCTCCCTATAGTTTTCCTATTTGTTGCCCTTTCAGCACAGAGGCAGCTGTCTTCACTGAGGACACTGTGGCTTCCATTGTTCCCAGTGGGATGGGATATGTTGACCCTCTTTACTGGGAGCAGCCTGTACCACTTGAAAAATCTGTAAGGGGAATGGTGGCCATCTTGACTGGGGGCATTCTTTGGCTTCAGTCACACTGAAAATAATGGGAGACGGCAGATATACTGAATAAGGGCAAAAATTGCTCACATCAGACTCAGTCATGAGGTCATAAAGACATTTAAAACCCAATTTCTGAGAATATCACACAATTCATGCTATATTTGCAAGTGTTGACAACTCTGTGGATGGCTGGGTGTTAATTTCCAGCCCTTTGCTGTTAAGCACTCTTCAGTATTGTGCAGCAACTTAACTTTTAGGAGAGTTGGGCCTTCAGTTCTACTTAAACACAGAGAGTTTAATAATTTGGGGAAGCTCCAGGTAAAGATTTTAAGTAGAAGACAGAGTAAGGTCTGAGGCCAATGTTGCTTTAGAGAATGTATCCAGCTCTTCTAAGGAGAATGAAGTGAAACTCATCCACATCCCAAACACAAGATCAATGTGTCCCTTGTGTCCCAATTATGGCCCAAGGGATCTCCGTGCGGGGTGAATTTATCTCAATCAGTAAACAGAAAGCAGCTCTAATATTTGTAATGAGTGGGAGTCATCCAGAGGTGCAAGAGTACATCAGCATCTCCTTCCCCTCAGGAATGTCATTTCCTGGTCAGTGAAGTCTCCATCTGACCACACCCCAGAGACATCTGCACTTCTCTTCCTCATTTCAGGTATGTGAAAAGCCAGCGCTATACCATCCAGGCGGATTATATCCTGTACATGGATGAAGTGGCCTGCCTGGCAGGGGTCAAGCCCAAACTCCTGTCTCTCTTCCTCATGGATCCAAAGCTCGCCGTGGAGATTTTCTTTGGCCCCTGCACCTCATACCAATATCGCCTGAGAGGTCCAGGGAAGTGGGATGGAGCCAGGAAAACCATCTTGACCCAGAGAGAACGGATCATTAAACCTCTGAAAACTAGAGTCCTAGACGATTATACAGGTGCCTTGGTGCCGTACTACCTTCAGATTTTTCTCATTGTTGCTTTAGTTGCTGTAACTTTTGCTTATTTTCCTTGGTCCTTTTTTCCCCTCTGATAAGTGTCATTTTTCAAGCTGTGAGTCCAGTTCATGGTTTTCCTTCTTTCCTTTGCATTCATATGTGTAGACCAGACTATGGTGAGCACCTCTGAACCTGTCTTCTGTGTAGGGTAAACTTGTTCTAATGGAGATGCAAAGTCTGCACTGTGGGTGCACAAGGCCTCTTAAGGCCCATTCAAGCCCTGTTTTGGAACCCCACAACGAGTGATGATATAATAGAAATCCCCAACCGTTCCCAAAGTCTCCACTGGCCTGGTTCAGGCAGTGTGACTGGAGATCGAGGGGCAAGCTGGCATCACCGCTGGCAGCGTCAGAGTTGGCTGGTTGGTGTCCCTGGTGAATCAAGCCATCGCTGATTCCCAACCTCAAGTCCAGGAGGGGCTTGTGGGCTCTGTTGTCTTCTAGCTCTTATGCTTGCCATAGCTTCTGGGTGCTTAAGTATCCTGGATCAGAACAGAGCTCCAAGTCAATTTCAAGCCTCTGCCTGAGAGAGCCAGAGAATGATTTCCTCTCCATGTAGCTGAGAAAAACAACTTTCCCTCAGGTGCTCTCCTGGGTCCCATGGTCCCTCCACAGAGCAACCCTGGGCCCAGTCTATCCATCACTGTGTGCATGCTGTCCAGCAGGCAGGCAGACTGGGTCGCTATGTTGTGCTTCTCCCTAGAGGAGCTGCATCTACAGTCCCACACTGGCAGGGGCTACAAGTCACTTTAGAGTAGAATTAGGGACAAGGGTGTTATGGAAGGCAGCAACTCTCACGCCGTGGGGGAGCAGGGGAAGCTCTTGGAGCCTGGCCTGAGTTAGGGCTAGGTAAGGACTTGGCATCTCTCACATGGAAGAGATGGGGCTCTGAATAGAGGGAAGGGTCTGAGCTTTATAGACCACAGAATCCCTGTCTACGAAGAACTTTGGCTCAGAGTAGGTTTGTCCCAGCAGCACATAGTGATTCAAGCAAAGCTAAAGCAAAAGTCTCACTGCTGTTGTTAACTGGATCTGTTAATTGTGTTTAATTTGGTTGGTCTGCTTTTCTGAACGCACTCCCATTATTTCAGCCTGACAAAGTAAATCTCTCTGTTTATGTGTAACCCTTGTACGTGTCCTTCCTAGGGAAGCCCCAAAAGTGTTGGGCTCTAATAGTTGGCATGCCTACAATGTTTGTCATGTGGTGGTCACAGCTACTAACCATATACTTGTGTGATTGCTCCTGCAAACCCTCGTTCACACCTATCTGGGGCAAAGAAGGGATGATGAGAGTCTGAGATTTTTTGAGGAAATCAAGTGACTCATCGCCATCATCAAACACACTTAGGCCATGGTTACACTGGCACTTTATAGCGCTATAAAGCCCCCACGAGCGCTATAACCTACTCCCCGTCCACACTGGCAAGGCACTAATAGCGCTATAACTGCTGAGTTATAGCGCTATTATAAATCCACCTCCTCATGGGGAATAAGGGCTGTAGCGCAGCTGCTGTAGCGCTACAGCAAGAATGTGGACACCCACTGCGCTACAAGTAATCTCTGGAGATGCCTAGAGCCATTTAAGGCAATTGACGTCTCTTCCCTTTGTTTTGAACTCGGCTGGAGGAATGCGGAAGTACCTCTTTAGAGTTTCTTTCTTAACTCGGCAGATAAGCAATGCAAATGTTTAAGGAGGGAGCTTGTGTGAAAACAAAGCCCTCTGTGAACGGAGGCTCACTGACAGGCTTTCAGAAAAACGGAAAAACCACTGTCTCTCTCCCTCAGCATACACACAACACGTCCCCCCTCACCCCCCTCGTTTAAAAAGCACGTTGCACCCAGCTGAATGCTGGGATACCTGCCCTAATGCGCTGCTCTTAATGCCGCATTAAGTGCCCCAAATGTGGCCATGCTATACCGCAGGAGCATCTGAGTGTGGACATACAATAGCGCTATACATATTCCTGTATAAGGGGACCGCTATAACCTATAGCGCTATAATCTTGTAAGTGTAACCATACCCTTAGTCTACTAAGGACCATTGCCAGCCAGAGTGATCTCAGTAGATGGTGTCATATTAGGTGTTGTGAGGTTCCCAGCTCAGGCACAATCCTGTCAATCCACAAATTCCTGGAGCTACCCCATGGGCAGCACCAGTTTGGGGCAGGGCATGCACCCCTTGGCATATTGATGGAGAACAAGGGAAGCTTTTGTCTATCTTGGTAACATGGTACTTTGTCCATCCTGGCAAGGCTGATTTGAATATAATGAGCAACTAAAGAATAGACAATTTGTGAGATTGTGCTGTTTCCCACAAAGTGAAATCGCTTTATGCTCATTCTGAGGATCAAATAAGAACGTCTGTGTTTTTTGACCTTTTTGATAAATGATCTTCACAAAGATATTGTTAGGTAAAAATCACATTGTCCTACTCACCGTCCCAACACTCAGGTAGTGCGGAGTTGGGCTATAGCTCGAAACTGTCAGAGACCATGTAAGAAACACACTGAGGCCAAGCAACTTTGATCAAAGGGCACACCCCCTGCTCAGGCTAGTAGCTTCGGAGGCGTGTGGCAGCTTTATTAGACCAACACATCAGTATTTATAGGTTTAAGACAGACAAAGGAAAGACACCAGGTATGCGTTGTCTCCTGTATCATTTCAGGCTGACCTTGCACAAACTGGCTTCTACGGTTAATCAAGCAGAGAAAGATCAGGAGAGGGAACAAGGCAAAAATATTTGAACAAGATAAGAAAGTTAAGCAAGGCCAGGAGGAATTTATTGCAGGGGGCCCCTTTTATTGAACAACACCTTGAAACCCACTCAGAAGCCCCAGCTTTTGAAGTTCCTGGTTTCTTTCCTCTTCAACTCTCTTGTCCCAGATTGATACAAAGTACAAGTGTGGGAATTATGGGAATATTCTTATGAACAATAGGTGTGACTGAACTTACCCAATCATTTGGCATTGCTTCCCACTGAATATGAAGAGGTTATTTTCTCCCTGGGGACAAGGTTGTAGATCACATAAGCTTGCTTAGAACTTATTGGAATCAACACAGGTGAATGGAGATCCCTGGAGAGTCAACAGAAGCCCCAACAATTGAACATTAACTTTCAATGGCTGGCATCTAAGGAAGCTGAACGTATGACCACAGCACAGCTGCTACTGGAGCCACAGGGGCCAAGTGTTAACAAAGTGTGTCTTACGTTTGCTACTGCCCAGGACAAACATACATGACACAGAGAGTCTGAGACAGACTCCAGGAGGCCCTGGAACAGTAGGGTAATTGCTTTGGCCAATATATACTTGGACTTAAACTTTGCTTTATCCTTGTAATGTGGACTCTTAATTGCTGGTCTCCAGTTGCCTAATAAATGCTTTCTTGGTTTTGGTAAAAGGCAGCCCTGCGGACACTTACTAGCTATCTTGCTGCCTGAAGATGTAACATCTCTAACAGGCATCTGAACTCTTCTGGACTCACTAGAGAACCAGGGTGAGAAACAAGAATACTGTGGCCTTAAGCTTCAGGATCATGGCACTGTCCTTGTAAAAAGGTGTGGCTAGGGCCTAGCAAATAATAGGGATACTCCCACAGAGACTGTATAATGGCCGAGGCATCAAATCCGCTGTAAACCCATGACTATAAACTAGGCCAGGCCTTGAGGGTGAGGTGACATCCCTGTCAGGGACCTGATAAAAAAAAATCTGCCAGGAAGGGTCTTTGGCCAGGTCTACAGTAAAAAGTATACGTCGGCATAGCTACGTTCTCAGGGTGTGAAAAATCCAACCCCCTGAACAATATAGCTTTGCTGCTCCAAGCCCTACTGTAGACACCACCTGTCGGGGGGTGGACTAACCACAGTGATGGAAGAACCACTCCCAGTGCTGTGGTGAGTGGCTACACTGAAGTGCCATAGCAGCCCAGCTACAACTATGCCACTGTAGCAGTTAAGTGTAGACAGCCTGAGTCAGAAAAGAATTCAGCACCATTTGACAGAAAGAATCAGAGAAGTAGCCATGTTAGTCTGGAATTGCAGAAGTGATAAAGAGTCCTGTGGCACCTTAAAGACTAACTAAAGTATTAGAGCATAAGCTTTCGTGGGCTAATATCCACTTCGTCGGATGCTTGCATCTGACGAAGTGGGTATTAGCCCACGAAAGCTCTAATACTTTAGTTAGTTTTTAAGGTGCCACAGGACTCTTTGTCACTTCTGCAATTTGACAGAAAGTGTGTATGCATATCTGAGTGAGGAGTGCATGTCTGTAAGATGCCATATTGAACCAGCTAGTGTTAACCAGCTCAGTAGCTCTCTTTCTTCAGAACTGGATGGGTAATCAGCTTTGTCAGTGCCCATTTGTGGTAAGAGCTATCTGGCTGGCAGAGGCTTGATCCAGATTCAAGAGTTTAATGTGGATAGGCGATGGGGAAACAACAGGAGGAGATGCCAGAGTGAATGAATTTGCCTATCTTGTTACACAGATTCACACTTTGAGGGTCTTACTGGGTCCTCAGTTCTATCTGAATACACACATAGTAGCAGTGGCCAGGTGCACTCTTCCATCTGTGACTGTCCTGGAGGTTGAGACCATAAGTCTTATATGCAAACCTTGCCACACACTTCTTCCTCTAGAATGGGTTACTGCCATGAACTTTACTTGGGGATTGTACTTGAAGACCATTCATACTTCACCTCTTCCAGAAGGGTCCATTTAGTGGACCTTCTCACAGGCTGCAGATAATAGTTGATTTCCAAGTGCACATCAAGGCATTCATAGCTTGAAACAGAGCTCCTCTTTGGGCCACTAGCTGCCTGGGAGTGTAAGTCTGAGGACCTGGAGCTCACGGGATGTTGTTCTCAGGCAGGTTTCCCCCATGTTAGGACACATGGCTCCCTGCCAGGGGTGGCAGAGGATGACTCTGTTGACCTATGGGGCATACCACCAAACCTATTTTCTCACACTCTTCCCAGTGGGGGCAGGCAGTGGAGAAGAGAGGAAGGTTCAGCTGTAGGGACAGTGCCCCGAAGTGCTCAGTGGTGCTGGAGACTGCAAGCTGTAGCAGCACACAGCGTCTAGGGCTCGAAGGGATGATGACCACCATGTAATCTGACCTTGTATAGCACACGCCAGAGAGTGTCCTTAAGGCAATGGCTAGCGCCAGTCTGCCAGAGACACCTTCCCTCGGCTGTACTGAGAGTAGGGGTGGCAATTCCAGGGAAGCAGTGAGGGAGCAGGTCAGTTCAGGGCGATCCCAGGCCATTTTGGTGCTCTGTGCAGCGGCTTGCAGCCCTCCTGGGGAGCCCAGGGCTTTCACGTTGGGGAGCTGGATCCAGACCTCTGAAGGGAGGAGTGGGAGAGAGACTAGCAACTTCCTGCCGGCGGTGGAGTGACCCAGCCCCAGCCTGCTCTGCTCCCCTGGCTCGGGGAATACGGGGGGGAGCACCCCCCAGCATTCACCAGCGGTGTGGCTGGGAACCAGGGGAGCAGAGCAGGCTAGGGCCAGGTCGCTCCACTTACCACTGCCAGTAAGCGCTGGGACCCCAGTCCCTGTTGCAGTCCTCAGGGGAAGCTCCAGGGCTGGCTGGGTCCCCGGTCCAGTGTCCCTCCCGCTTGGCTGGGAGAGGGGCTTTTAGAAATGGGCGGGCACCTCCTGGGAATCCAATATAGACTGGCTGGGGTGGGAATGGAGCAGGGGAGCGGGCTTTGGGGACGAGGTGGAGGAGGGGCGGGACTATGGGGGAAGAGGCGGAGTAGGGGCTGGAGCAGCAGGCCACTGCTTAGAGGGGCACCAGGAAACTTGGTGCCCTGTGCAGCTGTGTACTTTGTGTATGTGTATGGACGGCCCTGGGTCAGTGCGAGTGCGGACAGGGGGTCTGCCCCTCACACCTGGCCCGAATTCCTGACTCTGCCATTAACCGCAATTGCCGCCCTCGCCCGTTAGTCACCTCGCCCATTATTTTCAATAGGGGTGAAGCCAAGTTGCCCTCGGTTAAGATGGCCGCTATTTCCGTGGCCGCCCTAGTAAAGATGGCTGCCATCTGCCATGGTTTGCAACGTGACTGAAGCCTCAAAGAAGATGACGGCTGCCCCGAGGGGCTGATTACGAAAGTATTTTCCCATAAACGCCTCCCTAGGGCCATAACCCAGACATCCCCGGCGGGGGGGGAGGTGCACCCTCACGTTTTATTCTCCTCTCAGAGAGCCATAGAGACGCCCCAGGCAGATAGAGCGCCCTTTCCAGGAAGCGGCGCGGGCGGCGGTCCCAGATTATTGGCGTAGAACCAAGCCGCGCTTCCAGCCCCGGCCATAGAGGAGCCGGGGGAGTCGGACAGAGCGTCTCCCAGCCCGGCATAGAGTGGCCACCGGCCGTTCCCGGCTCGGGGGTATCTCGCCATTTTAGAGGAAAGAGGCGGAGACTGAGCCGAGGCCAGGTACTGGGGGGACTGGGCCCCGGGGGTGCCTGCGGCGGGGGCTGCGGAGCCTGGGGAAAGCGCCCCGTTGGCGTTAGCGGGCGGCTGTGAAGCGACTGTGCCCAGGGGGAGCCGGTGGATCAGCCGCCCCGCCTGCCCTCCCCATGTTGGCGAGGTGGGACCAGGCCCCCGGTGTCACGCTGCAAACAGGCGCATTCGTCCCTTAAGCGCAAACGGAGCCTTGTGGGGAAGCCGCCCCTCACCTCCCTGGTGGTGGCCAGGCCTGGAGGAGGGAGGTTGGCTGGTTGGTGAAGCACTGACCTGGGGTATGAGATAAGAATTAATTTCCTGCTCTACTACAGACTGGGTATATGATCTATGGGGCCAGTCCTTCAGTCGCTCTGTGCCTCCACATGCCCCACCTGGGATTATCTTTCCTCATCTCACAGGGGGATACACTCATTAATAACAATCCCTATCCGTCCATCTTCATACTTCGTCACCTCAGAGCACTTTACAAAAGTGGTCAGCTTTTACAGATGGGGAAACTGAGGAAGTGACTTGCCCAAGGTCACCCAGCAGACCAGGCCTGCACAACTCAGAAAGTAGCGAGGGCCATATTACTGCAAAAAAAACAGCTGCGGGCTGAAAAGCCCTGCCCTTGCCCCGCCCCCATCCGCTTCCCCCCCACCCCACCACTTGGCTTGCCCCACCCCTACTCACTGGGCCACATGTTGTGCAGGCCTGCAGCAGACCTTCAGGCAAACTGGGACTCCTTGGTGCTTGTGCTGCTTAGATGCCAGTGTGATGGGGGCTATATAAGCAGGTAAATGAAAGGAAGCGTGTCCATTATAGACAGCAAAGGGGCAAGTAAATGTGTGTATGGGGCAGGACAGTGCTGCAACCACCTCCTGCTACTTTTGGGTGCTCAGACTAAGATACCTTGAGCCTGACTTTCAGAAGTGCTGCACTTGCACAGATGCCTCTGAGAGGTGCAAATACTCAACATTTGAAAATCCAGCCATATATCAAATTAGGAACCCCAGTTTGTGCCTGGTCTACACTTCAAAGTTTTGTTGGCATAGCTATGTCAGTCAGGGGTGTGGTGGTTTGGTTTGCTGACCTAGTTATGCTGGTAAAAGCCTTGAGTAGATGCAGTTATAGAGGCCAAAAAGTTCTTTTGAAAGTATGTTTCATTTGAGGAATCACTATAAGCTATAGCGACAAAAGAACTCTTGCTAGGATAAGCTGCACTGTGAGGGCTGGCCGATATAACTGTACCTGCATAGTTATAAAAAGAAATTCTTTCTAGTGTAGATAAGGCCACAACTGATATGTCTGGAAATGTTGGCCTTAAGCTTTCTGAGTCATCCCTGTGTGGTAATTGTGGGTCATGGTAGTGAACCTTTGTATTTAACACAGCAACTGGTGCTCTATAAAAGAGTCATTTCACTTCTGGGCACTATAGTGAGATTTAAGTAAACAGTGTTTATAAAGTGATATACAAGACTAAATAGTATTAGGACTAGTTGGGAAGAGATAGAAATAGATGTTCAAGCAGCATGCTCCTAGGATGCTGGAACATGGCCAGTGCATATTATTTCTGTGTATAATATCCTATTACAGCCTCTTGTCCCTGAATTGTCTTGACCTGTGTGTGAGTGCAGGTCTTAGTTCTCTCACTGCTTCTTGTTTATAGGTTATTGTTTGTTCCATCAAGTCATGTAATCTTTGTTTACCAGCTACGTGGGTAACAAAATTCACTTGCTCTGTAGGAGCTGAAGAGACTTCAGCTAAGTCTCTTAAAGATAATAATAATAATAATATCAGTGTAAGTCTGTACCTTGTCACTTTCTATAACACTACATAGTAAATCGGCTGGGATTCTTTTGCTTTGTGAAGACATTTAAAGATTTTTTTCTTAAAAGATAATTTTCCCTAACAACTTAAATGTAGCCTCTCTTCAAACTCCACTGTCAATGTGTAACTCTGTCTTTTATGCAAAGCTCTCTCCAAATAGTGAAGATTTTAATTTTTTGGGAAAAGCAACTGTTCACTACAGTAACACCAATAATAATAATCCTTGCTTGCTGCCCCCATGACTTGCTCTGCAGGTCTGTGATTTTCAGCATCATAGCATTCACTGTGGTAAAACAAAAATTCCACAGTAATTAACTGTTGGGAACTGTGTGATGACTGTGGAAAAAAACGGAAGAGATCTGTGCAACTTGCTGAACTTGCTGTGTTTCTTACAAGATATGAAGGGAATGTGTCACACGTTATCTGGACTGGTGATCTGCCAATCCTCGACTCCGGGAGCCAGCCGTACCCTACACCCAGGCTGTTCATGCATAGCCGCTAGGTAGCATGTAAGCTGCTCCCAGCTATGAGAGTGAGCGTTTTTGGCCAGCCGCTGTTTGGACTGTGCATCCGAATGACACTAGCCAATATCTCCAGTCCCTGACACAATCCTAGGAACCTCTGTCTTGCAGTGTCCAGTTATGCCCACTGAGTGCTGCAAGCTTATATGAGTTTGTCAAAATTTTATAGCTAGCTGGCTGGCTGGGTGTCCATAAAATGGAGCTTATTCTTCCCCCTTCCCCCATTTATTATAACTACAAAAGATAGATTTTAAGTGATTATGTCAAAGCACAATGAGTCAGATTTGGTCAAATGAAATGAAAGCAAAATGCATTCTAAACTTATCTGATTGCTTTCAGTGCCCTTACAAGCTTAAGAATCAGAGAGGTAGCCGTGTTAGTCTGGAATTGCAGAAGTGACAGAGTCCTGTGGCACCTTAAAGACTAACTAAAGTATTAGAGCATAAGCTTTCGTGGGCTAATACCCACTTTGTCGGACACATGCAGTCGCACTGCATGCGTCCGACGAAGTGGGTATTAGCCCACGAAAGCTTATGCTCTAATACTTCAGTTAGTCTTTAAGGCGCCACAGGACTCTTTGTCATTTACAAGCTTAGATGCTTCTCGTTGCAGGCTGGCTGCTTGTCCTTCAGCCAGGCTCTCCCCTTTGATGAGGGCTTCAGTGGCATCTGTAGGTGGAAGAGAGCATGGCAAGCATCTCTCCCTTTTGTATCATGTTCTTTCTTCCCTTTTGACTTTGCCCCCTCCAGAGTCAGATGAGCATTACCTCATGGTGGTCCCAAACTGACCAAGGGAAAGGGCATGACTCACTTGAGAGTCCAACAGATCCTTTGTTTCATAGACTTTAAGGTCAGAAGGGACCATTATGATTATCTAGTCTGACCTCCTGCATCACACAGGCCACATTGTTACCCGCAGATTTCTGTCCCAAATCCCTAAATAACCCCCTCAAGGATTGAACTCACAGCCCTGTGTTTAGCAGGCTAATGCTCAAACCACTGAGCTATCCTTCCTACTAGAATTTTAGAGCATAGTAAAGGCTACACATTAGCTGCAGAGTTATGCTTTAAGAGTTTATATCAAGTATATGTGCCATTTCAATGCACAGAAACCCATAGAATGTTACACATTAGCTGCAGAGTTATACTTGATATAAACTCTTAAAGCATATGTGCCATTTCAATGCACAGAAACCCATAGAATGTTAGGGTTGGAAGGGACCTCAGGAGAGTCCAACCCCTTGCTCAAAGCAAGACAAATGCCCCCTTAAATCCTCCAACAGATTTTTGCCCTACATCCTTAAATGGCCCCCTCAAGGATTGAACTCACAAGGCGGGGTTTGGTAGGCACATGCTCAGACCACTGAGCTATGCCTCACCCAGGCCAGTGTCCTTTGTTCCTGTGAGGCTGAGCTGGGCTGGGTTTGTCTCATACATGCCGTGGTGAGGTGTGAACTGCCCCTCTGCTCCTGGAGAGTTTAGCCTGGGCTTGTTTTAAGCCATGAGGACACATTTTCAGCCTCATAACTGTATACATGAAATTACAACCTATAACATTACTATAACTACAGTGCTCCGTGCATCATAAGCCTTCTGAAAACACCTGACATGACAAACTTTGCATTGGCTACCATGCCATCATATGATAAGGATGAACATGGAGGTGCAGGGTGTTCCCCTGAGGTACATAGTGTCGCAGTGTGTTCTGTCGTCTTTTTGTTCATTGCTTGAAACAATATAGCCAGTTCTTCCTACTTTATTTCTTCTAAGGAGAGGTCTTACATTGGAATTACTTTACCTCAGTGAATAACACAGCCAATGTCCACCTGCAAAAGAGGCTGTTGCAGCCAGAATCAGCTTTTCCCCTTTAATAAATTGTATCTAGATGGCTAGCTAGAGATTTCTGACCATTCAGTGCTTACGCTACATTTATTATGACCACAGCTTTCATCTCCTGTCCCGAAACTGATGTTGGTGCAACAGGTAAATGATTTGTAAATGCTCACGCTGTAGCAGCGTCCCCATCCTTTTATAGTAAAGCTTCTCATAGGCACCACCATGTTAGCTCCAATGTGCTGGCCAAATTCCATTCTGTCTCCTTAAAGTCTCCCTGTCATTTTAGTTAGGCACGGGATTCTTCTTCCCTACGCAACAGTTTATAATGAGAAGTGTTGCTGGGGGCTATCAAACAGCTGCCACCTTCACTCTGGGTGGCTGTGTTTTCTTGCTGGGTGTAGGGTTTCTCTTTGCGGTTTGCAAAGCCCAATGGAATCTTTCAGGGTGAAAGTTGCTCTAAAAATACATCTGTTGGTTGTGGTACATAATTATTTTCAATTGATGCAAAACTATTCTAGCATGCTGGCTGGAAATTCCACTAACCATCATGCAAATAATTTATTAGGCAGAAGTGTCTTGTTGCTTGAAAAACTTAAATGATGGATTAAAATCCATCTACGCTGACATGGGGTGGTTGGAAAACCAAGAGATCTCCCTTCCCACCTGTGGGTGTGTAGTGGGCACTGCGGCATTGTGTTTTCTCTCCTCTCCTTGAGTCAGGTGCAGAGCTGCCATGGGAAACACCACCAGCGATCGATTGTCTGGGGAACGTCATGGCTCCAAATCTCACCGCTCCGATGGAGCCAGTAGCAGCCATTCCACGAAGGATCATCACCACAAGATCATGGTGGGCAGCACTGATGACCCCAATGTTTTCAGCACCCTTGACTCGAAGGTATGGGCTGGCCTCTCTGTCCCATTTCCCATCCTTACAGGATCATAACTAATGATGCAGGTCACCATGTTGGCTGCTCTGCTGAGCTCATTTTCTAGCAGATCTGAGTCAGACATTTGTCTCTCTTTTTCGGTAAGTGCTTAGTTACTCTGTGGTGTGTACAATATACCCCATTAGAGTCAGTGCCTAGCGGTGATACAGTGTGTACAGAACGCCTCTGGTCAAAGGGTAGCAGGGAAAGGGGCCCATTTAGAAGAAGGTCCAGATAATGGAGTGAGAAGAGAGCACAACACAAAGGCTGTCATCTGGCTTGGACAGAGAAACCAGGAAATGACTCGGGGATGTCCTCAGCTGGGGTAAATTCTGTTAGCTCCATTGTCTGAAGTGGATCAGTAATAATGTAATTCCAGCTGCAGTTCTGCGTCCCAGAGTCTAAGAGAGGAGGGGGTCATCCTCATATTAAAGGTAGTGCATAGATCAAGGAATGTGAGAATGGAGGCATTTGGATACTACAGCAAGGAGGGCTGTGTAAGTGCCTAGTTCCATGAGGTGGCAAAGGGCTCTTGCGACTTGGACACAGAGTTTGTTGGTATGGGCAGTGGAGAGGAGAGGCGAAGCGGAGAGGAAGTCAAAGCACTGGAGTAGATGCTGGGGGGTCGGGGGGCAATAAATTGGGTAATCTGTGGTGCATTGTGGAGCTGGAGAATCTGTGCTGCTCCTGCTCTTATGTGTGTGGAGGGCTATGAGGGAACAATGTGACTGGAGAGCCAGCTCTGATCCCTGCTGTAGCTGCACCTTGGCTAGGCTGTGGGATGGCTCTTGTTTCCTTCATGCAGCTTGCCGGGGAGAAGGAGTTTATGTCATGGCAGCATGATCTGGAAGAGTCAGTAAAGCCTTCACAGCAGGCTCGTCCCACTGTCATCCGCTGGGCTGATGGAGGCAAGGAGGTCTTCATCTCTGGGTCCTTCAACAACTGGAGTACCAAGATCCCACTCATCAAAAGGTATTTCCTCTCTCTCGGAAGCCTTTGCATGTGCAAGTCACAATAACTTGGGGAAGAGGGGTGACATTAAACACATCAATTAAATAACCAGGTTGTGTGTGAATGTACAGGGATAGCATGGGGTAGGGGTGGGTGGGGTAGGACTGGTCTGTGATGTATTGAGATGTGTCTTGAGGTGGAGTGTCTCTTAACACAGTGGTTCTCAACCAGGGTACGCAGAGGTCTTCCAGGTGGTACATCAACTCTTCTAGATATTTGTTTAGTTTCTAAACAGGGTACATAAAAAGCACTAGTCAAGTCAGTGCAAACTAAAATTTCATACAATGACTTGTTTCTACTGCTCTATATACTATACGCAGCAATGTAAGTACAATATTTATATTCCAGTTCATTTATTTTATAATTATATGTAAAACTGAGAATATAAGTAATTGTTCAGTAACAGTGTGCTGTGACACTTGTGTATTTTTGTCTGATTTTTGTAAACAAGTAGTTCTTAAGTCAAGTGAAACTTGGGGTACACAAGGAAAATCAGACTCCTAAAAGGGGTACAGTAGTCTGGAAAGGTTGAGAGCCACTGTCCTTGCACTGCAGGAATTCTTCCTGTGCTCTCCAAAGCAGTGCTGTATGAGCTGAGCTCAGGCACTAGGGGCTCGAACTATCTGGGACTGGTGCTGTGTTCGGTAACCCTGTGGAAGAGCAACCTCTGCGGTGCTATTTCTGTAAGGACACTCTGTCCTGTTCTCCCCTCTCTCCTTTCAGCCACAATGACTTTGTTGCTATCCTGGACCTGCCCGAGGGTGAGCACCAGTACAAATTTTTTGTGGATGGCCAATGGGTTCATGACCCTTCAGAGGTAACTCTGCCATTTTCTCTCCCTGGAGACTCAGTGAGTGCTTGTCATAAGCTCAGTATGCTGCCTCAGCGCTTAAGAAATGCAGTGTGCACCCTAGACTGGTTCAGCCTCTCCTCCCTGCTTCCGCTGTAACGTTCCTTCCCTTGGCTAGGATTGTACAGCACCAGCAGGCCTCACCCTGCTTTGATTGGTGCAGCACTGATTGCCCCCTCTCTCTACTCTGGTAACATTGAGGCTGTTTCACTGCATGTAGCTAATGGAATAGCTTTGTGGGGAAATAGATTCAATTTGTATAATAACCCAGCCACTCCCAGTCTTTAGTAGTATACCATTAAATTAGGCTTGGCTAGAGCCTGGGAGTGGCTGGGTCATTATACAAAATGAATCTGTTTCCCCATGTTTGCAATCTATTTCCCCATGTTAAGTATCCCCCTACTGTTACTCTCGCCTTCTTACCAACTGTTTGAAATGTACCATCCTGCTTATCACTGCAGAAGTGTTTTCTTCTGCTGATAATAGCCACTTGATTAAGCCACTTAAAGTTGGTATTACACCCCCCTCCTTTTATATTTTCTGTTTGTGTGTGTGTGTGATGTGTGTGTGTGTGTGTGTGTATATATATATATATATAGACAGATAGATATCTTCCTACTGTTTGTTCCATACATCTGATGAAGTGGGTTCTAGCCCACGAAAACTTATGCCCAAATAAACTGGTTAGTCTTTAAGGTGCCACAAGTACTCCTCATTCTTTCTCTGTTAAAAGAGGCAGCTGGGGACCAGAATTCCTTTCAACAGTTTCAGTATAACCAGCCAGACTAGGGCATCTGGTTCCCTTAATCTCCTCACTCAGAGGTGATGCCTGCAGCTGATAAAGGGGCAATGTGACAAGCATAATAATCTAGTTATTTGCTGGTAGGAGGATGGGCCTACAGAAGAGGATTATTAAAGCAGACTTGCGGTGGGGTGGGCGGGGGAGTTGCATAGGTTGCCCAAAATTGAGAGTAATTGGAAGTGGAAGGGCATTAACAGTGAGAAAATGCTAATGAAGCATTCCTGTGAGCCCCTGTGCTCAGATAAGAGTCTGGAACTTCTTCATCCTGGAGTCTAGCAGGTCATTCTTCAACATAATGTCTCTTGAGAATTGGGCAGCTCTTGTGGGTTATCTGCTCTACCTCTGCCTCTTGGTTTGACACAGCCGTGGGTGGTGTATATGTTACAGTAGCAGCGGATAGATAAATGAGATATGTGATTGTCCTCATGCAGGTGGGGGAGAGAGGGCTGGGAAAACTGAGTGTGATTGTCAGTGGGAAGGAGATGTATGTAGATCACTGTCTTCACATTTCATTTCAGCCTGTGGTCACCAGCCAAATGGGCACCATTAACAATCTGATTCAGGTCAAGAAGTCTGACTTTGAGGTATTTGATGCATTAAAGGTGGATTCTCTGGAGAGCTCAGAGACTTCTTGCCGAGGTAAATTTCTCATAGCACTTAGTGTGTGCTGACATTGACTGTGACACATGCCCCCTTCCTCCTTTGAGACTTGCTTAAAGTTTCTGTGACACTGATTGCACTGAAGGGAAATGAGCCCTTTGAGTTGGAACTCCAGCTGACAGCTGGGTGGGTACCTGACACACAGCTGCCAGGAGCAGCGTTTGTTGTTATATTGCACCATTGCCCAAGGACCCAATGCTGTGCAATGCACACACTGAAGAGCTTGCTATCTGAGTGCCTTGTAAGTGTGAGTGATTTAATTGTTTGATCTGTGCCTTGTAAGTGTGAATGGGGGTCAGTTGTGTGAAGGTGTTAAGGTGCCAGAGTGTTTTAAAACTGAAATCTAATGCGCTAGATTTGCCAATTTTAAGCATTATGCCAGTGTTGGAATGAACTTTAATTAGAAAACCCCTTTTTAGCAAGTCCAGGAAGCACTGGCTTACTAATTTTATCACTTTTATCTTGGACAGGGTTTCTCCAGCCAGGGCACTTGATGCTTTTAACCAATTGGAAGTTTATTAATTCACCCATAAATGGCCCAGAGGCGGCCAGCAGCAGGTCCGGCTCCTAGGCAGAGGCGCATGAGCTGCTCCATGTGATTCTTGCCCACAGGCCCCTTCCCACCCCAGCCAATGGGAGTGTGGAGCCAGTCCTTGGGGCGGGGGCAGTGTGCGGAGCCCCGGAGCCCCCTTGCCTAGAAGCCGTACCTGCGGCTGGGTGTTCCTGGGGCACAGCGCAGTGTCAGAAAAGGTAAGCACTAGCCTGCCTCAGCTGGGCAGCACCACTTTTAACGTCCCCGTCAGTGGTGCTGATCAGAGCAAGGCAACCCAGCGTGTTACATGCCACAACCCAGGATTTGAAAAAACAGTTCCACAGGGGCTTGTGATAGAGTGGGAAATAATTGCAGTGTGACTCTCAAATAACCCCTTCAGTGCAGGAAGTGACAACCCCTTAGTGTGGTCCTGGCACCTAAATGTATCCCCGTTGGAAACCGTTGCTTGCAGAAGGTATTGCCAAGGCCATGGAGCTGAGATATTCTGTTGCACACATCTGCTCTCTTGGACTTGCAGCCCAGTGCTAATCCAGGGTTAATTAAAGAAGCCAGTGCTAGAAAGATCCTGCTGGGTCTCTCTGGTCCACCCCTGGGGTCCTTAGCAGGTATCACTAAAGTTTTGTCCAGACTCAGTGAAATTAATCTCAAGTGATGAAGCTTCTAACACTTCTCTTCACATCTCCTTGGTGTTTTGTAGATCTGTCTAGCTCCCCGCCAGGACTCTATGGCCAGGAAATGTATGTGTATCGACCAGAGGAGCGCTTCAAATCCCCACCCATCCTCCCTCCTCACCTTCTTCAAGTCATTCTCAACAAGGACACCAACATCTCTGTGAGTAGCAGCCTCGCCCTATGTGCAAGCACTTAGCTGGGTGTGGAGCAAGCAGGGGAGTTTGGGCTGAGCGCTAAGAGGCTCCTCAGTAAGAGTGAAGGTGGCCAGAGGGTGCCCCCCAGAGTTTGGCAACATGTCCTGCTGCAGTCCTCCTACCTGTACAGCCTGAGGGCATCATAGATTTCAGCATGCAGTACTCCAGGGGTTCTCAAACTTCATTGCATCGCAACCACCTTCTGACAACAAAAATTAATATACAACCCCAGGATGGGGGACTGAAGCCCGAGCCCTGCTGCTCCATGCCAGGGTCTAAAGCCCAAGGGCTTCAGTCCCAGGTCGGGGGCCTGTAAACTGAGCCCCACCACCTAGGGTGGTGGGGCTTGGACTCGGGCTTTGGCCAAGGGCCCCGGCAAGTCTAATACCAGCCCTGGTGACCCCATTAAAAAGTGGTTGCGACCCACTTTGGGATCCTGACCCACAGTTTGAGAACCGCTGTGGTACTCCACCTCGATCCAAGCAGACAGCCCTTGCTGTGTGCTGGTCAAAGCAGGCTGTACCTCTGCTCTGTGTTGGCACCTTGCTCTCTCTGGTGCAATGCCTGGGCTCCATCTAGGCAGTAAAACATTGCTAAAATGCAGAGCACAAGTCTAATGTCCACTGAGATGACTGATCCCTGCACACTTGAAAATGGCCTGGGGTTGGCGTTTGCGAGTTGTTTTGTCTGTGGCTGCTGCTCCCTGTTCCTATTCACCTCTGTAGACTGACCTTCTCCTCGTTCCAGTGTGACCCAGCTCTTCTACCAGAGCCCAACCATGTCATGCTCAACCACCTCTACGCCCTCTCCATTAAGGTAAGTGATGCTTCACCTTTGAGGACTTAGGAGAAGCTACTGCTTTTATGATCTTTGCCTGCTGCCACGGGGTATTATGAAGTCTACACATATAAACAGATGCGCAGCCTGAACTGGCTGCAACAGGCCAGCTGCGGGTTTGTCTTTGCTGTGCAGACATATCCCAGAGCTCTTCAGGTACTCAGATACTCTGAGCATCACTGCTAAATACAAGGTAGAACAGATTGTTTAGCATAGGTAGCGCATATTGTAAGGGACCATACCAGGTGGAGCGGCCTGTTAATATCCCTGCAGTCCTAGGACGAAAAGGGGCTATAGATTTTTGTAATAAGCCCCTGGGTGAGGGAGCCAGGGGGCACTAAAGCAGTTGGTTCTGGTAAACTTTAGTGGCTCAAGGTGGACCAGGCTGTAGGACTGTGGAGGCTGATCATGGGGCTGGAGAGGCAATGGGGCTCCCTAGCCTGCTGCCTAGTCCAGTTCCAGCCTCGCTCCCTGGTTCCACATTGACCTCTAACCTCGTTCTAGTCGGTCCTTCCTATTAAAATCCACTTTTCCGAGTGTGTAACTGGCTGAATCCTGCTTACGTCCAAATCGCAACGCAGCCTGAGTTATGGAGCGTCTGGGGTAGCTGGCATCTGCCCACCAGCCAAAAGGATTGTGATGTCAATTAGGGGTTAATTTCATGGGTGTGACATCCCCGCCCCTGGCAAACAGGCCGAGTGCCAGCCCCTCTGAGGCTCCCTCCCTCCCTCTCCGAGTGCCAGGCTCCCTCTGAGATTGATGGTGAGGTGCGTGCGGCTTTGGCTTCCCAAAGGCTGTCCCTGCAGGCTGGTCTGGCTGCTGTTGCTACGCCATAGGAGGAGGCGAGGCATCTGGGCCGGGGGCTCTGCCATCACCCTGGCTGGGGGTGAAAGGCCCTGATTGCTCCCTGCTCGCCTTGTGGAATATTTTCACTAAAGTCTCTGGGGCAAGAGCAGCAGCTTCAGACACGGCTCTGTCGGTCTGCCCAGCTCAGCCTCACATGGGCTCCGCTGTCTTCCTGAACTCCCCAGCTCCTCCCACTGGTCCCAGTTGCCTGTTGGCAGGTCCTGTGCTTCGCTGTCACTTCCATTGAGAGCCTGTAGTTCCCCCCGCAAAGTACAGGATGTGCTGAACAGAGCCAGTCAGAAAAGTAATTTCCAGAGACTCCATTTGGGGTGAACCCATAGAGAACGGTTTGGGCAGCTCTCAGGAAAGGTTCTCGTCTGTCCCACCCTCACCAGAGCTTGCGGGGTGGGAGGCAGAGCAGCCTGGTGGGGAGGTAGGGAGACCTGCCTGTGTTTCGTTAAATCAGTAACAGCCAGACTCGCTAAGTTGATCGGCATTTTCCTGGGATGTTTTTGTCGGAAAACTTCCGACAGTTTTAGTGCCCGATGCTGCTGTCTTCCATCTCGCCCAGGGCACTGCTACCAGACCCTCCTGTCGGCCACGGCCTCCTTGCATGGAATTTACTTCTGGGGATGTCTCTGATCGTCTTTCTGCGCTACTCCCGGATTCCTCTGCTCCTCTAGCACTGCCCATTCTCTCTGCCTTCTTGCAGTCTGGTCTCTGCAACTGCTGGTGCTGGCAACAGCTCCTTGTTCTCTGTCTCAGTGACTCTCCTCATCTGAGAACTTGGCTAGGAGCTCTCTCCCTCCCTTCCCCTTACTACATCCGTGTAACTGTCCCAGCACTGTGATGTATTCTGGGGCCGTGGTGCATCCATGATCCGTACAACTAGCACTCAGCTCTGCTCTCTTGCAGGACGGCGTAATGGTGCTCAGTGCCACTCACCGCTACAAGAAGAAGTATGTCACCACTCTGCTGTACAAGCCCATCTGATCGTGTGCCTCACCGCATAGCACACGAGGAACGCCACGTTGTCTGCATGCACTGGGCCACGGGCCTACGAAGAACTGGTGGTTGGCTCTAGCTGAACCTGGCAGGGGTGGAAGGGGATGAGCCCAGCCCTGCTGGCTGCCTGAGCTATTCCCTCTGTATTCTGTTGGTGAGAATTGATTTGACCCTTTTATAGCCTCTCTCTTGGGGGGCATTCTCTGGCTTTGCTCAGTTCCCTGGCTTGGCCTACTGCCTGCTGGCCTGGCTCCCTGCGGGGGCGTCACAGCTGGGAAGGAGCTGCTGGAAGCTCTTCCCCAGCCCTTCTGTCGGGGCTTTGGCCAGTTTCTCCACCAGTTGCCTGCAGTGGGGCAGAGCCATGTCCCTCTCCCTTTGTACCCATGCCAAGGGTACCCTAGAATGGCCTGCCCCAGGGCAGAGTGCAGGGGGTGTCTGCACCTGTGCTGCACAGGCCTGGGCTGGCTTTTACCCCCTGCACTCAGCTGAGGGGACTAGACTGTGCATCTGACTCCCCTGAGCAGAGTCCAAGGTTAGTCCAACCCACACCCCCCCCACACACACCCCCACACACTGTGGGAGCCCCCTCTCGAGCTGTGGGCCTTGGCCCCGGAACACTGAGCCTTGACTTCTTTGAGGCCAAGAGCTGAGAATTTCCCAGGTTAGATCCCAGCAGAATGGCTCAGTGCTGCTTAGGAACTGCTGCCGTGACAGCAATTTGTGCCCCGGAGAGAGGAAGAGCCTGAGCTGCTGCGATATCTGTCACTTGGAGCCTGGGAGCTCTCTCGTGCTGCGGGCCGGTGCCAGCATCTGTGGGGGGAAAGGCGAAGGCTCCTGCAGCATCGATGGTCTTTGCACCGGCTCTCACCTGTTTCCTAAGTGCCAGTCTGGGTATGTGGTGGAAGAACGGCAGTGCTGGTGCCCAGCAGCTGATAGGGCTGCTCTGTCCGGCAGGGGCCTCTTGCGTGCACTGGGGTTCTTGACCTGGAAGCGGATCCCCCTGTCGGGATGACAGTCTCCTGCCCCATTGCCCTAAAGGGGCTGGTTCCACCTTGGCAAAGAGCTTTCCCAGGGTCCTAGTGCAGCCTGCCCCTGTGGAGCCCCTTCTCTCACTCCTCAGGGCCAGGCTCTGCCATTGTCTCAGGCTGGTCTCCACAGAGCTCCCTGGCGCTGCAGCTCTTCTTTCTGTGGGGGGCAGCGCTGCTGGGTGAGCTCAGCCTCCCTGGTTCATGGCTCCTGAGGAGTGTTAGTGAGTGCCATTGTCACAAGCGGTTTGGGCTAAGCCTCTGCCAGGTTCAGCTCTTGGGTGGGGAGGGGGCATTGCCATTGTCTGCAGTTGCACTTTACCAGTCCCAAGGAGAGCCCTGGCTCCCAGTCCTGCTGGGGTATCTCTGGGGGCCAGGGCGTCGCTTTGGGTGACGGCGAGATGAGCACAGCTGTGCATGCACCGTAGTAGCTTCTCTGCTGGACCCTGGAAGGGCCACAGATGCCTGGAGCTGAGGAGCCGACTGCCTGTGTAAGAGGCCAAGCTGGATGACCAGCAGCGGCAGCAGTTTCTGCCCAGCCCAGTAACACCCGCATGGCCATGGTGCTCGCTGGCCAAGAGGGAAACTTCTGCTTAGAGGTGGAAGGGAGGCAGGGCCAAGCCAGTCCTCCTGAGGCAGCTGCCTCTTGCCTGTTGTCTCCTCTTACCAGGGGGAGGACTTGGCACTAAGGGCTCCCTGACAGGTCAGCCTGGCCCTGCTCCAGAGCTGGGAAGGGAAGGCACCAGTCTAGACTGATTAATTATTGCTCTCTATGCTGAGGGGCTGGGCCATTGGTAGGGCGGGTGCTAGTGTGTAGGAGAGATGCTGGGTGCCTCAGACCACGGCAGGAGCCAGAGGGTCAGCTTGCTCCGTGGTAACTGTCCCTGTGGGTGCCTGTCAGCTGCAGGGAGCAGAGGGCCAAGCTGAGGCAATGCTGTCAAGCCGTATGAGGCTGCTGCCTCCAACATGGAAAGCCCAGAGTCTGGGTGCTGTGGCCATGTCACTGCCTGCCTGCTGCGGGTGGTTCTGTGGTGAGGCATTGAGGCTTGGACCAGGACATGCTGGGTACTGGCTCCCATTACCAGCCCCTCCCAGGCCTCTGGCTCCTGGAGGCAGGGGCTGAAGAGGGGCAGGTCTTCTGGTGCTAGTTGGTGCTTGGCTCACACACCCAGGAGAGCTCAGCTTAGCATCAGGGGGAAGCAGCTGAGCCCCTTGTCTTGGCCCTGGGTTATAGCCCAGCAAAGGAATGCAGTGAGGGGATAGCACAGCTGGGGGGCTGCACAGAGATGCCAAAGCAGCAGGTGTAGAAAGCCCCAGGAGGCCCCCCTGGTTCTGCTGTCGGGGCGTGTGCTCATGGCTGTGCTCTCGGGCGGGAGCTGCAGCAGATGCACAGGGCTAGGGCTGAGGTTGGCCTCAGCCAGTCCTTTCTGTTAACAACCCCAACAGCTGTTTACTGCTGAACACAATAGCTGGGAGCTTGGGCAAGGGGCTCAGGCAGTCAGCTCTAAGGCAAGGGCAGCTCCTTGTTGTTGGTCCTGGGACAGGGGGTTACAGGAGCTTGGGGGGGGGAGGGGCACCACAGGTGCCAGGCTCCCTTGCTGATTTGATGTAACTTGTAAAGCCAGGCTAAGGCATTGGCCCAAGAAATGTGATTAATAAAGTCTTTTACAGAGGTTAGTGGGATCTAATCTGTGCCTAGCGGTGTCTGCGTGCCAAGGAAGAGGAGCTGCAGGGAGGAGCCAGGCTGGCCATTTGTGTGGGTTGGTCCCTGGCCCATACAGAGCCAAAACTGGCTGTGGGTGTGTCTAGTACCAGGGCTGAGGCTGCCCCTATGAAACACAGGGCACACACTACACCCTCCCCATTTCCTGCCAGCAGGGCTTTACACAGTGCTGCAGGGAGACCATGCTCATGGGGGGCAGGTCACTGCAGGGGGAACTCTGCCAGATGGGCACTGATGTCCTTGTGGCTGTGAGGGTAGCCCATCCCCCACCCACACCCCCAGGGAAGGGCAAGGTGAGGGGGGATGTGTGAGAGCCATTGAGGCTGCCTGCCCCTCACCTGTAGAAGAGCCTGGGGGAGGAGAGGAGGCAATATCACTGATCTGCCACTATTCAGTAAGGTCCTTAGAGGCCAAAGATTACAGTAGCCAATGGGAAAAAAAGTTTATTGGGGACTCCCCCCGAGAAGGAGCCCTGCATTTCTTACAGCTTCAGTTCTTCCCAGAATTAGAGCCACGTTGGCCCCATGGGAGGCCTGCCTTAGCCCAGCATCCCCCTGGGTTACACTCAGTCACTATATACATATCCTACAGCAGACTCACCCCAGACGAGGTTGGCCAAGCTAGGGGCCTTTCCAATGCTGTTTTACAAATAGTTTCCCCCTATGCTGGGTTTGTCTCCCATCAGTGCCCCTCAGAGCAGCAGCAGGTCAACTCTGGTGAACATGTTGCTTGTCCCCAAGCGAAGGGTGAAGGTCCCAGTGGAGAAGGGCAACTTCCCTGCTCCTGCCTGGTTCCAGCCTGAGAGACCTGCAGGCACAGCCATGCTGTACTGCCAAGCAGCAGAAACAAGCACTGCTCTCTAGGGCTTGTTTTCCCCCAGAGCAGCGTAGATGGAGCCTCCCGCCCCTTCAATTACAGCTGCATCAGTAGGAGGAAATCAGCTAACAAGCAGGATGCTCTAGGCCACACCAGCAGCCATCTGCAGAGTCTGCTGCTTGCTTGGACTCAACAGCTTTTTCCCCACAGCAGCTGGCTGGAGGGCACCTGCCCTATCTCCAGGCCACAGGCAGTGGGAGAGTACATCTAACACACATGCATGGCTGTGAGGTCCCACAACTGAGGGAGCAGGATGATGGGCCATGCTGAGGGATGGTGAGATCACTGGGAAAGCAGCTTCACCAGTTACATTTGCGAGCAGTTGAACGGTGATTAATCAAACAAGCTTGGCGCCCCGGCAGTGCGGTACCGGACAGGGGCCAAGCCTAATACAGTCTACGGCTTAGCTTCCATGCAGAGGGGCTCAGCACCAGAGCTGTGCGCCAAGAACTGCTGTGCCCTGCCCGGGAAGCGGCTCAGCCAGGCTTGGTGCTCAGGAGCGGGGAAGGTGAACAAAGCAGGGCCAGCTCTGATCCTGCTGCCGCTTCAGGGTGTCCGGGCGGGTCCTCTTCCTTCTGTGCTCCTGACGGGCCAGGATCCCTTGGCTGAGGTGCTGGGCTGAGCCCACCGGGATTTCTTCTGGAGAAAGAGCACAAGCCCGGCTGAGGATGGGGAACAGTTAGACACGACCACTCCCCCACCCCCACCCTCCATGCCACAGCAGGCTAGGAGCCCAGATGACAGGCTGGCACATCAAACCAGCACCAAACTGTAGGAGCTGGCGGTACTGGGCCTGCTGCAGCACCCTGGGTGCAGTAGGAAGGGGGCGCCAGACTAGACAGAGGGAGGGCAGGGACAAGGGCAGCCTCCAGAGCAGCACCCAGGACACTCCCTCAAGCTGGCTGTGCTTTCCCAGGCAGCACCCCTGCCATGACTGCCCCTGCCAGTCATGCACTCTCCACAGCCCTGCAAGTGCTGCCATTTCAGGACAGCGGGCAGCTCTGCACCCAGCGGCCACAGAGGAGCAACGGCACAAGCGTCAGGCTGAGCTGCCTCCACTTCCACAGCCAGCCCCTCAGCTATTTGCCCAGCAGGAAGAAAGCCTCCCCTGCCCCCTGCCCCCCGCCCCCAAGTTCTCTGCAGGAGCATGGGCACAAATGTGAGGCAGGACAGAGCCTGCACTCAAGAAGGGCAGGACCCTCCCCCCTCCCCAGGAGCTCCACAAGCAGAGGCTCGAGGTGGGCAGTAGGGGCTCCATGCATCATGGCAAGCCAGGCCCCTCCCCACCCCCCCATATCTCACTCACTGCTAGGGAGGAGGGAAAAGGAAAAAGCCTCACTCGTAGACCCAGCTGTGGATACACTTGCTTGGTAATCCCAATAAACATCGTATTGCCTGCACTTTGGACTCCAGCCTTCTGTCCGCATGAGAATCAATCATAGAATATGAGGGTTGGAAGGGACCTCAGGAGGTCATCTAGTCCAACCCCCTGCTCAAAGCAGGACTAACCCAAACTAAACCATCCCAGCCAGGGCTTTGTCAAGCCTCACTTTAAAAACCTCTATCACCTGCCTAGGTAATCCATTCCAGTGCTTCACCACTCTCCTAGTGAAATTTTTTTTCCTAATATCCAACCTAAACCTTCCCCACTGAAACTTGAGACCATTACTCCTTGTTCTGTCATCTGCTACCACTGAGAACAGTCTAGATCCATCCTCTCTGGAGCCCCCTTTCAGGTAGTTGAAAGCAGCTAGCAAATCCCCTTAGTCTTCTCTTCTGTAGACTAAACAAAGAGTCCTAGTTCTCTCAGCCTCTCCTCATAAGTCACATGCTCCAGGCCCCTAATCATTTTTGTTGCCCTCCGCTGGACTCCTTCCAATTTTTCACATCCTTCTTGTAGCGTGGGCCACAAAACTGGCCACAGTACTCCAGATGCGGCCTTACCAATGTCGAATAGAGGGGAAACAATCACATCCCTCAATCTGCTGGCAATGCCCCTACTTAATACAGCCCAAAATGCCATTAGCCTTCTTGGCAACAAGGACACACTGTTGACTCATATCCAGCTTCTCGTCCACTGTAACCCCTAGGTCCTTCTCTGCAGAACTGCTGCCTAGCCATTCGATCCCTAGTCTGTAGCAGTGCATGGGATTCTTCCGTCCTAAGTGCAGGACTTTGCACTTGAACTTCATCAAAGTCTCTAATTTGTCCAGGTCCCTCTGTATCCTGTCCCTACCCTCCAGCGTATCTACCATTCCTCCCAGTTTAGTGTCATCTGCAAACTTGCTGAGGGTGCTGTCCATGCCATCCTCCAGATCATTGATAAAGATATTGAACCAACCCTTGGGGCACTCCGCTTGATACCGGCTGCCAACTAGACATGGAGCCATTGATCACTACCCGTTGAGCCCGACCATCCATCCAGCTTTCTATCCACCTCATGGTCCATTCATCCAGACCATACTACTTTAACTTGCTGGCAAGAATACTGTGGGAGACCATTGTGACCGAATAGAAGTGCTCTCAATGGCTCCTCTGACTATTGTGTGAAGGTGTCCATGCCTGAAGCTGTAACTTGACTCCAGGTGGGGGGAAGAGGTCACCTGACCTCCTGCCCGGGAAGGAGACAAAGGAAACAGAGGAGGAGCTGGGGGGTGAGTGTCAGTCTGCAGCTGGCTAAGGAAGGGCAGGGAGGCCCAGATAGAGTATGGCCTCCCTGGATCCCCGAAATGGATCCAGCTGAGGGGTCCGGTTCACTCTATCTACACGCTCTGTGTTAGATCATGTTCCTGTCGACTAATAAACCTCTGTTTTACTGGCGGGCGGAGAGTCACATCTGACTGTGAAGTTGGGGTGCAGGACCCCCAGGCTTCCCCAGGACCCTGCCTGGGCGGGCTCGCTGGGAGTAGCGCATGGAGGGGCAGAAGGTGCTGAATGCTCTAAGGTCAGACCCAGGAAGGTGGAAGCTGTGAAGCTCCTAGCCTTGGAGACAGGCTGTTTACGGAGAAGAAGCTTCCCCCCAGAGTCCTGACTGGCTTCTGAAGGAGCAGGTCCAGACCATCACCTCAGGGACTCCGTGACAACCATAACAAAAGCTTTGCTGAAGTCAAGGAATAACACATCCACTGCTTTCCCCTCATCCGCAGAGCCAGTTATAGAAGGCAATTAGGTTAGTCAGGCATGACTTTCCCTTGGTGAATCCATACTGACTGTTCCTGACCTCTCCTCTAAGTGCTTCAGAACTGATTCCTTGAGGACCTGCTCCATGATTTTTCCAGGGACTGAGGTGAGGCTGACTGGCCTGTAGTTCCCCGGATCTTCCTCCTTCCCTTTTTAAAGATGAGCACTACATCTTTAAAAAAGATGAACCAAGAAGAGGGTGAGGGGAAGCCCTAAGAGCCCCCACCCAGTCATCACATGGCACCTCAATCCAGGCCCCCCCCCCCCCGGCTCAAAGAGACCACCACTAGTTGGGGGAGTGGGGCTGCCAGGGGAACAGGCCTTTCTCTAGAGCTTCCAGCAGCTGGTAGGCCCTGGACCCTAGCCTGGGGCTGCAGGCACCCCCACCACGGGAGCTGGGCACGGCCAGAGGCACTGCCCAGCCAGGGCGGTTCAGCATTGTGCTGACAATGCTTCTTGCTCCACTGCCTCGGCCCTGCTCCTACTCCACAGCCCTGGATGGCACCTGCCAGCCCCCGCTCCCTGCCCGCATGCCATGCAAGGGGGACTGGCCCCTCTGGCGCTCCCAGGGGGCACCAGCCTGGGCCATTACCTGCGCCGACGGACGGAGATTTGACAGAGGAGCCCTGGGGCTTGCTCTTCTGCAGATACTCAGGAGAAAGAGAGAAATGAGGTGAGACCCCCCTGGGGATGGGATGAGACCCCACCCCCGGGATGGGGCAAGAGAGACCCCTGGGATGGGGGAGGGGGAGGGATCCACTGCAGGGTTGGGGGAAAGGACGGGATGGAAAGGCCAGGGCCCTGCCCACCCCTCCTCAGGCTCCTTCCCCTTGGTCTACACCCCACCCCCACCAGAGACAGAGCTCTCAATCCCCCTCATTGGCTCTGCTCCCTTCTCCCTCCCCTCCTGCCTCCCTCCTCATCCTCAGCCTGAGCGCAGCCCTATTGCCCTCCCCAGAGTCAGCTCAGAGCTAGGACCCTTCCCCCCACAGTCAGGCACCCCTCTGCCAGCCTCAGCCCCCTTGCCTTGGCATTGCTGCCTCCCTAACTCACCTCCAGGTTCGTCCTCGCTTTCCTCAGCACGGCATGAGTTTGGGTCACTGCAACAGAGGGGGGGGGATCAGAGCGGGCACCGCTCCTTGCTGACCCCAAGTGGCGGTGTCAGGATTGGCGCTGCTCCCCATGAACCAAACTGCAGGAGGAGCGGGATCATTGCAGGACCCCCCAGAGCAGCAAACCCAGCTGGCTCCAGATACGTGAACAGAAGCAGCGTAGCAAGGTCTGGCTCATACTGTTCCCCCTTGCTCCAGCCCTATGGCCAGGGGATCCACACAGGCAGGATCCCAGCAATGCCAGGCCAGCGGGCACAGCCCCGCATGCTGGCTATGCCTGATGGTAACAGCAGGCACGGGGGAGAGACAGAGGGATGAGGGGGCCAGCTGGCTACTGGGCACTGGTGGGGCCACTCTGCAGTGCCTGTTCATTATATTTGATTAGTATTGGAGCCATGGCCCCTGCCACAGGAGGGGGATGCCAGCCTGGTATGACTGACCCACGCTAGGCGGCTGGGTGAAGGCAGGATGCTCCCAGCCCCCCAGTCGCAGACTCCATGGGGAGCCAAGTTCTGGGCACCAGCGGTGGCAGGTGCTGCTGTGTAATGACAGACACCGACGGGAGTGGGGGAGGGGACACCCTGTGCCCACCATTGCTATGGCCGTGCCCACCTCCCGCCCCACCAGGGCACCTACAGTGGCTGACGATGAAGCGTTCCATGTTGTCCTTCAGGCGGCAGGTGTCCTGCAGGCGCTGAGCTGCACTTCGGAGCAGAGTCTCCTGCTCAGCTAACCTGGCCCGGAGCACCAGGAGCTCGTCCTTCATGGCCTGCTCCTGGGCAGAGATGGGGACAGTCAGCCGGGGCCATGGGCCTCTGCAAACCACAGCCTGGCTCCCAGACACCCCGGGGCAGGGGCTCGCCCCATCCCCTGCTGCCGAACAAGGTGGGTTAGTGTGAACTCCCGGAGCCTCCGCTGGAGGTCAGACCCCGCTCTAGGGGCCGGGCACAGGGAGCCGGGGCTGGCAGCTCTGGCAGGCCCACAATGCGCAAGCCTCCCATACTTGCAGTCCCCCAGCTGCTGGCAGCAGCAAGCCCTGTGCCCTGTCTGGGCTGGCCCGCAGTGCGCCAAACTGGGCAGAGCGACACTTGATTGGCACCGCCCAGCCCTCCCATAGGAGCAGCCAGCGGAGGGCTCCCTTCACCCAGGAGTACCCCATCACCCAGGCGAGCTTGGGGTCGACACTGGGATGATCTGCGAGGGGTGCCAGGAAGGTGCCACTCACCGCGGTCTGGTGCTGAGCCGGGCTGGGGGGCGCCGGGAGGGCTCCTCTCCAGAAGGTGGCGAGCAGGGAGGCGCACTGCTCCAGGAGCCGACGCAGGGCACTCGCGGCGCTCAGGAGCTGCTGGACGCTGCCCGGCTCCAGGGCCTGGCAGAGGAGAGATGGCTTGTTGCGGATGCCGCCCTGAAAACGCGACGCCCCGATGCACCTTGCTTTCAGGGGAGGGCGCTGCCCAGCACAACGGCCCGGGTTCCCAATAGCCCGTTGCCAGGCTGGCCCCCTTGGCAGCCAAAATGGCTCTGAAATCAGTCGAAGAAGTGATGGAGACAGGTCCTATCTGGCACCCTTCCCCGGGGCCAGTGTCTCCACCACCCTCACACCCTGGCTGCCCTAGCAGTAAACACCTTGTCCCAGGCCACCCAGATGAGTCCATCGGGCAGGTGATGGGGGACAGACCCCTAGGATCCTTTCCAGCCATCTCCAGTGCCCCCCAGAGCCGGCATTCCCCTGCAGAGCTGGAAGGGCCAGCCTGAAATGCTAGCTCCATGGCCGGGACCACGAGTGGTGTTATGCAGGGCTCTGCCTGCTTCTCCCCTGATCCTTCCCTTCTCGACAGAGGACTCAGAGCAACGTGGCCCTTCCCGATGTCCAGGGACAATTACCTCAGTGCCACGGCACTCCGGGCTGGGCATGGCTAGAGCTGGCCGCAGGAGAGAGGCCATCTGGTGGACCAGAGTTTTGCCCTCCAGAATCTGCTGCTTCAGGGCATAATAGTCATCCATGTGGCCAATGACTTGGCACCCGCCTTTGTTGGCGGACGAACCACTTGCGGCGTCTCCCGCCAGTGCAGGGGCACTGCTCCTCGCCGGGGAACCGTCCACGGGCAGCTCTGGAGCAAAGAGGGGTCAGCAGGGCTGGGGTTCCTGAGCGCCTGTCCGGGCTGCATTAGCCCAACACCAGCGTGTACGTGCCCTGGGCTGGCAGTTCCCTAGCCCCTCACTCCCCATTGCCCCCAAGAAGCTTGTTCGGTTTGTCCAGACTGTCCTAAGGGCAGCAGGCCAAGATTTCCAGACATCGCGAGGGAAGCAGGGTGCCCCCAGTTTTGGAAGCCCAACCTGAGCCACTTTAGGGGGGTGATTTCACGCAGTGCTAGGCCCCCGCCCTCCCAAACCCAAGTCCCTTTAGCATAGCTCAGGCTGGACTCCTGCAGTCACCAGCCATCTCAGAAGCTCTTGGCCATGATCTTTCTCTAACATGCAACCTGCAGCCCCAGCCCTACTGCTCTGGGCGGCGCAGGGCCTGCTCTCCTAGCCTCCACGCTTCGCATCGTCCTCCTCCGAGTTCAGCCCCCCACTCGGATCCCGCCACACGCCCGGCTCCGATGGGCCACCAGACCGCCATGCTGCATGGCTCCCACCAAGAACCTGCCACCTGCAGACCCAGCGTCTCTCGGCGGGAGGGCAGTGTGCCCACTGTGACTCTGCACAGCTAGAGATGCCACTGGAACATGGACAAAATGCAGCATTCGCCTGGGGGAGGGGATGAAGGGAAACGCTCTCGTGACAAGGGGAGTGTGAAACCCAGACCCCAGGAATGGAGGGGTCGGGATGCCCCTTTCGAAATGGGACCCGCATGCTCTTCGAATCCAGGGCTCCCAGAGCCATCTCCCTGTGGTGAGGTGCTGGCCTCTTTCTGCTCCCTGAGGAGTGTCTGCCTCAGGCCTGGGAGGTCTCTTGAGCTCAGTGAGTTTCAACCTGGGACCTGTGGACCCCTGAGGGCTGCAGATTTCCAAAGAGTCCCGTATCGCCGTTCAGAACATTTTAAGAGTCCACTAAGGGTGAAAATCACTGGGCTAGCTCAAGCAGGGACTCCTGGGGGAGGGTCTCCAGCCCATGCTACGTAGGAGGTGGGACGAGATGGTCCTGCCTGGCCTTAACATCTCGAGTGCGACCAAACAACTCCCTCCTTTGGGCTCCCACCCCAGAGCGCACCAAGCATCCCGCCCTCGCTGCCCACGGGGCCTGGCCCCAGCCGCTCGCACTCCGCGACCCTCCGCACTGGTGGCCCCGCTCTTCCCTGGGGGAGGGGACACATCTGTTACCTTTCATCCAGCGGGCGAGCGGGGCCGGAGCGCTGAGAAGGGCGGGCGGGGAGAGGGGAGCTGGGGAGCTCAAGCCAACATCCCGAACTGGAGGAGAAGGGCTGGAGTCTGCAAAGGCGAGACGTCAAAGGCTCCATTTACCGGGTTAATGGCTCTTCTGGCAGGCCACAGGGCACCCGAGGGGCCGGTGGGGGCCGGAGGGGCTGGCACAGCCCCTCTTACCTTGGAAGGGCTGCCGGTCCGGCGTAGTGAAGAGGGGGGCAGCACTTCCCTCCGGCTGCTGCTGCGCCAGCTGCTGCCTCAGGGTACTGTTTACCTGGATGCCACGCAGCAGCTGCCTGCGCAGAGTGCGCACCTCTGCCAGGAGGGCGTCCAGCTCGCTGCTGGAAGGCGGCCGGCGCGGTGCGTCTCCGCTGCAAGCTGCCAACACACACAGCTCTGTCGCCGGCCGCGCCTTCCGCCCCCTGCCCCTGCAGCCCCATGGATCTTCCCGTCCCTGGCCGCCGTGGGCAGCGAAGGGCAGCCCGCAACCAGCCCCGGCTTAGCCCGGTGCCATGCTGGGGACACAAAAAGGCTGCTCGGTGTGCTTGGCGCACGGCCGTGCCAGCGTAGGGTGAGAAACATGGCCGGGATGGGGTCACTAGCCCAGCCCAGCCCAGCCACTGGTGGGGCCACGGGGACAGAAATCCCAACACGCTGCAGTCGGGAGAGGTACAGCCAGGACCCCAAAAGACCCAAGCTCTACCCCGCACCTCCCCAGCCAGCCCGCTCCCGCTGGACCTGGCTTGCATCTCAAGGGTTCCAGGGGTTAATGACCATCCCCCAACCCCCCATTATTCACAAAGTTCCCAGCAGAAACCTCAGCTCTGGCCTGTAGTGACACCATGTGGGGTGGGGCGCAAAACCCCACGGGGCTGGAAATCAGCTGTGGGTCCATGAGCCTGGCCCTGGCGGGGTCCCCAGCATACGGCCTGTGCTGGAACCCCTCACAGGCTTGGGGACCCCGATAGCAACCAGCAGGCGAGTGACGTGAGCTATCGGGGCGCTCGACCTCAGCTCCATTGGAGCTGTCTGGGCATCAACCCGCAGGCCAGCGGCTGCTGTAAAATCTGGTAGGCACAGAGACTGTTTGCCAGGGCAGCTCTGGACTCCGTGGAGTGGGGAGGGTGGGGTAGATCCTGGACAGCATGGGGGTGGGGCAGGGGGCAGATCCTGACCAGGCTGGGGGTGCGAGTGGTGGCACAGATCCTGGTCAGGGTGCGGGAGGGGAGGGCAGGGCACATCCTGGACTAGGTAGGATGGGTTGGGTGGGTAGTCCCTGGCTCACAGGTGATCGGGGTGGGAAAACCCCAGGGGGAGTTGAGCTCAGGCCCAGGCAGTGCAGGAAGCAGCTTCCCTCCCCCCACCTTCTGCACCTGGTATGGGGCATTCTGCACCCCACCTGCGGGACCATCTCTGTGGGGCTCCCCACTGCAGGCAGGTGGGACCTCACCATGGCGGGAAGGAGGGACAAAGCACAGGGTCCCAGGGAGCTCAGGGATCATGGCCTGACCCTGTCCCTTGTCCCTGTTCCTGCCCAGAGCCTGGCAGCTGGCTGGCATGGGGTGATGCCCCCTGCCCGGAGCCTGGCAGCACAAGAGAACCCACAGAAGCCTGCAGAGGGCAGCCGGGACACCCACCCCAGCACCAAACACGGTGCCTCCCACAAGGGGACAGCGGGCAGCACAGACTGACCCATGAGCAGAGCTGGTTATAAATCTATGGGCGCTACGATGGCCCTCGTGCTGCCCTGCTGCTGGGGCAAGGCTGGGTGTGTGCCCCCTGCCATCAGCGCCGTGGGGCAGGTCTGAGATGGTGCTGGTGGGCTTGTTTGGGAGTAGGACAGTGAATCAACTCAAGCACAGAGACGTGGGGCTGCGCTCTAACCAGTAGGAGGTGCAGCCCCTGCTCCGGCCTCAAGGACTGCACTAAGCTGCTCCAATGGGCTCCCCAGTGCAGGGGGGGCTGGGCGGCAAGGGGGACCGCAGGGCCCTCCAGAACCAGGGCGCTGGGGCGTTTGAGATGGCAGAGCTGGCCCCAGCGCAGCAGAGCGGGCAGGATGGGCTGGCACGTACCCGAGGGAGCCGCCTGGGAGGAGCCGGAGAGGGTCTCGTGGATGTTCAGCTCGGCGCAGAGGGCCTGGCAGAGCCGCTGGTTCTCCTCACACTGCTGCTGAAGGAGGGGCACCGTGCACGCCAGCCTGCAGACGGAACAGCCGGGGTCAAAGGGGCACAGCCACCCGCCAGCTGCCCCCCACCCCGTGCCCTGCTGACCCCGTGATGTCACAGAGCCGAGCAGTGACGTCACAGTGGGCCGGGACCCCACACAGTGCCACGCCCCAGGGCTCCGAGACGACGGGTCCCAGGGCTGCATTCACACCCGTCCCCCCTCGCAGGCACGCCAGCCCCACCTGTGGTGGTTCTCCCGGAGAGCCAGCCGCTCCTCCCGCAGCTGACGGCCGCTCTGCCGCTGCTCTGCCAGCTCCTCTGCCAGCGTCCGGTTCTCCGCCTCAGCCTCCTGCAGCCTATAGTGTGTGGCCTCACGCTGCCGCTCCAGCTCTGAGGGGAGAGCCCCATTACCCCCCCCGCCCCAGAGGAGGGAAGAGCCCCGTTACGCAGGGAAGGGGAAGGAGAGAGCCCAACAGGAATGGCCAAGGTGGTGAACGGGGCTAGGGCAGGGGAGGGGCAGTGTGCCCGAAGTGGGCAGGGCCCAGAGCTAATTGGCAGCGCCTGTACGGTGCTTGATAAGGTAGGACTGTGCCCAAGGGGATGGCACCTGCCTATGCACCAGGCCTGCTCTCCAACCCGCACCCACAGAGCGGAGAGCTGTAGGAGCTGCAGCCACCAACGGGCCCCCATGGGAAGCGGATCAGGGCGGCCCCTCCCACAGGAGCAAGGCTCAGCTGGGTCTGGGGGTCTCCTGCAGTTCTGGGCCCCCAAGAGCAGGGTCTGCCCCACACGTAGAGAGAGCCCAGATCTAGAGCCGGGGCTGGCACTGAGCGGGCTGCCCTTGGGCTGCACCCCCTGCAGAGGGGCTCGCGCTAGGCAGTGTGTGGCTGGCTGCCCCCCGCCCTCTACCTCTGGAGAGGTGAGTGAGCTGGAGCTGCAGGCTCTGGTTCTCCTCCCGCAGGGCTCGGGTCTTGGTGCTCAGCGGGGACGCGGGCTCCAGTCCCTGGATGTAGATGTTGGTGGGAGATCCTGGAACAGGAGCAACCGTGACGTCCGGGGCAACGCTGCCAACGCTCCCTGCAGGAGCCCCCGGGCCTGTCCCAGGGTCTGCGCCTGCTGCCCACTGCCGTGGGAGGCCGGCCCTCTGGGAAGCCCGGGGCACTCCACCCCGAGGCTGGCCACTCCCGCGCCTGCGCTGGGCCCTCACCAGTAGGAGGGGAGAGGACGGCTCGGCCCCATGGGGGGTTCCTCGCCAGGATCAGACCCTGGGAAATGAGGGCATGGAACTGGGCGCAGAGAGCTGAGCCCCAGCCAGATCCCTCCCTCCCAGGGAAGCAGGTGTGTCCACCCACCCCGGGAGCTGCGTTCTAGGGACTTGAGCACACAACCGCGACCCCTCTCTGAGCCCCCTGAGCACCTCCCTGCCCCCCACCCTTTGGGTCCTGGGGTTGCCAGGTACCCTGCCCAGATCCGCACCCTGTGATTTTTGGGTACAGGAGTTGGGTTCCCCACCTCCCAGCATCCCTGCCCCACACCCTCTGGGCACAGGGGGTTCTGAGTACCCCTTCCCC
>ML677390.1:2688601-2797339 GCA_007922305.1 Dermatemys mawii | reverse complement strand
GGGGTGCTGGGTTCCACTCCCCCATACTCTCTGGGCACAGGGATGCTGGGTCCCCCCTTCCATCACTCCCCCAAACTCTCTGGGCACAGGGGGTGCTGCGTTCTCCACCCCCAATCACTCTCCCACACCCTCGGGGCACGGAGTGTGCTGTGCCCTGTGTGCTGCCCACCCTGGGGGCATGGCGCGCCCTGAAGTCCCGTCCCGTACCATTGCCCTTGGCGGTGGCGGCGAGGCGGTTCTCCAGCTGCTCCCGCAGCCGGTCGTTGATGCAGATGGACTCCTCCAGGCGCTGGTGCAGGCTGCGGATCTCCGCCAGGTGTCCTTCCAGCAAGTCAGTACCTGCACCCGCCGGGGAACAGAGAGCTGGGGAGGGGACGCTAGGGCTCAGCCGGGAGCAGGCCAGGAGGACACGAGGCTTCCTCCCTCCCTGCGTGTGCTGCTCCCTGTCCCCCGCGGCTCAAGGAGCAGGATGAGAGCAAAGGGAGCTGGTTACAGAGACAGGCTGGGGCTGCTACAGGACACACGATCCCTTTCCCACCAGACTGTGCTCCCTGCCACGGCACAGTTCCGCCCTCCCCCAGCCCATGGCTCCTCCCATCCTCGTGGCGCGGCTCTTACCCGTCAGCTTGTGGCTGGCCGGATACCCAGAGGGTAAGAGCCCATAGGGGGCCTCCGTGTGAGGCTGGGCCCAGAGCGGGTTGCTCTCCAAGAAGGCAGCCCCTGCTTTCCTGTCCAGCTGGGCGGAGCTCTGCAGCGGGCGAGACTGTGGGGCGAGATGGGGAACGTGGAGAGAGCGGGAGGTGGTGGCTTCCCCGAAGTCGCCGGCCAGTGGCACTGGTTTGACTGGCGGTGCGGCAAGAGGTCCCCCTAGATAGATGTGGACAGAGGTGGGTCTGGGGCCCACAGGAAGGCAGGGCTGGGTGCCACCCTGGGGACGAAGGCAGGATCTGTCCCAGAGAGACCACCCAGAGGAGGTGCCCGGACAGGAAGACCCTGAATGCACGTGCCCAGCTTGGAAGCAGTTGCGGCCTTGCTGAATGCCACCCAGGGACGCCTTCCCCACTTGCCCCAGGGCCCAGCCCAAACCACTCCCAATGACACACCCCAGGGAGTCTCCCAGTGCTCACAACCTCCCCACTGATGCAGGACCCCAGGCAGCCAAGTGTGGCACAGAGCAGTGCATCCATCACCCCTGTGCCGCCAGCTGGGCCTGGACTCCCAGGTTGGTGGGTGGTGGGGGAGAGGGGTCTTGCTCTTTTTGCAGGCTCTTTGTTGGGCCACTGGCCATAATCCCAGAGGCAACCTCAGCAGCCAGTCTGCAGACCAGAGCACACTCAGATATGAAGGCCAGAGGGGACAATTGCTTTGTAGCCAGGCCAGAGAGCCCCCATGCCGCCCCTGCATCCGGCTCAGAACCCATAGGAATGTCGTGCCCGCTAGGCCCGTTCTCAGTCCAGCCCACTGGCATCGAGGGCAGCTCCCACGTCACAGCAGGTGGGACAGCCGACATCCCTGCTGCGAAGCGCAATACCCTGTGACACGCATGCCGCGAAGCCCTGCAAGCTGGACCATGCTGTGGCACCGACCACAGGGCACTGGCAGGCACCAAGCTGAGCCAACACGCTGCCATGCATCGGCGAGGGCTGGAGACGAGCAGCAAGAGACAGAGGCCGGGGTATTGGGCCAACAAGCCAAGAGCACACAGGGAGCCCAGCGCCTTCCCAGCCAGCCAGCCGAGCGCCAGCCTGTGCTGGGGCGGCAACAAACGCATCAGCAAGGGGGCTGGGCAGCTCAGAGGAATCGGGGAAAGGGAGACACCCAGGGGCAGTCCAATCCGGCCGGGCTCAGCTGGGATATGTCCCTCCAGTGCCTGCTGGGTGAAATGAATCAGGGGGTCTCAGCCTAGACCCTAACCAGCTGCCCCACCTCAGCCAGCACTGAGCTGAGCCCTGCCAGAGCCAGGCTGGACACAGAGGCTGGGGCTCCTTGGCAGACTCCAGGCGTCCCTGGGCTCTAGCATCTCCAGGAGGGTTTCTCACGTCCTGCCGCTCTCTAGCCTGAAACCCACTCTGCCCAGCTACGTTGGGGGCCGGTATGACCCCTCCAGGCACCATGGGGCAGCACGATCCCTCTCAGCTCCCAGCCCCACACCACCCCAGTCTCTGCACTTCAGATCTGTAAGTGGGGAGAGGTCCCTCTATCTGCTCCTATCCCTCCCCTGCCCCCCAATCTCCACAGTACGCAGGAGGGATCCCCCCTCCAAGTTCCCAACCCTGCTCCCCAATTCCTCTGCATAAGCAGCTTCTCCCCACCTGTCCTGGAGCTGGGAATGACTATTTCTCCAGTCTCCTCCCTTCTGCTGTGCCCACCCCCCAGCCACCTGCCCCCTTCCACCTCAGCCTTGCTGGTGCTAGTTGGCCCAGGCCAGCTGATGCCTCTCTCCTGCCTCCCGTCTTGGATGGCACCCTGGGGATGGTGCTGCAGCAGGAGCAGCTGGTTGGGTGAGGACAGCATGTGCCCAGGACAGACAGACAGACAGGCATGGGGGGCTGCGAAAGCCATGCAGAGCCACACGCCACGGGGAGGCAGAAGAATCAAGCCAGAGGCGCTCACTTTCTCCCAGCTGCTTCTGCAGCATGTGCAGCTCCTGCTGCACCTCGGCCAAGGAGAAGACCGGTGTCCCACAGCAGCCCAGGAGAGTAGGGGGCATGGGAGGAGGCGGGCCAAAGGGCAGGAAGGTGGATGGCCCAGGGGCAGGTGTCAGGGGGACGCTCACTGGCTTGGACAAGGAGTCAGAATGCAACCCTGGAGACGGGAGAGAGAGAGATTAGCTGGGCTCGGGGTGCAGCTGCACTGGGGCTGTCCGGAAAATCCAGCCACTTGGGTGAGGCAGCACTGCACACCCCACAGCCATACCAGCCTCCCAACATCTGGGGCCAGGCCGCACCGCACCCCACAGGGCCATACCAATGTCCCAAGAACTGAGGCCAGGCCACACTGTGTCCCCCAGGGCCGTACCAGCCCCCCGACAACTGGGGCCAGGCCACACCGTGTCCACCAGGGCCATACCAGCCTCTCAGCAACTGGGGCCAGGCCGCACCGCACCCCCCAGGGCTGTACCAATGTCCCAAGAACTGGGGCCAGGCCACACTGTGTCCCCCAGGGCCGTACCAGCCCCCCAACAACTGGGGCCAGGCCGCACCGCATCCACCAGGGCCATACCGGCCCCCCAACAACTGGGACCAGGCCGCACCGCATCCACCAGGGCCGTATCGGCCCCCCAGCAACTGGGGCCAGGCCGCATCGCACTCCCCAGGGCCGAACCAGCCCCCTGACAAGCGGGGCCAGGCTGCACTGTGCCCCCCAGGACCATACCAGCACCCCAGGCCTAGGGTTGCCAACTTTCTAATCGCACAAAACCGAACGCCCTAACCTCTCCCCTTCCCCAAGGCCCCACCCCCTTCCCCGCCTGCTCAATATATTCCCACTCCCTCGCTGGCTTGCATTCCCCCCCACTCACTCACTTTCACTGGGCTGGGGCAGGGGGTTGGGGTGAGGGAGCGGGTGAGGGCTCTAAACTGGGTGTGTGGGCTCTGCGGTGGGACCAGAAATGAGAGGATCAGGGTGCGGGAGGGGGCTCCAGGCTGGGGAAGGGAGTTGGAGTGCAGGGCAGTGAGAGCTCTGGGATAGGGGTACAGGTTCTGGGGTGTGGCCGGGGATTGGGGCGCGAGCGTATCTCCGGCGGCTCTCGGTCAGCAGCACAGCGGGGGTGCAGAACCAGGCTTCCTACCTGTCCTGGTGCCATGGATTGCACTGCACCCCGGAAACGGACCGCAGTAGGTCTGGCTCCTAGGCAGAGGTGTACAGGCAGCATTGTGCACTGCTCCCGCCTGGAAGCACTGCCCCTCCATCTCCCATTGGCCGGTTGCGGCCAATGGGAGTGCGGAGCTGGTGCCCAGGGCGGGGGCAGCGCACAGAGCCCCATGGCTCTCCTCCTCCCTCCCCACTATTTAGGAGCCAAATCTGCTGCTGGCCACTTCCGCTGACGGGAATTTTAATGGCCTGGTCGGCAGTGCTGACCAGAGCTGCCAGGGCAGTGGGGGATTTAGAGTTAGTGGGGTCCTGTGCTCACCTTCATCTTGGGTGCCCCTCCTTGGGACCCAGCCCAGAAAAAGAGCATTCTCTCATCTCCCCCCACCCCCGTTTTTCCATTCTTTTTTTCTTCATCCTCCTCCTATAAGTTATAGGAAGTAAATGAAAATAAAGTGAGGTACCTTGATTGTTCTTGTAGTGTAACTTATTTTTCCACAGACCACTTGAAAATTGCTGAGGGTCTCAGCTTACTGATCTTCCCAAATATTGTTTGTACTGCCAGCTAACTATTGTGAGGCACTTTGGATAAGAGCACTTTATAAAAAAAAATGTAAAAAAAACATTGGGGTGTGGGGTCTGGCCAGGACTTAGGGTGCAGGAGGGGACTCCGGGCTGGGGTAGGGGGTTGGGGTGTGGGGCACTTACCTGGGGCAGCTCCATTTGATGCAAGGGGTGCAGGTGGGAAGGTTGGGTATGTGTATGTGTGCAGGAGCTACTGTTAGGTGCGAGGGGTGGGGGTGTCGATGTGGGGATGGGTGTACAGGAGTCAGGTCATGGGGTGTGAGGGGGGCTGGGTATGTGTGGTGGGTGCAGGAGTCAGGGAAGAGGGCTGGGAATGTGGGCTGGGGTCGTGGGGTTGCTTCCAGCCCCCAGCGGCTCAGGACAGGGTGCTGGGGGGGTATGTGTAGGGGGAGTGTGGGGGCCTGCCTTTGCTCGGTCCTGCCCCAACTCCACTCCCTTCCCCAAAGCCCCGTCCCCACCTCTTCTCTGCCTCCTCCCCCAAGCACGCTGTGGCCCCACTCCTCTCCCTCCCTCCAGGAGCAACCTGAGCACCAGCAAACAGCTGTTTGGCAGCGGGGGAAGCGCTGGAGGCAGGAATGCAACACGCACGTGGGAGGTGGCAGGGAAATGGGAAGCTTGGGTGTGGAGCCTGCAGCATGGGCCCCAGGAGCAGGCAAGACCAAGCTTCTGTCCCTGCAGTTGCCCAACCCCGGGGCCCCCTGTCATTGGGGGATCCCATATCAGAGCACCCTGTGTTTTACTGTAAATCCACCTCTGTGACAGGGTCCCTTTTCAACCAGGTGTTCCAGTCAAAAACTGGACACCTGGTCACCCTAGCCAGGCTGCACTGCGCCCACCAGGGCCCTACTGCCCCCCTGACAACTGGGAACAGACCGCACCACGCTCACCAGAGCCATACCAGTCCCCCAACAACTGGGGCCAGGCCACACCATGTCCACCACAGTTGGATCCCCCCCGCCCCGAGGACTGGAGCTGGCCATACTGTGCCTCTTAGGGCTGTACTGGCACCTGACACCTGACGCAAGGCCATGTCACACCTCCCTGACCGTACCAGCTCCTTGACTATTGGGGCTGGCCACACCATGTCTCTCAGGACCATATCACCACCCCCAACAACTAGGGCCAGGCCGTGCCATTCACCCCACAGCCATACCGGGCCCCTGAAATTGGGGTGAGACTGCAACATGCTTCTTGTGACCATCCTGACAACCAGAGGGAGGCCATGCATCCCATGGTCATCAGACCCCCAACAGGGCAAGAACACTCTGCACATCCCGTGGCCATCTCAGCCTCTCTTCCCCCAACCAGGGGAGGCCACGCCACCTCATGCTGCCTCTCCCACGGCCTCCCCAGCCCCATGACAACCAGGGGACAGCCACACTGCACCTTGAGCAGCTGTTTCTGCCCCTACGGCCTGCAGCCATCAGGGCTGGCCGCGCCACTGGGGTAAATCCGAATCGCTGCCCTGCAGGAAATGGAGCTCCTCCAACGGACTTATGCCAGTGGCCTGGCCCATCAGCTCTGACCCCTGCCCGAGAGGGAACGTGGCCTGGGACTAAACCAAAGCCGTCCCTCGTCAAACTTCCCCACATCGTCCCCACTCTGCCACCCGCACTCCAACAGGTTCACACCTTGGCATGGGGCGGCCTGGCAGCTTCGACAGAGCCCTGCAGTGCTCACACGCTCTGCGTCCACCTAGCAATCCCCAAGTGCTGTTCCCCAGCGACGGGCCAGGCCCAGGCCATCCATGGGGGGGACTCTGCTTCCAAACAACTATGCAGAAATCCCGCTGATGCAAACTCCTGCGTGTCCAGCCGAGGTGCAAACCACAGCCAGTGTCTGCTCCCGCCGTGGGCTCCGGCTCAGCCCCTACCCCAGCTCCCGCCGCAGATGGCAGCCTGGTAGCGAACAGACCAGCATAGGCTACCTGTGCCAGGCTCTAGGCAGAGCCTGGCCAGGGAGCGGTTAGAGCCAGACTGGGATAGAGCCACGATCACCCCGTCAGGGAGACCAGTCCCCGGCCACGCCATCCATGCCCCCAACCATCTGAAAGGCACGTTTTCTCCCCACAGACACTCCCACAGCCTGGCTCCCCGCTCCCATGCCTTTCAGAGCTGTTACACCCCAGCACTGGGAAGGACATGGTAGCGGAGGAACCCCCAGTAAGATGGCACCAAGGTAAAATTCTCCACGCATGGCGGGCCAGGGACACCAAGGAGCCAGCTTTCACCCCTCTGCAAACGAGGGGGGAATGGAGGGGGTCAGCTGTGGAGCAGCTTCCACCCCTCGGGACAGCCCCCCCAGGACTGGCCGCCAAGCTTTGCTAACCCCCACCCACAAAGCCATGGTCCCTGCTGCAGTCCGGGGACGGCTTGTACCTGTGCGTGTCAGGCCGCCGTCCACGGGATGGGGCTGTGAAGATGGCCCGGTGGGGTAGCCTCTGACGGACTCTGCCGGAGCCTGGTGGGGTGCCGCAGTAGGGGATGGGTTGGATGCCAGAGCAGCAGGGTGAGTGACATCTAGAGACCCCCAGGCAAGAGAGAGAGGGTCACGTCAGAGAGTCGACGTCACAGTGCACCAGTGCCCAGCTGGATCCCCGGTGGCTGGGGCAATAGCCACTGCAGCCAAGGCAGGAATAGCACCTTGAGGGGACCCTTGCCCTGGGGAGGGAGCAGGTGACCCAAGCTCTCTAAAGCAGGTGCAAAGAGAGGAGATTGGACACAACACAGCCCCCTGAGCTGCCAGCCAGCGTCTCAACACTCTCCACAGAGCAGCCCTTTGCTCATCCGAATCTGGACGGGCAGGGGGAGTGGGATGTTTCCCCGAATTCCTATGATATGTACACCTGGCCAGTCTGGCCCTCCGCGCCTCAGTTTCATAATATGCAAAAAGGAGGCCACATGGCAGTCCGCCTCTCTGCGCTGTGTATCTTTGATCTATGGGGCTTCCCTTCACCCCGAGCCTGGCTACAGGACAGGAGCCAGTGCTTTGGCTACGAACCCCCCATAGCAGGCTCCTGTTGATCGACTCAGGCTGCAGGGCTCTAACGCTGCGGTGAAGATGTGTGAGTGTGGGTGAGGTGCACCCCAGGCCTTCAATTTTGCAGCCCCACAACCTGAGCCCTATGGGCCAGCTACACGTCTGCAGCCTGGACATCCCCATTGGTACACAGTGTAGCCCGAGGGGCCCTGAGACACTGCTGGAATAGCCTGCATGGACAGTGCAGGATCAGGCCCTTTCAGGGGGGAGGCGTGAAGAGGGCTCAGCTGTGCCCAATGGGGCATGGCTGTGACATTATCCAACTGGCCCATCCAGTGGGGAGGCAGCTATGGGGTACCCCAGGTCCTCCGGTTGCTCTCAGCAGCCCTGCACATGCCTGGATCCTTTGGGACCTGCTGGCTGAGGGGAAGAAGGGCTAGTTGTGCAGCTGGGTATTATTTTGCAGAGGCCAGTAGCAGACGGACTGGCTGGGATGGCAGCATCATGGGGCTGCCAGAGTCAAAGACTCATCCCCTGTGGGCTAGAGATGAGTCTTGAGACACCGTGGGGAAGGGGTCAGGCTCAGTTCCTGTTGCATGCCCTGGTCAGCCCTGGGAGCTCACAGATGGCCCCGGCAGCCTCCCCATTCTGTCAGCCCCTGCCTGGGCACAGTCCATGGGACACACAAGCAGCCAGCTTTACCTGCGGGGCGCTGGGGCAGCTGCTCGCTGTGATCCCCCCGGAGCTGGCTGTACTCAGCGGTGGTATCCCTGTCAGAGCAGGCCTCCGCGCCGTCAGACAGGAAGGAGGCGCTGCTGTTGGAGCGGGGTGACTCGGATGGTACACAGCTGCTGAACGGGCTCTCGCAGCGCTCCTGGAGCTTGGCCTGAAGGGACTCGATCAGCCTCTCCTTCTCTCGGAGCTCCTTGCTCAGCCTGGGAGGGAGCGTCATAGTAGGGTGGCCTCGCAGGGCGCACTGAGCCCATGTGTTCCCCTGTCCCCTCTCCCCAATCCCCTCACACAGTGCACTGAGCCCATGCAGTCCCCTGCCCCGCTCTCTACAGGGTCTGATGGCCTTGTCTTCGGCCCACCCGGCTTCACGCTCACTCTCAAGTATCTGCGCCATCCACTCACATGGGCCCCTTCCTGCTCTTCTGAGGGTGTTCCACACTACAGAAAGCCCTGCACTCTGGTGTGGACGTCTTTAGATGCCCTGTCCCAGGCTCCTGGGCACAGACAGGCCACACACAAGGGCACAAAGGAGACAGCGTTGCAGGTATTAGCCTACGTGCCATTAGCCAATGTCACCCTTGGGCTGGGAATGGGTTCCGCAGGCCTCTCTGTTCAGTCTTATGGGGCTAGTAGAGGAGAGGCAACCCTGCACAGCTGGAGAGCCCCACGAGGCCCTTGGGCTCCCCTTTGCCAGCAGCCGGTCAGTGAAGGAGAGGCCGATGCCCCACGCAGTGCAGCAGGCACCTGGCCAGAGCAAACATCCTGAGGCTTCCTGGAATCACCCGAGTGGTTACCTGAGCGCCAAGAATTTGTGTCCGGTTTTATCCTCCACATCAGAGCGATCCCCTGAAAGCAAAGCCAGAGCTGTCTGTCATAGCACCAGCTCCCCTTGGGCCCCCATGCCAGAGCACAGCACCCTCCCTCTGTGACACCGAGAGACCATTCCCCCTCCCCCATCACTGAGAGACCATACACCTCTCCGCCCCCGTTGCTGAGAGACCACGGCCCCCAACAGCCTTTCCCTGTTGCTAAGAGACCACAGGGCCCCCAACCCCCCACCACTGAGAGACCATGCAGAGCGCAGGCCCCTGTCAGAGAGACCCTCCACCACACAGTACCCCCAGACTAAATTGCCCCTGCTCCAGCCCCAGTCCTCAAGCTGTTCCCACCTGCTCCGGAGAGGGCAGCCATCCTGGGAGGAGTGGCCATGCAGCTCCGCTGGACCAGGGCAGCGCTTTCCGTGCCAGGGGGTAACCCCCCTCTCTGTGGGACCCTGGCCCCCAGGTGGAGCCGCCTCAGGGCCTTGCCCTCTGGCTCTGCCCAGCAACACCCTGACACAGGTTGGGGACTGGAGAGGTACAAAGGGACCTTCCCTAGCACATGCAGGGCAATGCTGTTAGCCAACCAGCAAAGACAGCAATTGCCAGAGGAGGGCAGATGGGGCTAGCGCAGTTTCCGACCATGGGATGCACTAGCTGCTGCAGTGGGAAATTATGGGATAACCAGCCCTTTAGGGACTTTCCTTCCCACCCCAGTCATTCCCCACGGTAGACAGGCCTATGTCCCCTCTCACGATTAGCCCCGTAGCTGTGGCTGTTCTCTCTCCACATAAATATTCCTCCTTTGGGGAATCCTCCTAAGCCCCTGGCCTCAATGAGATTTAGTGGCGGCGAGTTCTGCCCCCAGATCAGCGTGTTACTCAGCCACGCACTGCTGCTTAGCTTGCTGTTCAGCCTCTCGGCCAGCTGGCCACTCTGGGCCAGGTGCTCCCGAAAGCTCTGGCCCATGTAGTAGTCGATGTCGGTGCCTCGGAGGAGCTCCTCGAAGGATTTGACGGTGTCCCTGAGGTGCTGGGTGAGCAGGTGGCACACACTGCGCCCCTCCCGCATCTTCTGGCGTAGGTGAGAGAGCTCCCGGGCTTGGGCCTGGATCAGCGAGTCATATTTCCTGCCAGAGGAGAGGGCAGGCGGGTTAGCCAGCCAGAGGGGGGAGTTAGCTGGGCGGAGAGGGCAGGGTGGCACCCCATTTTGGCTGTTCTCAGACTGTCCGTTCCCAGGGCAAGCGAGCTGCCAGAAGAGGTGCCAGCCTCGCCTCCAGACAGCTGGAGCCTTCCCAGCCTCTGGCCTGTGCAGCAAAGGCAGGTAAAGCGACGCTGAGCGCAGAGGCCTCCCTGCCCAGACCCTCGGCCTCCTGCTAGCAAAGGGCCAGGCCCTGAGGTCCCTAACCCTGAGAAACAGGCCCAGGCCTGTGGTGGGGAGGTTCTGATGGATCCCTCAGCAGCTGCCGGGGGGCGCTCGCTCCGGGCACAGGGGCCTGCATGGCTGTGGAGAGCAGAGCCCATCGCCCAGAGATGCTCTCGCCACCCCAATGGTTCTAGCCATGCTGAGTCCATGCCGGGTTGTGCCTTCCCTTTCTGAGCCTTTCACCCACTGCCTGCTGGAGGGAAGGATACTAGAGTTAACTGGCCCACGCGGCCACAGACTAACTCAGCATCGCTGCCTGTAAGCCATGGCCAGCTCCCTCCAGCTGAGGCCCTATCCCCCTCCACCTGCTCTGGGGCTTATCTGCTCCCTACCCTGGCCAGACGGCAGAGCGCAGCTCCTCAGGCAGCACCCCTCCTGCCTGGGGCCCGGGCAGCTTGGCCTCCAATAGGGACACCCTGTGGACAAGCCACTCGAGGTCTCTGCTGGCCTGGAGCGCAGGGGGGCAGAAGGCCCCGACACCGTCGGACTGCCAGCCCTCGTCCTCGTCGGTGATGCTGGGCACCAGCTTGAGGAGCCGCTCGGCGCCTGAGGCATAGTCACTGGTGCTGGAGGAGGAGCGGGTGCGGTGCTGCAACCTCTTGAGCGCCTTGTTCGAGTTCTGTAGCTGCACCTTGAGCTCCTGCACATGCTGTTGCAGAACGGCAACGTCGTCCGACTGGCCCCAGCATGGGCCCCCGCGGAGCCCCGGCCGGCTCAGCTCCCCCATCAGGCCGGCCTTGCTGAACATATCTGGCTCCTCGCATTCTGGGGAGGGAAAGGAAGGCCTGAGGTCTCGGGGTGCCCAGCTCCTGCTGCTGAGGGTCAAAGCCCCATGGAGAGATGGGGGATTTGGGGAAGCAGTTTTGGCCGTAGGGCTCCCAGTCAGCTCCTAGGAGAATGGGAGAGCCATGCACAGGCTTCTGGCAGGGGAACTGCCTGGCGCCGGGGAGCCCCGTGCAGCTCTGGGCAGCATCACTGGCACTGCAGAGTGCCAGGGAGAATCCCAGAGAGATTTCTGTAGGTCCCACAAAACGAGCAGCTCGTTTTAAAGCAAACTGCTGGTAACCAAGTGGTGAGGGTGCCCGGTGGGCTGCTGGGCACAGGACAGCACCGGGGGCAGAGCACCAGGGATGGGGTTCCAAGGCTGCCATCTCCCCGCAGCCCTGCCCCCTCCCTGCTTGCTCCTTACCAGGGCTGGGGGTCTCCTCCCGGTCGGCCTCATTTTCACTTCTCCCACACGTCTCGTAGCCCAGATCCTGGAGGTCCACCTGCACCTGCTTGTTGTCCTGCTGCACCAAGGGCTCGCCTGCCGGGGCAAAGAGCCAACATGGCAGCCTAGGCCTCTGGCGTGTGAGTCCAGTGGGCCTGGAACCCCATAGGCTCTGCTGCCTGATGGGAACACGCTGCCTCCTACCCGGGGCAGGGGTTGCGTCTGTTCAGTGTTTGTGTAATGCCCGGATAGTGGAGCCCCAGCCCAGGGAGAGATAACAACTGTGGAGTCCCACAGAGTAAGGGTCCCACTTGTTTTCCTTGGCCCCAGACAGGCGACTGCAGCTCTACACAGAATGGCTCCATTCCGGTGGATTCTCTCGCCCGTCTGGCCTCAGCCCAGCTCCCTGGGTCACAGGAGGGACAGGACCCTGGCTGTCTCCGTTCCCCAACGCAGAGGGAGAAGGGACCCCAGTGCAGTCTCCCCACACCCACCAACAGACACAAGGCCGACTCACTGAGCAGGGTCCTGTACTGCTCCAGCTGCTCCGCCTGGGCCTGCACGGTGGCCTCTGACACGGCCAGCTTGTCCTGCAGCTCCTGGTTGCGCTGCCGGCATTGAACCAGCTGGCCCAGCGGCCCTACCCCGGGCTCCACCAACTGCTGCCGGCTGCCCTCAGGACTGCCCTCCATCTGCTGGGAAGGAAGGAAGGAAGCAGTGACACAGCCGCTGGCCAGACCCCTCAGCTGATGCAGCTGGAACAATGAGTGTGTGAGTCACCTAACTAACCCCTGGCCTTTCCCTCCATCGCCTGCCTGCCCCACCCACTCCCTCAGGCTGCAATGGGGTGAGGCCTGGGGGGGGGGGGCAGCCCCAAACACAGTACAGGCACCCAGGGCCCATTGCCTCCCCTCACCTGCCCAGTGAGGGTGGGAGCTTGGGGTCCAGAGCCAAAGCTGGGGGCAGAGTCACTGACAATGAGACAGAGGAACAGGACAAAGGCAGCAGACAGACACACAGACAGGAGAAGGGGCACAGAGGCGGCACACAGACTGGACAGGGCACAGAGACGGCCCATGGGGGCAGCCTTTCCTGAAAAGCCGGCTGCCCTGTCAAATGCAGACGGGGAGCTGGCTCTGTGGCAGGTCTGAGCTCTGCGAGCCAGGAGGAGTGAAGGCAGCTCTGCTGCATCATTCTGATCACTGGGAAGGAGCCCGGGCTGCCCCAGGTGCCCATATTTCCCTCCCTTTCCCCCAGCTTGGCTGGCCAGGGAAGATGGTGTCAGGTTCCCATTTACTGCAATGGTTTTAAGTTCTATTTCAGGGTACCTGGGGCTGGCTCCATCCCTCTCCTGGCATGGGAAGCCAACAGGCAACCAGAGAAGGCTGCCCCCTGCTGGCCAAGCTGAGGCTCCTTGCTGAGGGCTGAACCCTCTCCCACTCCTGGTCTCTAAGCCAAGGGAGTCACCTGGCTCATGGCCCTGGGGCTTTGGGGTGGTCCCAATTCCACTGCTTGGGACCCAGGGCAGGGCCTCTTTGCTGGGTCCTCCTGGAGCTGCCCCTTCAGGGCTGGGCGCTTCCCAGGTGCCACCCCCATCTCAGCCCGGAGCCGGTTGGTCTCCGTGGCCATGCCGGTGACGAGCTGGGACGGGAACTTGCTCTCGCCCTCCAGGCAATTCAGCACTAGCTGCTCCTTGAGGAGGGTGACGACTGTCTCCGAGCTCTGCAGCTTCTTGCTCTGGGTTCGCAGGGTCCTCCCGGCCCCGACCTCATCCTCTGACAATGGGGCTCCCCCCAGCCGCTCCTTCAGCTCAGCGGTCTCCAGGCACAGGCTCAGCAGGGCTTTCCTGCAGGGGACACGGGGGCTGCTGTCAGCGTGGTGAGACTGAAACGACCCAACCCCAGAGCAGCTCCCCACCTCTCCTCCCCACAGATCTCCCAGCCCAGAGAGGGCTGAAGAGTTCCTCTTGCACTGTTCTCCTCAGGCTGTCGATCGCCCTCCATGCTGCCTTGGGAGGGGCACTGGGCAGCTACATGCCAGGCCGAGGGGTTGGCAAGACTCCTGGCCATTCCCAATGCCCCTGCAATGATCATTGCCTGGCCTGGCACCTGACCGTATCCCCACCCTCTTCACCTCTCTCCATTGGCTCCCCCATCTCCATCATACACAAACAAACCATGGACCTCCCTTTTGTAGCCTCTCCCCAGCCAGCCCATCATCCCAGTCATCAGCCAATGGTCACCTCCCAGCTCTGCTGTGCACAGGGCACCAGCCACCACTGCCACTGACTCAAAGTGCCAGAGTGGAGAATCAGTCTTGGCAGGAACAATTCAAGAAAATCTGTCTTTAGCATTAGCCTGTACACAGGCCCAAGAAATAAGTCAGCAGTTGGTTGTCCAAATGATTCAGGAAGGCATGCAAGGAAATTTGCTTTTTGGAAATAAAAAAGTTGTGAGAAAAATGTTACAAGAGGGGAGAGACAATTAATGGCCTGGTGCAAATGCGTAAACTTTAAACCGAATAAAGACCAAATGGTTCTATGAGCATATGTAGTAAAAGAACACCCCTGTCTAACTATTGATATATATCTAGTGGTACCTGAGGGAATCCCGCTAACAAAAAAAAATGATTATGTATTCTGCCAATCATCATTACTGGGCATATAAAGACCATCAACAATGGAACACCACTGACATGTTGAAGTGTGTGGCCAATGAAAATTTGAGGTATGTGTGTGAGGATCAAAATTTACAAAAAAGAAAGAAATGTTTTTTTTGCTTAAACCAAAGGGACCCAAAGATGTATGTTTGATATATTCACTGAATAAAAGCTAGCTGTTATATATGCAAGAAGAGGATGTGTTTGTGTTAGGAATCACTGTTTAACAGCAATGGTATACTAAAAGGAATTGCATTTTATGACTTATTTAGTTAATAGATGCCTTTGCACTGTTACAAAAATTATAAGTTGTGATTTTGAATATGACGTTCCCTTATGGACTGTAAACTACTTAAAGTTTAAACCACAGTTGTATCACAATGTAACACCTGTAACCTTCGGCATGAGTAAGACCACGATAAGGAAAATGTTGGCCCATCCTATGTTATAGTCACATTTACAATATGTTGCACAGACAGGAAAGCAAATACATATTTAAGTACTGCATGATAATACAAAAATCATCCAAGTGCTGAAAACTATTGCAGAGGCAGGAGATCACTCTTGCCTGGAAACACTATTAGGGTGGTAGTCATCTCCTGCAACTGGTATGCTAAATATAATAGTTCACCCCATTGTGGTGATCATTGGAATCCAATTGGCTCTAATAGCGAGCATAATAGCTTTGGCTTGCTGGATGAAGAGAACTGTTCAGAAAATACAGGAAGCTGTCATACAAAGTCAAATAAAGCCCTTGTTAATTATACCCAGGAGGCAAGATTAGGCTCACCAGGCCTGAGCATTGGACTCCTGTTATAGTAATGACAGCTTTGGTAATAGTAACGCTGCAGTAAGCGGCAACAGCCACATTAAGAGAGCAGCAGCCATTAGTTAAGAAGCAGAGAATCACCTCCTCACATTCTAAATTACATAAAAACACTGTAAAGGGCTGTTAAGGAGGCTCCTATCCCAACAGTACCAACCATCACCAGATAAAGAAAGAGATCTTAAGAAAACTTTGTTTGGTGCATTCTGCCTGGCACGGAATCACTTCGCAGCAGCTGTGACTGTGAAATCTTTATTTCTTTATTGTTTGACTTTACAGTCCCCACTTCTCTATTGTTTATCTGGAGGGTCCCTGTCTGGTTCTTTGATTGTTTATACTAAAGTGGTGGGGTTTGACTGAGTAAAGAACTGTTTTGGAATGGGCTAGGATGGGTGAAAAACACTGTTTTGAAGGACTTTAGTTTAAAATGATTAGTTAAGGCAGAGCTAGCAGGACTTAAATGTAACTATATAAACTGGGGTTTGAAGAGAAGTTCTCTGGAACCAAACCCCAGGACACAGCCCAAGGTCAGAACTGCCAGACTCCAACACCCTGCCAATCACACTGTGCAGAAGCTGAAGTTCCCAGATGACCTGATCGGCCACCAGGAAAAGTTTGTCTGCCTTGTTGGAAGTGGTGAGAATTGTATGCTTAGCATGTGCACTCTATTTTGGTGACTGTTAATCAATAGAGGTTAAGTCTATTACTGTGTAAGGCTATTACTGTGTCTGTCCTACCTCATGGGAGAGAGAGATGAGAAGCCAGCTTCCTCCCTCAGAGTCTTCAGTTCCCACAGCTCCCCTTCCACCTTCGCCTTCTGCACCAGGAGCTGTTGGTTCTTGGCTCTGACCTGCAGCAGTTCTGCCTGCAGTCTGCTCTCCCTCTCCAGGAGAGCCAGGGTGAGGAGATCGGGCTGCATGGCCTTGGCCACTGGTCGGTTCTCAGGGAGCCCTTGGCTGGTCTGGAGGGGAAGCGTGGTGCCATAGGAGAGATTATTGCGAAGGGTTAATGTGCAATGGTCAATGAGCTGCCTGGGGCAGGGAAGACAGTGCCCAGGGAGGCCTTTAAAGCACTGACCCTAAAAGCTGTACCCAAAGGCCTTTGGTTCCTGTTGGGTTTTTTCACCAGGCCCCGGTTCTCAGTTGGTCAAAGCAGCCAACCTGACTCCCAGCTGTTTAGCAATAAGAAAGTCTCAGGTCAGCTGCACAGCTCCAAGGCAAACTGCCCTGGGTCCTTCCAGGAGTTCCCCTGCCGCCTCAGTCTGATAGCACATCAGCAGAGCGGCACATCTCTTGGACTCACCTGCTGGCTCACAGTTCTGGGCGGCACCTCCCCCTCGATGCCGTCATCACTGGTGTCCTCAGCGTCCTCCCATCCAGGCTGACCTAGCAGAAACACCAGGCCATGTGAAGCACTCAGAGCAAGAACCACCCAGGCTCTTCCAGGCCTCATCAGCCTTCCCACTAGCCCAGCCGCTCTGCAGGCACCCAGTGTGGGGAACACCGTCAAGACTGCACAGTGGCTAGAAACAAAGGACTGAGCCAAGCCAGCTGCTCAGGCTCTGGGACATGGCCCTGCTCCCTCCCTGTGCCAGACAACCCCATAGGGCTCTGGAGGCCAGTCCCTATCCCTGTGGGACAGCATTTGACTGGGAAAGCCCACCCAGCCATGGTGGCACACGGTGCAGGGAAGTCTACCTGCACTCCCCCGAACAGCCTCTTGGCCTGGAGCAGCAGTAAGTGAGGCTGACCCAGCTCTGCCTAGGAAAATACCCACCCCGGCAATCCACGCCCCATGGTGCCTCCGACACAGCCAGCCACCGGCAAGTTAGTCCCAATTCCCAGCTTCCCAGAGACTCAGAACCACAGACCCTTCTGCAGAAGATTCCCTGTGCACATTTCTGCCCTTCCCCAGCAAGTGAGAGCTGCATGCACCCCTCCGCCCCCACCACACACACAATGCCATGCATGAGGCCCATTCCCACCTAGCTCCCTGCTGCCTGGATGGTGTCTCCTCACTGCAGGGAGCCTGTGAGGAAAGGCACCCAACTCCCAAGCTAAGTTCCCTGTAAGCTAGGTGGCCGTGCCACTACACTGCAGCCTATTTAGCACCATGCAGGGAATCCACCCAAGGACCCCCATGGCTGGGGGTGGGGTGCCCTTCCCCGGCCCCAACCTCGCCCAACACCCAACCTGTGATGGCTGGGGCGGCACTCCAGCCCCAACTATGCCACAGCCTGGACCTGCCACAGCTGGGGTGCCCCTACCCCGGTCCGAATGGGGCTGGGGCGCAGCAGCCCAAATCCAGCTGCGGCCAGGGAAGCATGTTGCGGCCCGGTCCCAACTGCGGCTGGGTCAGCACAGTGTGAACTTGGAAGGCTGTGCCCAGATCCAGCTGCAGCGGCCCGGCCTGGCCCTGTCGCAGGGCACCCTTCCCGAACCCGGCCCCGGCCCAGACCTGTCATGGCTGGGGCACCCCTCCCTGAATCTAGCCCTAGCCGGACCTGTGGGGGCCAAAGGAGGGGCACTATCCTGCAGCCCCAGTCCCAGAGCTGCTGCGGCGGGGAGAGGTGCCTCTTCCCCCAGCCAAGGTGCTGCTGCTGCTGCAGGGAGAAGGGCTGGGGGGAGTCCTCTCTCCCAACTGTAGCTCCAGAGCAACCTCCTGTACCCCAAAGTCCTCATCCCCATCCACTCCGCAGAGCCTGCACCCCCAGCCGCAGCCCTCACCTCCTGCACCCAACCCTGTGCCCCAGGCCTGAGTCCCTCACTCCCGCTCCCACCCCAGAGCCTTCACACCCCTGCATTCCCACCCTCTGCCCCAGCCCTGAGCCTCTTCCCAAACTTGGAACCCCCTCGGCCCCACCCCCACATGAATTTTGTTGCGCACTGATATGTGCACAAATCACCTCCACATTGGTGTACATCACAAGATTCATTCCACACAGGGGTGGGAAAAATGAGAGGGAACTCCAGTGCAGCAGGTGCCTCAGACCCAGGGACGCTGCATGGCCTCGTTACAGGGCAATGACAAGCAGAATAAAACTGCAGGCACGGCCATTGGCCAAGAGGGATCTGGTCCAAAAGGGAGAGGGGAAGTGATGAACAGGGGACACAGTGGGACCCAACCTAATGACCTTTGCAGTAACCCCCGGGTCAGGACTGTTAGTGCTACTGCAGTGCTAATAGATTATAATAATTGTGTTACAAGCTCTCTGCTCCCGGGTGCCTTCACCCCCAACAGCCAAGGGCTTCTCTCAGCCTCCGGGCACTCTGCTGCCCGGCAGCGCCAAGCCTCACAACCACCAAGGCTCTGCCAGCCTCTGCTCTGCCTGTCAACTGTGATTCCTGACACCAGCTGCCTAGAGCTTGGCAAGACCTGTCAGGACAGGAAGGGAAAAGCCAGGAACTGACGGTCACCGGCTGGTCCCAGGGAAGCAAGGAGCCCAGCAACAGGCCATTGCTGGGAGTGAACATTTTAGGGAGGACTCTCCTCCCTCCACAGGCTGGCAGAGCAGGGGGGTGGTAGAAGAGCACGGTATGGCTGCTCTGCTTTAGTCCTGTTGGCTCAGCCAGAGCCAGGCTGCCTTTGGCCTATCCCAGGGTCACGGCAGCCCTGGCCTCTCCTGGGGTATCACTGCCAGGGGGGAGAGGTCCTCAGCCTCCCCCAGTCCTTGGTTGTTTCTCAAGTTACAAGGTGAGGAGCCCCAGTTTCTTAGATCCGAGGCTCTCACTCACCAAGGCTCAGTCCATCTGCTCCCAGGGTCTGAGGTTTTGGAAAGTGGGGTGCAGCTGCTCCAAGGCTGGCTGGAGGTGGTTGTGCCCCTCATCTATCTGCCCTTCCTAGCCCCTCCTGCTCACCCAGAAGAGTCCCCAGCTTCTCAGGGGGTCATACCCAAGAGCTGGTCTGGGGACCGAGCACACAGGATAGTCCCCAGACTTTGACTCTCTCCACCCCACTGCCCTCCCTGGCTCTCAGCATGGGTGCAGGGAGGTGGCCCCAGATTCTCCTATGGATTGTGAGGAGGGGGCAGCAGCCAGTCTGAGGAAACCCCAGAACTGGGAGGTCAGACACAGGGAGTCCCCCACAGAGGGTCCTGGAGGAGACACCCTTGTCCATCCCACATGGAGGGCCCAGGGCTTTATCTGAGCCTTGTTAGGGGATATGTTAATGGGAGAGGAGACTCTGCGGCCTGGGCAAAGCTTGACTGCCTTGTCCTCTGTGCGTGAAGCACTGCAGCTATAGCGTGTGGCCTGGTCGGCAGCAGGGCAGAGCCACCCTCAATGGCTGGAGCAGAGTGGGACACAGTTAACTCTGCTGACCACGGCATGCCAAGTGCTCTCCAGTTCTTCCCACTTCCACAGAGACAGAGCTAGCCAGGGGACTGCCAAGTCTGGGATCCACCCTCTGCCATCAAAGCAGTACCAGGGATTCCAGGGGAAGGCAACACCTCTCACACAGCACCTGGCTAATTGCCAGTGCCACACACGGTGAGAACCGCTGCCTGGCTTCGACAGAAGCTAAATTGATGCCTGAAGCATGAGATTTGATTACATTTATTTTAGCTCCTTGTCCATAAATTCACAGATTCTAGACTCTGACATACAGGCAGTGAATTCAGAAACTGTGAACAGAGCTTTTCGTTGCTCTGAATTTAACACCATTTAAGCAGGAACACTTCCTGGTTCTTGCAGTCTGAGGCAGAATGAGCAGAGGGACCCATCCAGCTTCTAAACTTCCCTTCATGGTGTTCAGTATCTCGATGGAGTCTCCTCCAAGCCTCCTTTTTCTTCCCACCCAGCCTTCTTTGCAGCCCATTTTGGGACAGGCACCGTTTCAGTTAATTTTTTCTTACAAGTCTCTCAAAGCTGAGCTGGGTTCTGTCCCTGTTCCAAGGTATTCATACATCCTAGCTCACTGTACACTGGCCAGGGGCTCTCTCGAGCCACCTCCGACAGCTTCTCCATCACTATCCTCAGAGGATCCCACCAGCTCAGAGACCATCAACAGAGCTGAAAAATCCAATCTACTGTCCCTACATGCCTTGCCAGGCACTTCCTTCCGCCTTCTACTGTCATTAGCAAACTCCCGCAACTCAACAGTTCTCTCCGATCAGTCTATTTCAGTGGCTTGCGTTTCTTTGCTCCCGCTAGAGTTACGGTTGCAAAAGTTTCCACAGAGCTCCATGTTTTCACGTGCCTAGATCTTTCTGCTGCAGCCATTCTCCATAGTGAGGGAGAAATCTTGGCTCCGCTGAACTCAAAACTGACTTCAACAGCATCAAGATTGCACCATTGGTCTCGGCACTGGGCTATCCTCTCCCCGCATTTTTTAATGTGGGCAGAGTCCCTTAGGGAGTTTTTCCATATACAAGTGTAAGTAAAATACACTTTTCGGACTTCAAAGGAAACATAAGAACAGCCGTGGAGGCTCGGACCAGAGGTCCATCTAGCCCAGTATCCTGTCTTTCAACACTGAGGGAGTGAACAGGACAGGGCAATTTATTGAGTGACCCATCCCATCATCCAGTCCTAGCTTCTGGCAGGCAGGTTTAGGGATGATCTAGGGAAAATTCAGATGGCTCTGAATTGTTTGAATTAGAGCTCCAGCAGCCAGTGCTCAGCACTGGCCAGTTGAAGATGGACTTGTTATGTATTCTGAGTAGGCCAAATATTTCCCAGATGGCCTATATTTAGAAATGGTAGAGAGAGGTTTTATTACAAAACACTCAATGCTATTTTTATCCTTCTATGCTAAGGCCCTTGATCAGGCCTGCTGCCCTCTGCATTAACCAGCCTGTCTACTTCTTGTTTGGAAGGGTCCATACACAGCAGGACAGATGCCCAAGAAGGAACGTGGGGGTGCCAGTGAGTTCAAGCGGTCTCCCCACAGCTCTGACTTACACAGTCTCTCTCAGCTAGCGGGGGGCTGCTGTGCAGATCAAACCTGCCTGAGCTCAGAGCATTCTGACCACCACACCCCTTCTCGCTCCTCACATACCCGCCCTAGGCTGGGAGTTGAGAGGGGACAGCAAAGGTCCATAGCTGGCCCTGCACTAGGGAAAGCCACTGGGGGCTCCCCCCTTGCCTTCAGATCCCCACGTCCCACTGGAGCGGCACACAGGAGCTGTAGCAGCCAAAGCCCTGAACCTGTCCCAGGATTCCTCCTGCTGTCTTAGTGGAGCCATGAGGGACCATCTCTTCTCTGTTCCCTCACAGTCACATAGGCAGCACCTATTCTCATTGGTGCTTTCCAGCCATTTCAGATACAGACCTGTCTGTCTGCCCACTCGAGTCCCCCACTCTTTTTCGGCATTACACTTTCTGCATGGCTCACTCCCATGAAATAGGCGGGTCTTAGTTTGCCCAAGATGCATTAGAATTGTATTCTCCAGATCAAGTCTTTTGTTTAAAATGGCCCATGTGCCATTCTAACAGCAGCGGATTTTCACAGTGCCTGCCAGTACAGAATCACTGCAAATTTCAGGGTCATTTCCTGCTAGTCCAGTTTATTCATAAAACCAGTCATAACATTAATCCCTGTAGCACCCTACTAGAAACCACCTCCCAGCCCCACCTGCTGCCATTTCTACCTTTTGGTTCTCTCGGTGCCAGGGTCCAACTCATGCCAGCTACTACAGTTTAAACATGGTTGTTACCAGCAGGACTCTGCTGCAGTTTCTTTGAGCAGTCTCTAAACAAAGGGCTATACTGGCATTCTGAGATTCATTGCTTGAAATCCCCCCTGCTGCTTATTGCTCTTGATTCCAGTATCCCTTCCATCTTTACAGATCTTTTTCCTCTTAATATCTGGTCCAACATTTTGCTAGGGAAAGTAGTTGAACTTACCAGCTGGTAATTGGCCGGGCTGTTCTCCTTTTCCTGACTTTTGAAGATTGGATCCACACTGGCTTTTCCCCACGCTCGTTCAAAGAGTTAGCCATGATTCAGTAAACTTGTTAATTTCCCTGCTATGATGCAGGTGACTTTAACTCACTGGCATATTCTGCAAAGCATTCCCTCTCTGCTCTGTTCACTAATTATCAGAAGAGTTTCCTTTACTGCCTAATGGGCACAACAATTTATTATAGTGAGATTTTAAAAAGTAGTTTCCTAGCCCCAACATTTTCCTTCCCCTTCTCAATACTTCAATTTATTTGCTCTCCATGTGTATTAGCAAAGCCCTCTTTTGGCTAGCCTGGCATTGCTCTGCCCCTCTGCAAGCCGGGAACAAGCCCCACCCAGCATCTTTGAACTTCACATCCTGGAGCAGCCCTTTGCAAAGCTGTGGGGGCACATCATGTTCCTTGCCCTCCTGCACAAGAATGAGCATCGATTGCACTCAGCGTGAGCTCTGTCAGGCTCCCGTTCTGCAGCATCCCCATGTTTGTTTTCCTGCCCAACCGCACTCAGGGAGCCTGATCCAGCCCCACAAGAGCCTCCTGTAGCCAAACCTGCGAGAAAGAGCCTCTGAAGCAGCTGCATTACCAGGGTCTTCCCAGTAATTTCCTGTGGGACCCCTAGCAAGTGGGGAGCACACAAGGCCCCCTATGTACTTTCCCTGGCTCCTGGGCCTCAGGAAAAGATGAGAGCTCTCCCCACCTCAGCGCACTTCAGGATCAAGCCCCACAATGAATATTCATCTCTTTATACATCATTCTCTGCCGACCTTCATCCAATACCAGCCAGCCCTGACAATTTACTGCACTCAAGCTTCCCCTTGCAGCTCCATAACTCCTCTTTAGAGGCAAGGCCGCATTGGGATGATTTTCACTATCACTGTCTGAAGAGTCATGCCAATAAATCCATCTAATTGTGATGCTTTCCTCATTTCCACGGCCCTTGGGAAAGTGGAGTCCTGCACCCAGGCAGCTTACTGGCTTCCTACCACTAGGATGGCTGTTTCTGAAGAAGAGCAAAGGGGCAGTATCCTGCTGCTAGGGCTAGCAAGGTACTAATTTGACCCCACTCTCAGAGCAACCTCAAGGCTCTCCCAACCTGCTCCCCACTGTCCACAGCCTCCAGGGGCCACTCATAGCTGGAGGAATGCACTGCTTTGGTCACACCCCCTTTAGCATGTCAGAGGAGGAGGGCACCTGACTGAGCTGCTACATGGGTTCTCTGCACATTGGGTTTTCTGCACAGAGGGGAATGCCTAGGTAGCCAATTAAACCAGCTTTATGAGCCTTCGGGACCTCCACGGCACCCACGAGTCAGGCTCATAGCTTTTACTGGCTTCACTGTGCTTCTGCAAACTCTCTGCACCTCGACCACAGAGTCTTAGCTAGCCTCCCCGCAGAGCTCACCGCCTATCCAGGCAGGCACCAGTAGGGGGCTCTAAAAAGCAGGCAGACAGGGTATCAGATTGCTTTGCAAAACCTTGCCCAGCTGAGACTGCACTTGTAGCACCTAACAGAAGAGGACATAGAGCAGTAGTAGCAGCAAAAGGCCTATTCTGCTCCCATCAGCATCAAAGCCAACAGGAGCAGGCCCAGTTTTGTGATTTCCCTCATCTCTTAACATATTCGGACCATTAGAGCAGTTTCACTGGTGCACATCAACACAGCTCCCCTGAGGGCAAAGAGACTGCATGGAAGCACACCAGCCAAGCTGGCCCTTTGTTGCTACCACACCTGGGAAGCTTGCAGTGCACCAGTTGTGTCCTTCTGAAATTAAAAGGCAGCAGGTTTAAAACAAATAAAAGGAATTATTTCTTAATACAACACAGTCAACCTCTAGAACTCCTTGCCAGAGGATTTTGTGAAGGCCAAGAACATAACAGGGTTCAAAAAAGAACTAGGTAAGTTAATGGAGGATAGGTCCATTAGTGGCTATTATCCAGGATGGGTCCCTAGCCCTGTTTGCCAGAAGCTGGGAATAGGCGACAGGGAATGGATCACTTGATGATTACCTGTTCTGTTCATTCCTGCTGGGGCACCTGGCACTGGCCATTGTTGGCAGACAGGATACTGGGCTAGACGGACCTTTGGTCTGACACATAATGGCTGTTCTTATGTTCTGGTCCCAGGGATTTTTAAAGCAACAGACCACAGCCCTTGGTCATCTCCAGTATGGAGCAATCTTTCAATACCATGTATGGCCCCTTTTTATATAGCACAGTCATCCTCTCCAGCAGCCTAACCTAGCTCTCTCATACACGTGGAGTCAGGGTCACCCAATGGCAGGAGAGTTCACACCACTGACCACCTTTTACCAAGCCAAGTATTTCAGCTGGCTCAGTTGAAGTTTTGAGCTTCCAGTATTAGCATAAATACACTTCATACCGAATATGCCACCACCTTAGTCTGAGCCACACTGAGCTGCAACCCTGCTTTTGGGGGAAGGGATGGCTGGGGACAGATGAGTGGACACCAATGCTTGTTTCAGAACGTCCTTCAGATTCACTCTCTCTGACACACATGTGCTGAGACCCACCCATCCTCCAGTGGAGTGCTGCTCTTATTTAGCACATCCATGAATGATGAGGAAAAAGCAAACAGAGCAGAGAGAGACCCCCCAGATGACAGCGACTAGGGGGTTTGTGGCCTACAGTCCAGAGGAAACAAAAATCACTCAAGAGGTCCCTTCCAAGGTTAAAAATACAGTCAGAAAATAACACGAGAGTCAGCTCTGAGAAATGAAAAACTCAGACAGCTGGAGGGAAGAAAAGAACCCAGTTGGAGGTTATGGCAATAGGAACACAAGGATGAGACAGGACAGCAAACCAGCAATGAACGTGCAATGGGATGGGCCTGCAAAGGAAAGCCCAATGGGATTGGGCGCTGCATATGCAGAGCAGGGAGGTATGACACCCTGGTGTGCATGAAACTAGCCTATTGTGTTTGACAGAAAGTGGTGAATCATTAACAGGCAATCAGGGGAGAGAGCTACCGAAAACTGGAGCAAGGAGACAGAGAATGCAGCTGAGCAGGGTGCTGGAGATGTCTCTGCAGCTGTGGCTGCCTGATGCCCAGCATAATGGGGCCTAAGCCTGTTGTTAAGGATTCTTTGTACCAGAAAAGTCCACTATGCATTGCTCCTTTAGGTGACAAAAAAGGGGGAACGTGGTAGGAGTCTACCAACACCTGAAGGGTGCAAACACCCTATGGAAAGGGGAATTAGCCAGGCCAGGGGAGGGGGAGGAGCAACTGTTTTAATTCTCCTTTTTTAAACACTATCAGGAAGACAGGCCTGTCAGGGAGATCTGTCCTTGAACCATGGAACAGACTTCCTAGCCCATCACTGCTGGTATTTACATTGGCCTAGACAAAGTGCTGACATTACTGTCACTGGGAAGAACTCCAGAGAGGCTCTAGAGGGAGAGTGGCAGTCGATGGGCTAAAAATAACCTGCCAGGTAACTGTTAGGTCACATATTTGGTCCCTTCAGGCCTTGGAATCTATTAAATCTCTCCATCTGTGCCATCTCTGGCCCTAATTCTCCCTGTGTTGCACCAGTGTAGCAAATGTAAATGCCGCCATTCTGAGTGGGAAGCATGGCACCCCCATTCTGGCTGGCACAAGAGACTTTAAGAGCAGTCTCTACTGATAGGGTTGGCTATAGATAGTGCAGACAGACTCTGGAGATAGCACCTTTTAACAAGGAGATGGCCTCTCTCGGCCTGGGGATCAGCTAGTCAATGGACCAACTGTTTGTAGCGACATTCCTACATAGGAATGTTTAGACTCCACCATCTACCTTTGCAGTGGCTTCTGGGATAACCTGGGAACCAGGACTGGCACAAGAATGGGGGGCTGCATGCTCTGCTCCCCGCTGCCCTCAGGAGGTCATGTTGGCTGCCAGGAATTCAATTTTTGATCCAAAAAATGGGGAGGGATCAGGAGATCGCAGAAAAGCAAATGCTCCACCATGTCTCCCCCAAGGAAAGAAAAGGGATCAATAAAATAATGGAGCACGGGGGAAACCACGACATCTCTCAGCTATCGGAATCAAGAGCAAGCAGGAACCATGCATCGGTACGTCAAGATTTTGCTACACAAAGCTGAGTGCTTTTTTCACTAGACTCAGTGGCTGAAGGGGATGTAGCAGGCGCGCTATACTTGGCCTTTATAAAGCATACAATACTCTCTCACATCACCATACTCTTAGGAATGAGGGCACAAGCAGCAAAGGAATGAAATTCAGATGGAACGAAAATGGGGGAGGGTCAGGAGGGAGACATACTCCAGGCAGAAAATACACAGTTCAGAGGATTAATGACTTAGTGGTTAGGGGACTAGCCCAGGACTGAAAAAACCATAGTTCAGTCCCCTGCTCTGCAACAGACTTCCTGCATGACCTTGGGTTATCACTTAATCTGTCAGTTCCCCAGCTGTAGAATGGGGCTAACAGCACTGCTCAAGCTCCCAGGGAGTTATGATAATTATGCTAAAAAGGTTTGTAAAAAAATCCTTTACATAGAGCTTGGAAAGAACTAAGCTAACATCTGGGGGAAAAAGTCCAGCTCCAGCGTGTGCTGGGAGGCCAGGATGCTAAAAGAAGCAAATCAGATACAAGGCTGCAGTGTGACAAAACTGGGAAAAAACACAATGCAGTGACAGCTCAGGGCTGCATATGTAAAAACATCATCACAGCACCTGTCCATTAGGCCATGCTGATGTGACTTCATTTTGTTCTGGGTATGTTACCAGATACTGACAAAGTGGAGAAAGAATCCGTTCAGAGAGGGGTGACAGAGATAGCAGGGTATTGGACTGACGAGGACAGATTAAAAGAGCTAAATCGGTTTGGAATGGCTAGGGGGGAACCACAACAGTAATATCTGCAGGGTGTAAACAGCACACAGAGAGAGGAGACAGTGTAATACATAGATATAAATAGGAGTGTTGGGATGAAGTTAAGAAAGGGAAAAATCTAGATTAAATATTAAGAGAAACTTCCTTGCAATGAAATGTATTAGGCTGCGAAAGCAGACCCCAGAGTAGCAGTGGAATGGCTATCAATGAGCACATTCAAGCAGTAGTAACAAGCATTGGAAAAGTCCTGAACTGGCCAGGGGGAGATGGCCAGGACACACCTAGCCAGGGCTTTTCCATCCCTGCCTAAACTCAAGGGTGGAAAGCACACAGTAGAAAAGAGGGTTAAGACACCTGAATGGTTTGGTATCCTCCTGCCAGAAGCACGAGAACTGCTCTATCCCTTCTACATGAATGGCAGCCTGCAGGGAACGAGGACGCTGAAGGGAACTGCAGCGGCTCGGCTCTGGCTGCTCTGCCATCCCAGCGTGAGGCCTCATGTTATTGCTCACTGTTGAGAGGATGGTCCAGATAAACATATGTAAGAGACGGAGAGTGGGTGGCTAAATGAAGTACTGGATTTAGTACCATCGCTGCTCACAGAGAATGTACGAAGTGGTAGATTTCCCCTCTGCCACTCATAAGGGATGAGCACTGAAAAGCTGGAGTGGGAAATCCCTGCTGGCTTGGCTCTCCTGGTTCAGGGCAGTAGGAATAAATACCTTTATGAAAGAGAAACAGAGGCCCTGGAATAGACATTGCACTCACAAACGGAAATGCCACTTGCCCAGAGGGGCTCTGCAGCCTGACCTCAAGTTTTCAAAGCAGCGGACTGGAGGGACAAGCGCAAGCTGAGAACATGGAGCAGAGTTGTCATGTCCCATTCCACCCTGAGAGGAACACGCCCTGCCAGGTCAGACTGGGCTTTGTCACCCCAACCCAGTCTCAGCCCTTTTGTCTTGAAAGGCTGGGACCTCTTTCCTTTTGCTGCACAGAGGACCTTGCTGACAATTATAACCCTCAGGGGCAAAGCTTAGCCCAGGAGGAACGAGTCACATTTCAAGGCTGGCAGAGAGACTGTCTCAACCACAGAACAGAAGAGATTCCAGTCAAGACTTCCACAGGAGCTGGACCTGGCTGTAGTCTAAAATGGGTCATTTCTTTGTTAGGCCAAGAGCCAAAATCGGTGATATAGCAACTACCAAAAAAGGCCATGGTTGGCCAGGTAAGTGGTGACAAAACAACCATTTCCTCCTCTCTAGCTGCCACTGTCCTTGTCAAAGGGCCCCGCTCTGTCTGCAAGGGAGAACTTGCTTTTCCCCAGACAGTTTGCTCTCTCTTTACTCTGCCATGTGGGTGTGGAAGGAGCCATTGTCCTATAAGCAGCACTTAACTGACTGGGAAAGATTTGGGGGAAGATAAAAATCACACCCATGCGTTTGTGAGATGGCACAGAACATTTAAAATCACATTCACAGGGAAGGAATCTTTATTTGGCCCATGGGGAGAGGAACAAAGGGAGGAGGAGGAGAAAGATGGAGGGGGGCAGCGGTGAGGATAAACTAAAATGGAATGACTCAGCTGTGCAAATACATTTCATAACCTCTCCTGAAGGGCCAGAGGCAGGTACAGAGATGAGACACACGCAGGTTGCATGGATCACCATTTCCTGGGCAGCTCTAAATGCACCACTCCTATCGTATCATTAGTATCGAGTCAACCCTCCCAGAGTCAGTCAGCCAGGCTTGCTGTGTTAGTGACCAGTTTCCATCCAGGGCAGGTGGCAGGGTGAAGGCCAGAGCTCAGAAGGCATGCTGGGGTAGGACTCTCACACTCTGCTGTTCCCCACCTCCAAAGGTGCCCAGGGTCTCCAGCCTGCGTAAACGCTCCACGCTTCTGCCAAGAGCCTCTTCCAGTCGTCCACGGAGTGCCTGGGCCCCCTCCAGCTCCGCCTGCAGAGTCTGGCCTCTCTCAAGGCTAATTAGACACGTCATACAGAAAGGGAAGTGGGTTAGTCAGGCTTCACAGAACGTCCACACCAGTAAGGACGCAGAGCAGTGCCAGCTCACATCTAACCACTGCTCATCACTACTCCAAAGGTAGATCCAGCATCAGTCCCTTCCACTTCTCTTTACCAAAACCAGCTGCAGGCACCGGGCCCCAGCACCCGCCCCCCGATATGGGTCAGGCAGACTCATGGAGCAGTGCCCCCAGGCTCTCTCCCAAACCCCTGGGAAGTTGGGGCAGGGATGGTGGCTTCCTGGCCATTGCTAGCTATCGCCACTGACCTTCAGCCCCACAGACTGCTCAGCTCCCCACCACCACCTGGGAAGGCACAGGGTTCACGTGCTGGAGGGCAGCAACATCAGTCACGTTATCATGGAGAGGAATGACCTGAAAGGACCACTGGAAGCCCCCAAGCAATTTTCAGATCAATGATTTAATGAAGTGACATGCAGCCTCTCAGATGTCAGGAGGCAAGGGAGGGGAAGCCGGGGGGGGGAGGAAGGGGGGAGAGGGAGAGAGAGAAAATCTGAAAGGAGCATTAGAGCTCTGGGGTGTGATTAATTCCTGTGCCCCGCCTGCTTCATGTGATCTCCTCTGCCATGGGAAGGATGCTGCCTTTAGTCAGGCACTCTCCAGCAGCAGCCCACTGAACAGTTCCCTGCTCACACCAGCTCAGCCCTTTGTGAGCCTGTGTGTACTGCAGGATACACTAGTGCTTCAACTTTTCCCTTTGACCAAGTCCTTCGAAGGGAGTGCAGCTTCCCCACCTCGCAGGACCACATGGCAGCGACGGCCCAGAGCAGCCCAAGAGCCCCCTACCTGTCTGGGTGAGTGTGGAACTTCACCAGGCTGCTGTACAGCTGCCTTTCTGCTTGCAGAGCTTCATTCAGACGACTCCTCTCCGCCACGAGCCCTTCCAGCATCAGCAACAGCTGGGGAGAGCAGAGGCAAAAAGCAACAGGCACAAAGGTAGGAGATGAGCAAAGCCTTCAGCCCCACCTAGATACACGTGAGAGGCAGAATCCAGCCAAGAGACTGCAGTTGGTCATGTCAGGGACATGGAAGTGAGGGGCTGACCTCCACCCTTGAGGGGGATCCAAACCACCTCTCTGTGCCACAAAGAGGGTCTGAGCCCCTTAAACCTGCACGTATACGGGCACGCTCCCTCCCAGGCGCTAGCACTACAGTGCAGAACTGGCAGTAGAGAACTAACTAACTGCAGGAACTGGAAACAGTCCTGAGCCTGCAGCCCATGAACTATCCCCTTGGGGGGACATTCCATCAGAGCATGCACTACCTGTTGCCTTCGTTTCCCTGTATCCTCCTGTCTTTGTAACTCTGCTGTGGCTACTTTCTCCCGAAGCACCAGGAGTTCTTGGGTCAGTCGCTCCATGGCTGGGATTTCTTCGGGGTCAACCAGCTGCATCTGCAGGTCCTGAAAGCCAAGGAGAGCAGAGCTGGCTGGAGATCAGCAAGAGGAGACATCTCTTGAACTTCATACAAATCAGTGGGAGCTGCAGTTACAAAGGTCCCCAGAGACAGCGCAGATTAGGATCTCTAACAAAGCGAATGCCTATCCCTTCCCAGTGTGAACCAGACAATTCAGAAGGAATCCACATTCAGGGGGTGTGCGGCACGAACATCCCAGAGCAAGCCTTCCTGTTGCTCTGTGCTAACAGGAGCCTGGCTCAAGACTCCAGACAGGATGCATGGCACCCTGGACAAGGTTCAGGATGCACAGCAAGGGCACTCCCAGAGTAATGAGATCCCCGAATGAGCATCTGGGAAGAATGCTGGGAGACTCCTACATAATGAGATGTTAGATGGAGTCTTAGGTTCCCAACTCTTTGTGTTTTATAGGAACCGTGCAGTGAGGTCCAGGCCACCAAGCCTGAGATGTTACAAGGTCCGTGTGTGAGACCTCGACTACAGCTTAGGAGTCTCCTCATGCATCCACCTCGTTGCTGATCTCCATGAAACCTGGCTTCCTGGTTCTGATGTTTTACAGTACACTGGAAGCCAGCTAAAGGGCTTGAGATGGGGGGAACTGGAGGTTCTTCACTAGCATCCCTACACAGAGATGATCATATAGTATGTCAGGAGTACTGTAGTGATCCCACCTTTATAAGGTCCTCTTTGCTCTGGATGTTCCTGGTCAGGGATTCAATATCTGAGGCCTGCACCTGCAGTTCCTCCTCCTGTGCCATCACCACAGATTGAAGAGAAGAGAGCTCCAACTACAGAGCAGAGACCACGGGGTGAGTGAAAGCCCCATAACTCAGACACATGCCATGAATCCTCCATGCCACAGCCCCAATCATCCCACCCCCATTCCTCTAAGCTGTGGTGCTGGCCAGAGTGGTGAGTGACCTCCTTCACTCAGTGCAACACTACTACATGCTGCCTCTATCTGAGGCTAAAGACAACATTCCTGAGAAAGGCAGAAGAGGGAGAAACTGGGCCCAGGAAGGAAACTTACTTTCAGTCTCATCAAGTCAGCATTGCAACCCCATAACCAGACCCTTTGTTTACCCCTCCATCAAGAGAGGTGCCTGTGGAGTTGATGGTCCCATTGACACTGGTCTTTAATCTCCATGGTAATCTGTCAGCTTCATGACACTGACATCACATGGGGACAGTCCCTAGTCCAGTGGTTCTCAACCTATTTATCACTGTGGGCTGTGCTGGGCTGTAGGTTGAGAACCACGGCGTGCTCCCCCACAAACCTCCCTCCACAGATCCTTATGCCCAGCACCTCCCATCCAGAGATCCCTTCACAGAATGGGGCAGGAGTGGAGCCGGGAAGGACCAAGCAGCAGTCCCACCCCTGCATGCAGCTGTGTGGGGCCAGGTTGCAGGGCTGCTGGGTGGCAGCCCGGACTCCAGCCCTCCCTTGGCCAGTCAGCAGCCCCAGGACTCCATCAGGCTGACCAGCAGCCCAAGGCCAGCTGGACCACCCGAACCCCACCATGCTGGACAGCCAGGAACATGGACCCCATGTGGCCTGGCAGCCTGAGAACTGCTATCCTAGTCAGTAGTGAGGCATAAAGGTTGCTACACGGGAAACCAGAGCGTCCCCAGGATAAAGCATAGGCCAGCTACTCATAAATGTAATGATCTAGATGGTTTCAGTTTAGGAAATAAGCTATCTCTGGAGTGGAACACAGCAGCAGTTTAACCATGCACTGCTCATAACAGGACGTGAAAAAGAAACCTATAGCCAACAAAAAATGCAAGAGGACATAGAGAGGCTGAATGGAATCATCAGAGCTAGCACCTTCCATTCCCACACAGGGGGCTACAGGGTGCACACCACAAACCAACTAATACTTAGTGCTTCCAGACTCCACTGTGCTGGGCACTGTACAAACACTGAGTGAGAGATGGCCAGTTCCCCACGGTGTGAGAGTATGAACACGGCATGGCAGTTAAAACCAAATCCAACCTGGCCTGCGTTTGGAGTGAAACAAGCCTCAGACTCCAAACGCTCAGGATCTCTTCACAGACTCACCCGGCTTTCCCTTTCCTTTCTTGCCATTAGCTCCAGTTCCTCTCTGGCACTAGAAAGCTCCTTCTCCAGCTCAGAAGTCGTCTCCAACAGGTCTGAAGAGGAAACCACAGCCCAAGAAGTTACGCTAACACAGGGCTTGAATCTTTTACCAGACACACCCTGGTGTTCTAACTGCAAGCATTAGAAACAGAATCGCTTTCCAAATTAGAGCTCAAATCCTTAAACTGATGGCATTTGCACCCCTACCACAGAAATGGATTTTTCAAGGCCTTGTCTAATCCTCAGCTAGCAGCCGCTGCAGCCAGAGTGCATTTCCATTCCCGATGCCCTCTCCTCCAGAACCCAGCAGCTCCAGCCCTGGGAAGAGTTTCAAGTATCCCCACCCACCCTTCCTCCCAGATTAACCACACTTCTCCCAGTCCAGGAGGGCAGAACATTCTGATCAGCCCAGTGATCAGCAAACACCAGCTCTCCCTTCCACACCAACTTCCTCCATTCAGCACTGGTGTCCAGAACTGCCGGTGATTCCCGAGCACCAGTCTCCCATACCAAATCCAAGCCACAGTCATCGAGTGACCCAAGTTTTATCCCCAGCCTCACACCCCTGGGGAAGGACGATTCCAGTCAATACTCCTGGTTAGAGTTCCTTGGTCTCTGTCACGAGACAGTTCTCCCCATGGTAAAAACCCTGATCATCTTCATATGACTGGAGAGAATCTGCTGCTGTACTGACCTTTCTCCATCCTGGATTTGCTGTCCTCTCCCTTGGAGATTCCGGTAGTGGTAGCGTTCCCACAACCTCCTGGCAATAATTCCTGAAAACACAAAGTGATTCCTGGTTTCCCCCCATAGAGCTCACCCTGTGCACCCTGCAGAGTAAAGACCCCCACACTCACCTCCAGACCTCACCACCCAGTGCTAAGACCTAACATGAAACATGCTCCTGTACTGGTGTCACACAGACCATTGGCCAAATGGGGCTTTCAGTTATGGGGGACTGACCAGAGGACTGCAAGTTTTTGGGGATCCCAGAACCCAGAGGAATGGAGGGAGACAAGCGCAAATGGGCTGAGAGCTGAAATCTAGTGTGAGAAACAAGCCTGGGAAGGCAGGAAAGGGACTCCAAAGAGAGGCGTCCAGATCAGGAAAAGGAAAAGAGGTTCTTGGCCACTGTGTTTGGGTTCCACCAAGGGGGCTAAGTAGAAGGAACACCAGAGAAGAGGCTGCAACAACAATGCAAGAGATGAGCAGAGAATGGACTAGAGTGTTAATAGCTCGAATGAAGAGGAAAAGATGAACCAAAGCTGCTGTAATGAAAGAGCGGCAGGATTTAGCAATGGTCTGGATGCAGAAAGCACACAGAGGAATCAGAGACGCCCACAGGCTGCGTGTATGGGCGACAGTGGCAGGCCGGGCGATTTTCCGTGATGGGTAGCAATCTTCAATCAGAGCCTCTCCTCCTTCCAAACACCTGTTAAATCGGACACCCTGGGAGTGCTGGCAGCGAGCACGACAGTAAAGGTTACAAGGCCACTCCCAAGTCAGCCCCATTTACACTCCCCCAGAGCCCTCTGAGGAACTTTTCTGGGCTGAGCCACACTAGCTCCGTAGCAGAGAGATTTCTCTGTGCAACTCAGCATCAAGAATTCAGAGGTTAACAGTGGAGCTCAGCCCACAGACAGGATTTCGGAAAGGTTAAGGAAAGTCTCTCCAACTCATTGTGAGATACTGGGAAGTGGAGACAAACTACTGATGGCCTACTAGTCCCTTCCGGCCTAAACTCCATGATCTTTCTAAACTCCATGACATGTTTTACATCTTTAAACAAAAATTCAACTTTTGTTCACCAAGAAACCATTGAAATGGTTTCAACAAAAGCAGCCTGGCTCATGCTCAGTGACAAACGGTGTGACGCCCTCCATAATGCTGTAAGGAAATATGCTTACGAATGTAAATATGATGTAATAGGAATATGCTTTATACAAAACGTCTCTTGTAAGGTAACATTACAAAGGTTATAATCTACAAAGGTTCATCCTATTTGTTTGCATGTATTATGAAGTTAGTCTCCCTGAAGTTAGGAGAATAAGATACAAACTGTATTACTGATATAACACATTAAGTGGAAGCCTTTAAGGGTGCTTCAGAATCAATGAACTGTGAATGGATCTGTTTACTTGCAAACCTTCCTGTAAGCCAGCCCAGGAAGAATGGTGGAATCCATTTTAAAGCTGGTGCTTTTCCATTTAGAAGAGGGGTGGGGATCCAGGGAGACAAAAGATTCCCGCGTGGTGCCAAAGCTATAAAAGGGAGTGGAAGAGATCAAAGAAGGCAGCCAGTCATGAAAAACCCCTAATTACCACCTGGGCTGGAAATAACAAGGACTGTACCAGGAGAACGGATTGGGCCCAGCCTAGGAAGGAGTCTAGTCTGTGAAAGAAGCTTATTGGAACATCTCTGAGGGTGAGATTTTACCTGTAAATCAGTTTTTCTTTAACGTATTAGGCTAAGGCTTACATGTTTTTGCTTTATTTTGCTTGATGACTTACTTTGTTCTGTCTGTTATTACTTGAAACCACTTGAATCCTACTTTTTACACTTAACACCACTTTTGTTTATTAATTAACCCAGAGTGATTAATATCTGAGGAAGAAAACAGCTGTGCATCCCTCTATCAGTGTTATAGAGGGCGGACAATTTATGAGTTTACCCCGTATAAGCTTTATACAAGGTAAAAGGGATTTATTTGGGGTTTGGATCCCATTGGGAGCTGGGTGTCTGGTGCTGGAGGCAGGCGACCTACTGAGCAGTTTTTGGTTAAAGGCTGCAGCTTTGGGGGCATAGACCAGACCTGGGTCTGTGTTGCAGCAGGCTAGCGTACCTAGCTCAACAAGGCAGGGTTCTGGAGTCCCAAGCCGGCAGGGAAAACAGGCTCAAGGTAACTTCAGTATGTCAGGTGGCAGTCCCAAGGGGGTCTCTGTGAGAGAACCCGTCACAAAGAGGTTCCCAGCAAAGCAGATTTAAACATACTTGACAACTGAGGATGAAATAATTAAATGTGGGTACATGTGACAGGCTCTGCTAAGAATTAGCAGGCTTAAAATTAGTTCTTCCTGCTCCCAGCAGTGTCTGCTCTCAGCAGATCTGTGGGGAAGCTGCTGCTGAGTGACTGAGAAAAAGCTGTGGGGTTCAGACCAAAATGTTCCTACCTCAGCTGGACTCCCCTTAGCAGGGAGGGTCTTTTTCATTTCTGCCTAGCACAATGGGGTCGAGGTCTATGAGCAGAATCCTAGGCACTACAGCAATACAAAGAGTAAATATTAACAGCTGTCAAGCGCCCCCATGTGACACGCCCAGTGCTCGATCACTCTTCCCTCGCAGTGCATCTCAACACCCTCTTCTGTTATTTCTCTGCATTTGCTTTCTTCCCACAGGCCTCTCTCCCCACTCTGCTGCTACAGAAATCATTTCTCTCCCCCCTCTTGAGGCAGCATGCAAAGGACAGAACAATTCCAGTGCACAATTCCTACTTGAAAGGGCTGCTTGTCTTTCTGGAGAAGGAGCCTGCTATCAGCCACTGGGTTCTTCCCCACTAGCCGCTGGCGCAGGAATTGTACTTCACCACTCTTTTCTGCCAGAGCCTGCACCATCTTCTCGGCAGCCACCTGACACAGCGGGAAAGCAAGGCAAGAGGAGAGAAGCAGAGGTAACAAAGAGTCAGTCTCAGTTGGCAACTGGCATAAACCCTGGCTCCGACTCCTTGCTCTGACAACATAAGGACAGATTTAGCGATCCCTTGCTGCTGGAGCAGAGATCAGGAGCTCTCCTTTCCAACCCTAACCGGGGACTTTGCTATGGGCATTGTGGCAGCAAACAGAACAATAAATACTACAGCACTGCCTCCTGCTTTCACTTACCCAGCCTTTGCTGAATAACTCTTCAGCAGTGCTACCAAACCTTTGACTGGGATGGTGAAAACTCAACCATGGCATGAGGGCTGCAGAGTGCAGCAATATGGAAGGACGCCTGGAAGGACAGAGTGGATGAGGATAGAGGACAGGAGGTGGGGGAGAGAAGGAAGGAAAATGCTGTGAGGAGATAGTTGGGAGCTTGGCTTTTTAATCCTGCTGTTAAAAAGGGAAACTCAATGCAAAACTCCACTGACATTTAAAACGGACCGATTTCAATGAACAGAATGCAGGCAACACTGAGGGTAAAACTCTCCTGGCAATATTAACTCCCTGGTAGTGCACAAAATAGTCCTGAGTACTAGTCTGACTGTTAAATACGGCTAATATACAATGGCCAGAGCTTCCCCACATTGCCCCTCCATCCTTCTGATTCTGTGCAGGGAAAAGGACTCCACCCAGCTCTGGGGCTTCCCTCTGGTTGCCTGGTATCACCGCTGTGGGGAGGGGCTCCAGGGTTCACCTTTCCCATGACTTCAGGCCAGGCAGTGGTGGTATGTGTTCACACAATGCCCTGTGAACGCGTATAAGCTGAGATCTGCACACTTTCCTCTCCCCAACCCCACAATACACACATGTAAATCCTGATCTGGGGGCACAAGAAGTGCCCCCAGGTTTCACAACGTAGGCCCGTGGACAAGCGAATGGCTCTCAGAATTATTACCGCAGAATTTCCCACAGACAAGTTGATATTTGTAACCTTACTCTGCATTAATGTGAGCGAGGGGGGTGTTCTCACTGTTATGGGATTCTGAAACTTGAGACCCCTCCGGCAGCTCCCCTCCGGCATCAGAGACTGGAGACCAGTTTCCACACAGCAGACCCATCACAGCCATGCAGCTCAGCGGCTGCTCTGAGCGAAACTCACTCGGCTTCGCTGCTCCCGGGCGCTCACAGCCTGAAGCAGCTCCCGAAGTTCAGTCTCGTGCTCTCCAGCCTGTTTATTTCTCTCACTCAGGAGATCCTGCAGGATCCTCTCCTTACGCTGGAGACGCAAGCACAGCTCCTCCGCAATCTCGCCCTGCCCTGGGCCCAGCTTGCAGAGCAAGGTTGCTGTGAGCTCCTAGGTGAAAAGGAGGGAGAAAGGTGTTAAGATGTTCCATCTCACTGCTCAGAGAAGCCTGGTACTTTGGGATGAATGGCTGTGCAGCCTGGGACCATCCCTCTGATCAGGTGCAGTCACCAGCAGAGAATCAATGCACAGCGAGCATTTATGCCAACGCAGCATTGCGAGGGCTTGCCAAGACTCCAAGGAGCAGCTTTCCTGGCTCACCCCGACTCTTCCTGCAGCACATTTGGAAAGGATTGGGGCCATGCATGTCACTCAGAGACTCACGTGCCTCTGTGCTGTCATTCTGTAGGGAGAGCCTTTGCTTCCCCAGAGCTGGCAATTGTTGGTGCTCTCAGATTGAGGACTATGCTAGTTTAGATATTTTTACATCGCCTCTGATGGGCACCCACTGCACTGCATCCGAGAACACAGAGATTTAAAAAGGTGACACACTGGGGGATCACCAAGAGGAGCAGAGCAGGGCTATGAGTCGCCCCCCACCCCCTTCCGGCAGCCACGCACAACGTTCCCCTTCCCTCCTCCCATCAGGGTAATGAGTCTGATATCCCCTCCAAGGGGCACAGGATGGCAGAGTGGCATTGACTGAGTGGCCCAGAGGCTTGGCAATAGTGTTCAGGGATCCCACCCCAAGAAGGAATGGCTGGAGGCCCTGCAGCAGGGAGCATGGCCTTACTTCCACTTCCTTGTTCCTGTCGTGCAGAAAGGTCTGCAGCTGCTGTATTATCCCCTCCTGCTCCTTCTGCCAGCAGCCGGATTTCACCTCTACTTCCTCTTTCAGCCACTGGAGGTTCTGGCACGTTGCTGACACCTGCTCTAGTTCCAGCGTCTTGGCTTTCAGAAGGCCCTCCATGCTCTAGGGACCACAAAGAGAACCAGGAACACACTGAGGTCCAAGTAGTTTCTTGTGCACTTGTGTTCATGAGAAACGCCACATGGAACTATTAGTTTAACCCTTTCCTTCCCCAGGTGCAGGAGGCCATCAGAAAACTGCCTGGTGGGGAGGGATGAGGATGTATGCCAGGTAGTATGCGAAGCAAGCACTCACCAGAGAAGAGCCACGAGGATAAATAAAGGATTAGCAAACATGCCTTACAGTGACAGACCCAAGGAGAGCTATTTAGTTTAACAAAGAAGGTTAAGGGATGACTTGACCACAGTCTCTAAGTATCTACAGGGGAACGAATATTGAATAATGGGCTCTTCGACCTAGTCAAGAAAAGTCTAACATCATCCAATGGCTGGAAACTGAAGCTAGACAAATTTAGCCGGGAAATAAATCTTTAATAGTGAAGCTAAGTAACCACTGGAATGATTTCCCAAGAGTCATGGTAGATTCTTCATCACTGACCATTCTAAATCAAGATCTTTTTTACAATTGTTGTGGGGCAAGTCTCTGGCCGATTTTATGCAGATCAGACTAGATGATCACAGTGATCTCTTATGGCTGTGGAACAGATGAGGCAGCCAAAGCACTAATGTAAGGGCAGGACACACCAATGGAATGAATGCTGCGGCAAGCTGAGGTGGGAGCTCTGGTGATCGCCTACACCCTCGGGGCAGTGCATAGGGGACACTATGCTAAGGAGGGGATCACACTTACATGAATGGTGGCCTCGTTGCTGGACAGGACGCCGCGCAGTCGCTCCAGGTCGCGCTCCTGCTCTCGCACAGAGAGATGGAGCTGTTGCAGCTCTTGCTCCTTCTCTTCCATGGCACAAAATTTCTCATCTATTGCTCGCTACAGGGAGAGCAAAGGTGACAGAGGTCACAGAGAAAGACTCCCATATGTGGGGACAGCATCCCGAACTCTCCTGCCATGCAGTCTACGTCACACCAGGTGGGAGAACTCAGCTCACTCTATGAGGGTGGGAAAGTGGGGACAGCCCTAGGGAAAGGGACAGCAGGGGATACCAGACCCGGGCAAGGGATGCTGTGCCTACCCACCCCTACAGGATCCCAGGGACTGAGCTCAGGGAAAGGACAGGAGAGACTGTGCTGGAATGCACATACCTCCAGAGCAGAATCTCGGTCTTTGATTCGCTGCTGCAACTTCTCCAGCATAGCATCCATCACCGCAGGGTTCTTCTCCGAGCTCTGCCAACGTTGCAGAAGTTCCCGGGATTCCTGAAGGGGCCCCATAAGCACACATCAGCACAGACACCAATGTACTGAACCAGTGTAGGGAGTTCTGAGGTCAGAGCGAGGAAAGGTGAGAGAACCTCTCTCCTCTCCCCACACGCAAAGGATGGCAGAATCCACAGGTCAGGTCAATGTTATTTGGTCTGATTCCTTGCCAGTAAGACTCAACCTGAGGTATCAGCCAGAGCTACAGATCCCTCCCTGTGTCTGTAGCCAGAGGGTTGCCCTCAGACTCCAATCTGTCCGAGGGCAGGCCTTGGAGAGCTTCACATGGTCATGTGGTTGCTGGCACCCGAATACCAAGGTGAGGCTAATCCCCGATTCACATTATTTTTCACCTCACCTGCAGAAGCTGTTCTTTGTGAGCCAGCCGCTGGCTCAAATGCTGAACACGCTGCTCCTGGGCCCGGACCTCGCAGCATCTCTCCCCCTCCAAGGCCCGCAGCTGCTGAGCCTTGTCCTGCAGCTCCGCTTGCACCTGCTGCACAACACTGCGCAGCTCCTGAAAGGAAACACGTCTCACTTCTTTGCCATAAGATGCCCACTTTCCCACTAGAAGCCAAAATGTTAACAGGAAAGCCTTTTAGTCACACCAGAGACGGAGACACCCTCAGGATCTACTGTTATCCTGTTAAAAACGAGGAGTCTGGTGGCACCTTAATGACTAACAGATGTATCTGGGCATAAGATTTCGTGGGTAAAAACCCCACTTCTTTAGATGCATGTTATCCTGTTGAATCTCACAAGGTAAAGGACAGGCTGGGCTGCAGGAGAGGACACCATGGATTCAGATGTTCTAGACTGCTGTCATTCAGATCAGAAAACCGAGAGCCTGACCTCCTTCCGCAGGAGACAGGGACGCTAACCCTTCACCACACATAAGGACAGAGCACCGATGAAGAACATCTCCACGTGGTTCAGCTTACAGAAGCTAGGCTCAGTACATGTGTAGAACACATGTAGATGGAAATAGGGTTTTCACAGCTGCAAGAACAGATGTCAGTGTGGACCATAGCTGAGTATGTCTCATGTAGGGGGGTTCCAATTCCCTACCTCCATCGCTATGGAGTTTAATACATCTCCGCATAGATGTTTCTGATTACTTACCTACATTCTGAATAGGAGTTTGTACAGCACAGCCCACCAAAGAAAAATTTCAAACATTCATTACTTCTTGGAAATTACAGACATTTAGTGATTTTTAAATCTCTAAATCCGCCCCATCACCAAAGTGACCACCTGACATGGAATACCAGCCACATGTCTCTTTCTTCAGTTCTTTGTATTATTTTGTGCCCAGCGCAAGAACAGCACAACTAACTCTTAACTTCTTCAGAAAGTCACTATCAAAACAGATCCAATCACATGAAGTTTAGTAGTGACACTGACAAGCAACTGGAATTAGAGTTCTGCACTCAATTCCCTAACTGCACTTTCATAAAGTGAAAATTTGTTGATGACTGTACAACTTTAAAACCGATAAAAAATTTCCTGTGCTTGTAGGAACCTTTTTTTAAATCTCCTCTTCTAGCCAGAGGTGAAGGTGAAAGCTTTCAAGTCTACCCTGGCTAATCCACTGCAGAAAGAGGAGTATAGCATCACAAAAAGAAACAGAACATTTGCACCAGTTAAAACATACTAGTAAGTGCCACTACTGATACACTGTATTGAGTCTCTACACTGATTGTGTGCACGTACTGTTGAATGGAAGCTAACAGGAAATAGACAAAAAGAATGCACAGTACCCACTTAAGGCATTCAGCTAATATAAGCATTATGAAGGTCAGTGGTCTGCTTTCTTCATATGCAAAAACACTTTATTGTCATTGCATGTGGCATCAGGCCATGCCCAAGTGCTGAAGCATGCTTTACCTGATTGTGTTTCCACGACATCTCTTTCAGCTGCTGTTCCTCCTGCACAGTGGCCTCTAGAAGCTGGGTAGCTCTCCTGGCTTCAGCCAGTTGGTGTTCTTTCTGCCGCTGAGCCCTCTTCAGCTTCTGTATCTCCAGCTGGGTGCAGAAGAGCGTGTTCTGCAGATCTAGCAGTGCCATATGCTGTTGCTGCTGCTGGGAAGGGGATGGCCCCTCCGAGGTCTGACAAGAGAGGAGAACAGAAATGCGAGAGAGTGTAAGCGTGAGTTCACAAGAGCTGTTCAGAACAATGAAGGAGCCTGTGACAGTGAAATACCTGAGGCTTTTCAATTTTCTTTTAAAGGCAAAGGCCCCTCACTTCTGGGGGATGGGGCCCCGGGTGCCCACAGGGATGTACCTGCAAGTGTCCAAGCTGGCTTCTATGTAACATGTCTCGTAGTTTGGCCATGGTCTCATTCTGCCCTTCAATCACATGATACAGCTCCTCTGTCTGCAAGATAGAGGATAGGACACTCAGCCGTTAGCAAGCCCCACACCTCTAGGAGTCTTGGACACACATTGCCTCTGTCTGTTGTAAGTGCTTGGACAGAAACAAGTCACAGGAGAAATGAACAAGGTCCAAAGATGGTTGAAGTGTTTGCTCTGAATTGCTGCTAGAATAGCATGCTTCCCTGAATCCATATTTCCTATTCAAGGGCACAGCACCGGCCCTCCCCAGCAGTGCTAGTTACCTCACTTTCTTTGCTCTTCAGGGCCTCATTCAGACTCTGGATTGTACGATCTTGTTTCTGGGATGCTTCCTGGACAGATTTTAATTCAAAATTCATCTCATTTAGCTTTTCCTGCAGCAACTAAACACAGAGAACACAATGGTTTAGTTACCAAGCCCTAAACATAGAGTTGCCTCTAAGAATCCCTCTGCACCATACTGGGTCCACAGAGCCCAGAGGTTTCTATTTATTTCCCCAGATCAAAACCAAAGTGGCTTCCTCTGAAGTCTGGCTCTGCTCCTCCTGAGCTGGGTGGAGAGAGTAGCAACAAGGCAATGCAAGGCCTTCCCTTCTTTCACAGGGGCTGAGGCCAACTTCCAGCCATAGGCGCTGACTCTGTGGGTGGAGCTGACTGTGGGTGGAGCACCCATGTGGAAAAAATGGTGGGTGCTGAGCTCCCACTGGCACCTCCCCCACCATCAGCTCCCTCCTACCGCCCTAGAGTCTCCTGCCTGCCAGCAGGCCCCATGGATCAGTGCCTCCCGCCTGCTGCAATCAGCTGTTTTGCAACATGCAGGAGGCTGGGAGGAGAAGCGAGGACATGGCATTCTCCAGGGACAGAACTGGGCAGAAGAGGCAGAGCAGGGGCAGGAAGAGGCAGGGTAGGGGTGAAGCTTTGGGGTAAGGGTGGAGTGGGGGCAGGATCTGGGGCAGTCGGCAAATGTGCTTCAAGCCCCCAGTGATCCAGTCTGAGGGAGGAACTAGAATCCTTGCTTCTGAGCCCATCCATCCCAACACCTTGCACATCCTCCAGGAAAGCCCTGCTTACTCTGCCTGATACTGTCTCCGACATACAGCTGCCTAATGCCATTCCCAGTTTTGATTACTCATTTCCCCAGCCCTTTCAAAAAGGGAGGAGAGGTTCCAGCCCATGGGACACCTGGAGATCTGGAATCTCCAGAACAGAACCCACATATCCCAAGGGACGCTTCCTTTCCCTCCAACTCATCCAGTACAGGTAGACCATTACCACTACATATTTACACTCTTCCTCCCTTTCTCCAGGTAGCACCAGCCAGCCAGACACTCACTCTTGCAGCAACTGCCTGGATTTAGGTAACACCATACTCGAGAAAATGCATGGTCCATCCAGCCCAGTGTCCTAGCTTCAAGACAGTGAAATCCACATAATGGAATGTAACAGGGCGCTCACTGCACCCTGCAGGGTTCAGCCTCTTGGCCCCGCTCCCCAGTGAGTTGGGACCACTTCAAGCTGGTGCAACACCCATTCTCTTTATTCCTGTGTCCGGTCCTCACCACCAAGCACCAACTATTTACAGGATATTTACAGGTTTGGCCTAGCACAGGCCCCAGTGGCAACAGGGTAGCAGATAGCAGGCTCCTGGCTCCTACTCTCCCATCCTGGTCTCCACCCTGTTAACTGGGCTGGCAGGTGGGGACAGTTTCCAGGCCAGTCCTAGCTAGTTCCACAGCCCCAACCCATTTCCCTGATTGGAGCTGGAGTGGCAGGTGCTGATTAGGGTTTTCCCTGACACACAGAAATTTTGCAACATCATGGCTGGAGGGGAAGGCTGGTTTATGGCCAAAGCACCTCCTACGTTTTCATCCTCACTAGTGTAATAGAAGATAAATCTTTTCTCAACCGTGCTAAACAACTGCTTCCATAATGGCCTGTGGAAGAGAATTCCGCAAATTAAGTTGCTTAATAAAAGTGTTCATTTTAATCAGTTTTAAATATTGCCTTTTAAACATCTTTTATTATGAGGCGGTAAATATCTATAATGGCCTTGATACCACACTCGTCCTCAAATACTCCCAAATGACCTTCCCTATACAGCTCATTAATTTATATACCTGGCACGTTACCTCTTATTTGGCTTATTCTGAAACTAAATTGCTCTTGTCGTTTTAATTCCACACCCCTAATTATTTTCACTGCTGCTCACTGGACCTTTTCTATTTCGGAGTTATCCTTTCTGAACGAGGCTGGCCAAACTGAACTTAAGTGTTCCAGCCATGGACGACAAACGATTTATACCAGGGCACTGTAACAGACTATGTTTTACCATCCCTTTCTTAACGCTGCTAAACACTTTGCAATTTTGCCTGCTGCTGCACTCTGAGCAGAAGTTTGCATGGAGCTATCCACAATGACCTCTATGGTGTTATTCTGATCAGTTACAATTAATTTACAGCACCACAATGGGCATATATAAAACCAGCTATGCCTCCCATGTGTATTCATTTAACCTGCCAATAGGCTGGCCACCTTCTTGTTCAGCTAATTTTTAATCTGTGCCCTTTAAAAACATGCCAGGGTGGGCCTCTCTGCAGGCTGACCGCCTTCACCCCACACTAAAAGGAGGCCAGCTGCCTCCATGGCAGCTTCCCTCTCTTTGCCTGCAGAACGCTCACCACTGAGAAGCAGTAGCCACCAAGAAGCCAGAGTGGGAGGGGCAGACAGTGGGTGGAGCTAGGGGAGGTATGCATCTTTCCTCCAATGGCTCTATGGAGCCCCCCGGCATAGGAGAAGGTCTTTTAAACACTGCTTTAGAACTGGCATAAGGAGGGAAGCTGCGTAGCTATAGGAAAGGAAGCACTTCCTAGCCTGGTTGAAGGTCGATAGCACCATCTCAGTTTAGACAACTTCCAGTGCCTGCAATGACACTTCATGGCTATTGCTAATTAAGATAAAGAGAACCCTCATGGAGCTGAACGTGCTGCTGGTGAACAAATACCTTGTTGGTGGCATCAAACTGCTGGATTTTGTCCTGCAGCTCAGCAGCGTGTGATTCAGATACATGCCCACTCGCCACAGAGTCACACTGAGTCAGCTGCTGATGGTCCTCAGGCAGATTCTGGAGAGAAGAGAAGAGAAGATGGGTAGTCTGAGCCCTTGCTTGGTTTCTATTCAGGGCTCAGAGTGGTGGTGGCCCTCCAAACATGGATTTCAAAACATCTGGTCCTTATAGCTGCCTTCTCAACATCCTGTCATCTGCACCTCCACCATCTCTAGCTACATGTCGGGCTGATCCTTCAGGGACCTTCTGGAAGTTCCCCATCCACTCCCAAGGGTCTGTTCTTGGCCCACTGTTCTCCCTGTAGACCCTCTCACTCGGTGATCTCATCTGTTCATACAGCTTCAACTACCATCTCCAGCCAGCGACTCACCAAGCTACTTCCCCCACTCCAATCCTGTCTCTACTGCAAGCCTTGCGGTCAGCTTAACATGGCCAGAGCTGAACCCAGCTTCCTTCTGAAACTCCCTTCACCTTAGACCACCACCAGTTCCTCAGCCCATAACACAGGATAATCGCTGCCTTCTCCCTTGCCATCATACTCAGACAGTCCTGACACTTCATCATCAGGATCTGACCTTTTCTGTCCAACCTGACAGCAAACACTCTTGTTCAGATCCTTACCTCCTGTCCCTACTACTTCAACCGCCTTCTCAGGGAACCCCCTGGCACCCACATCATCTCTTTCAGTCCATCCAAAATGCTGCTCCTACTAAGATCACCTTCCTCAGCACTGAACTGGCTCCTGTCTACATAATGTCCAGCCTGAGATTCTTATAATCACTGTTCACGGTTCTCCATAACTTAGTTGACCTCCTTCTGCGCTGCCCCTTCCACTCCCAGTGATGTCAACCTCAATGCCCTAATTTACCCACAAATATCATCGCCTGTTCCCACAACGAGCATGGAATGCTGTTTCTCAGATGATTTGTGAGGCCGACACTTCTCGTTCAGGTCCCCCCACTTTCTTCTGCCACTGGGCCTGAAAAAGTTAGCCACAACGGACATCAGTTGGCTTGGAAAGCAAAGGAAAAAAAAACCCCACACCTTTCTTACCAAAGCATGCTGTATGCCAGCACCTGCTGGGTAATCACATCATAATCTGATTGACGCTTCTGTCATCAGCCCTCCTTACTGTCTCGTGCCTTCACATGTAATTAGGCCTGTAAGTTCATTGAGGTTGAGTTCAGACCCACTCTGTCTGGAAGGTGAGAAGTACTCTTCCGGGTATCAGCAGCAATAGTAGACAACGGTTATGGGGGAAAATGCAGCCGCTGCCCAGATTCACTATTGCCTTCCAGCTGAGGACACACTAAAAAAAAGATTTGGGACTGCCTGGACCAGACTTTCCGTAGTGGGAGCAAGGAGACAACAAAGCCAGCTCCAGGCATTCCTACACATAGCTCACTTTGACTGGCTCTGTCTCACTGAGTTTTCTTCTCTTATGACCATAGGAAATGGTCCCTCAAAAGAGCAGATGCTTTCCCCAGCAACAGCAAGCATAGAGAAGCCCTAAATGCCTGGGGGAAGCACACTGCTCTTCGGCCTTTGAATGTGGGTATTGTTTTCTCTCTCCTGACTGATTTTTGGTTCCAACCTTCTCCTGCTTCCCCCGACTCCACCCCTGTTCCTTCTCACCCCCCACGCCAGTGCAGTCTGATTGTCTTCTTTGCCTTCCTCCTTTATTCCCCACTCCCCGCCCCATCTTCTCACCCTCCCCATTAATGACCCTCTTCCCCTTCTTTCATCTCCCTCTTCCACTTTTCTGCTCCTGTTTTCTCACCCCATCCTCTCATTTGCTCTCTCTCCATTCCTCTATAATAAGCTAAAGGGGGACAAAAACTGAACCAACAAGTCTATGATCAGCACCACCTTGACCACTTTGCTTGGATGCGATATTCCTTCCCCTCTCAAGCCTTTAATTATTCCCAGTTTCAGACATAAGCTCTTCAGGGCTGGGAGGCTGGACCCTGTGTTTGTACAGCAAATAGCATGGTGGGAAAATGACCCCGATACTTGGCAATATAAATAAATCTAATAGCAAGAGCTGCAGAGGCAGGGCTACATCAGTATCTCACTGCAACCCAGAGACAGAAACACCAACATCTCTGGTAGACTGATGAGAGTGCATGTGACCTCTAAAGGTCAGCAGCAAGGGCTGTGGGCTGAAGAGCAGAAAAGGGGGAAAGGAACCTTAAGGCAGCTCTCACTGCCAGAGACAACCCATATTCAACGACGAAACTGTTAACAAGAGTCAGGCTGCTAGGAAAGCAACACAAGGATACCTCTGCATTTGAATAATAAAAACCTAAAAGTGGCCCAAAGCAGCGACTGCAGCCATAGCTAGATGAGATCAGCTAGCTGCTGTGTCATAACTATAGTTAGTGGGTAGAAAATCAAGAATTACTGGCCACTTGTTCTTCAGTACTTCTGCTTTTGTAATTTTTAAGAGCCCAACATCCTGCCCCAAATAATAGATTCAAAAGGTTTAAAACAGATCATTTTGGCTGAGCTTTGAAATTTGGTCTAGATCTAGTCCTCGGCAGGGACAAGAACCTTTCCTTGGTTGTCATCATATTTAATGCTGTAAGTGACGGGGCAAGTAATCACTTCTGAACAAGTGCCATGGACAGCGAGTAAGGTTTTAATAAAGCTCTGGACTCTGACTTCCCTGCACATTGTTCTACCTGGCCTGACCAGGAGCCCTGGAGCACCGACAGAGGCTGCTGCTAGCACATCTTACAGGAGGTAGACTGTAACTCTTTAGTTAGACTGCTGAAAAGGTACACGGAAAAGCATAAATTCTCCCTCCTCCCCACTTACAGTCTTTTAAAAAAATAAAATATTTGAATAATTGACATACACTAGGAATTTTTTTTAAAAAAAAATATTTTTTTTTAAAAGAGAGCCATGACCAACTTAGAAGGGCCAAGTCCTGGCATTCAGGATCTACCATTCTTAACTCTTCATTACCGGGACAATACTGTACCAAGAATAGAATCTTTGCACCATGGGCACTTCCTAAGTTCTCCCCACCAGTGCACCTGCATCAAGGACAGCAGCAATAGTAGCATTAGCATTGACTGCCCACTTGTCTTTCAAAACCACTATGTTGTCTCATCCTGCCAAGAGCAGGTTTGCACAGAAGAGTGGTGAAAACACTGGCAGCCAGTTTACACTAGCATTGTTGCTACTGCCTCTGGAGCTGCAAGGCTAAAAATGGTTTTGATGTTTTGCAGAAAATGCCAGTGCCAGCTAGGCCTAAGAAGTCATCTGCCTATCAGATCTTAATGCTCTGTGACATTGTAATTGTGATGAATGAACCTAAAAGGATTGCTATTCCAGGCAAGGCACAAAGACAAAAAGTATATCAGCTTCTAAGGGCAACGCAACTCCTATGATCAGCAGATTTCCATGTTAATGGAATGAGCACAATATTTGGTTCTCGAAGAATCATTTTCATACTGGGGAAAAGAAAAAAAAATATTTATACAAAAACTATTTACTTTGCTGGAAACTGTCTGACTTTTCATTTCTAGCATTATAGCCATCTAGAGTGTGAGTAAGAGCTTTCTCCTGCCAGATCCAGCACCTGTGATAACATTTTGTTGCCATGGTAAGAAATAGGAAGTTACAAATTCAACATGATGAATCACTGCAGAAACAGATATGTGACAAAGGCTGGAGTTTAGAAAAACCTTTGTAAGTAACACTGAGATGTAACAAAATGGTAAGACATGAGAGAAAGCCAAGCCATCTAAAGCAATATACAAATTAATGTTTGTTTCAATCATGAAAGATGTGCATTAAGAAAAAGAGATCTTATTCTTAATACTGTATAAATGTCTCCAGTAATGAATATGAGCAGTCAGGGATAGAGAGACTGTAAGATAAGGCAGAAGCGGCAGCACCGTCCCTCACTAAATTTTTCAAGTGGTGTCAGCAGATCTTCAATCATGAGCTACAAGTGGATTGGCAGTGAATTTGTTGCTTTTGTCAGTTTGCGTTCCTCCACAGTACAATTTCTAGCCTGTCAATAAAGCTACGTCATAGCTGAGGCAGAAAGAATACAGGTCTCTGGAAAATGTCAGACTAGGAAAAGAATCAGCAGTGCTCTCTGAATAGGAAATGTATCCCTGGCTACAGTTGTCATAGTAATAAACAAGCATCTTGCTAGTCCCTGAGGCTAGCTGGCACATTAGACAGCACTAACACTGCTAATGTGAATGCAATTAGACTGACATGGATATTCCAGAATTGAAGCTGACTGGGGCTTTCTGTTCATTAACAAAAGAAGTAAAGTAGTTACAGGTGTAGTTTTCTGGCCACTTACTAATCAGGATTTTAAAGCCTGGCAAAACAGAGAAAATTCGGAGCTATATGTGGACTGGAATCTACAAAGCAGGCAAGACACCTGGAATTCCTCTGAAAGCAGAGTCTTCAACTCACAGGCTCCTGGTGGCATCTGCCACTAATCACTTGAACTTTTTAAAGGATCAGGAGGCAAACCAAATATCAAAAATGCTAGCCCTAAAATCATCCACTGAAGCAAATCTATCTAAAAGATGACAGTCGCTGTAGGTAACATACTAGTGTACTCCTGTGAATGTTGGAGGACTGATCCCTAAAGGGAGGATTATAGTTTAGGGCTCTGTCTGAGAGGAGGAAAATTCCTGATACATCAGAAGAGAGCAGTTATAAAGGCCAAAAGAAATCAGCACTTAGAGGTCTCTGGCAGCTTATAATATTCCCTTTAGTAGAACTTCTAAATGTAAACCAAATTATAGAGAGTAGCAAGGAAAAATAAAGTAGCAGTATTTGTCTGGTAGGAAACTAGAGGCAAATTAAAAATCAAACCCACACTAGTATACAGTCTTAGGATGGAGCAGGGGGGAGAGAGAGACAGAGAGAGAGAGAGATGTGAAGGCACCAAGCCTCAGAGAGCTCACTTCTTCAGAACACAGCAGTAAGACAATAACTGGTAATGGAAAAGGAAGACTGCAATAGAGGAGGTACAGTTAAATAATTATTAGGCAGCTACTCATTCCTAACCTGAGTTTGGCTACACTTAGCTACCCATATGATCTCAGCACTACTGAATCAACAGTGGTCTCAGGGTCAGTATTTTTTTAAACTAAATTAATGTTGCACACTGATCTCTACCTGTACCCGAAGCGGCATATAATCTTCACAGAGATCATCCCACAGCTCCTGCAGGTCAGAAAGCTCCAAAGGAAAGGGGTTTGGGGCTGCACAGAGGAAACCAGAACCAGCATTCACTGAGCCAGGAAGAACACTTCCTTCCACCAGGTCACGGCTAGGCTTGGAACCTGGCAGGATGGATTTCACTGGAATAGGTAACCTGCTTCCTCTGGGACTCTGAACAGGCTTGTAGTCAAAAGCTTTGATCAGGCTAAGGGCTAGCTCCAACCTATTCCCATACAATGTCAAGCTTGGAGTAGTACGGGCATCTGAGCTATCATCACACTTCTCACTCCCTTTTACACTTTTGTCGGCTTCCTCATCCTTCTGTCGTGGAGGACTGACCTCCACCGTTGTGTCCAAGGATTCAACAGAGGACCCAGGAGTCCCCTCCTCCATGCTTTCTTCTTCCCCAGGCACCTTGGCACTTGCTGAGTCAGCAGTTATAGGTTCACATACAGAGGACTCCTCATTGCATATGCTAGCTGGCCACCTGGTGGAAGGCCCACTAGAGATACTCCTGGCCACCTTTCGTGGGACTTTGCAAATCGCTTCATAGTCAGCATCTGCAACACGTAACGCAGCACAACCATGGCATCGCCTTGGGCGGTTACCCACACTCTCCGAAGCATGGCAGCTGTGCGGTTCCGGGATATGTTCCTCATGCTCTGTCCAGCATTCAAATCCAGAATAGGCAAAGTCCTCCTGAAGAAGGGTCGTGTATCTGATATCAGGCAGACCAGAAATGTCCACAGTTGCATCCCCAACAACTCTGTCATCAACACCAGAGTCTTCATTATTCCTCCTGTACATGCTGGCAATGCAAAATTTGAGGCGATCCTTCTCCATTAGTAGCTTCTGTAAACGCTCGATGGAGAGGGCTTCGATGCGAGCGATGACAGTGTCAAACCTGTAGATGCGGTCCAGCATGAACGCACACTTGCTGCAGGCAAATTCAGCTTTGCCATCTCGGCAGAGCTCCTTGCCCAGGACATGGGAGAGAAGCACCTGCAAGTTGAGCTTGGCAGCCGTGTGGAATATCCAACGTCTCTGGTTGCCACAGAGCTCCCGGGCGCAAATCCGGCAGATCTCCCTCATCTTCCTCTCTAGCACCCAGACACGCACCCAGGTCCTCCCTGTTCAGTAGATCTCCTAGGGACGTTCACTGGGACCCCTCACCTCACAGGCTCCCCGCACCTTGGGGACCCCCTCACCCCACAGGCTGACCCCAAGGAACTCTGACCCCACAAGCTGACCCCCACCCTAGGGATCCCCAATCTCACTAGATGACACCAGGGACCCCAACCCCACCTTAGGCTCCCGCGCCCCCTCAGGCTGATCCCCCCGGGGGAACACCCCTGACCCCCGAGTCCCACAGCCCCTCCCTTGGCGATCCCTGACCCATCCCACCGGCTCCCCGCCTGGGGCTCGAGGCCCCGCCCGGGCTGCGCGCGACCCGAGGCCGGGGAAGGGCAGGGCGCGGCCGGCAGTGAGGCGGTGGCAGCCCGTCACGACACGTCCCACTGCCCGCGAAGCGCCTCCTGCCACTGAGGCTCTTTGATTGTGGCTTAGATTTCAAGATGGCTCCGCCGCGCATGCGCGTCCGGCCGGGTTTTCTGGGAGCTGTAGTTTCCATCCTCCGTTCACAGCCTAGTAGCGCGTGCGCAGAAGGAGCCGCACTGCAAAGCGGGCCAAAGGCTGGTACAGTCTCCACCTCCCCTCCAGCCCCGGTTCTCATGGGAGATTCAGCACAAAACCCAGCAGCGAAAGAGGATCGTCGGTGCTGCGCAGGGAAACTCCCCCCAGCGCTTCCCCCTGCCGGGGCAATGCCCTCTGCAAACCAGTGACCCTAGTACACCCCCAGACAGGGACCATACCATTCAGTGCCACCTGCCCTACCTCCCTGCAGCCAGGCCCCCTCACCAACCGCTGTGCCAGCCACCCACAACTCACCACGTGTCCTCACCCGCTGCCAGCCACCAGCCACTATGTGCCGCTTCCAACCTATCATCCAGCACCCCGTACGCACACATCACCAGCCGCCTGCTACCAGCAGGCCCTGGTACCACTCGACCCACATGTCAGTGCCAGCGATATGGTCCACCATTGCGCACACCCTAAGCACCAGCCTTACTTACCAATGGGCTCTTCACACTACCCACCATCACATGTGAACAGGAACTGCCCAACACTCAATCCTGTGGGCTGCTGTCCACTACCTACCAATCACACCCAATCAGTACCGGCCCCTTCCTCCCAGGGCTCCAGCCGACACATCCAACACCCCAGAGCATCTAGATCCGCCTGCCATGTGCCCACCACCTGGTCACACTGCTCCCTGTGCCCCATCCCAAAGCCCTGCATAATAGCAGCACCCACTCTACTCAGTACTTCCTAGCACCCCAACAGCTCATAAGGCTGTGCCTACACCGTCACTTTCAGCGCTAAAACTTTAGTCATTCAGGGATGTGAAAAAACACACATCCCCAACGTAAAAAGTTTTAGAACTGAAAAGCACCAGTATTGACAGCGCTTTATCACTGGGAGCACCACTGTGCTATAGTGGGGAGGACCACTGCTGCACACAGGTGAGCCACATAGGGACCAGGGCAGAAGCCACAGTCTTGGAGAAGTCCCTCCCTTGATTCCCTGCTGACCCACCAGTGAGGTATCTTCTGTAATGATCACATCCTGAGGAAAATGTGGGGATAAGAATGATTATCAGGCCCCCACTACAGTGCTGGATCTCCCCAATAGTCACATGCCCAACGTACAGCAGGGTCTGGGAAGAGTGATTTACCCTGCCTCTGCGACTACTCACCATTTTGGGAGTCTTGTACTCATGTGTGTTTGCCTGGGGTCAGCCAGTTAGTGACAGGTGTGTGAGTACTGGCTGTGTTTTAAATCACTGAATCAGTGTTCTCTATGTTGCAAGAAATACTGCTTCTGTGATGTGTTGCATTTAAATTTCCGAGACATGACCTTGGGAGCCCAGCCTCCTTCTTTGTTACCGGTGGCTGAACGGCAGAGGGGATGCACTGGATTCTAGAGGGATTCCTGAGTCAGACATATGCACAAAAATTCCCTAAGGGGAGGTATGTGAGATCTCTCTCTCTCCCCAAGAGCCCAATGGTCATTATAATCATTGCAAAATGTATGTAGGGATAATATTTAAGGAACTAGATAACTGTACTGAAAATTGTTCTTAAAATCTGAGAGGTGAGGCAGGTTATCAGAAGATGACAAACCTCATACATATTTGTTACAAGCAGGAAGTGATAGATGCTTATCTCTGCATCTGGTCAGGTGCGAATTGGGGGCCTCCTGATGAATGCCTGTACACCTAGTGAATCAAATGCCAAGCGATTGTGAAATCTTCATGAAAGGAAACATATAGGAAGAGAATAGATTGTGGGGGGATAGCTGAGGGGGCAGAAACACACCCTGGATCTTTCCCATGGGAGGCAAGCTGACAGCATGACATCCTATGAATGGTTTAAGATTAGCAGCTGTGTTAGTCTATATCCGTAAATAAGACGAGGAAGACTTCGTAGCACCTAATAAACTGGTTAGTCTCTAAGGTGCTACAAAGTCTTCCTTGTCTTATCCTACGAATGGAAGATCCCAGCCAGTGCTAGCTGTAAAATGCAGGAAGAGCTTTGCTCTGTAAGGCATGACAGTAAATAGCTAAGTATATCTAGGTTCTAGAATGCATGTTATGACTGTATATATAACTGGAATATTCCAATACTTCCACTTGCTGTCACTTGAATCTCTAGCCTTTGTTAAATAAAACCTGTACTTGTTTACACTATAATCACGTCTAAGTGCTGGGTGTGAAGTGGCATGATGATTTGAGGTAGGACTGGTAAGCTGGGGTGCACTGCTTCTTTGGGAGCAGCACATCGGTGAACTCTGCGAGGGGCCAGTGAATCAGGGCTGGACGTTCCAGGGAGATACTCAGGAGTTAGAATGTGCCCATTGCTAACCTGAAAAGAGAGATCAGGGCCTGTGTAGGCCTAGAGGGTGTTACTTGTGTTGCTATGGCAGGTGGAGTTGGGGAGCTGGCCTATGACAGTAAAAACAAGACCTCCTCACGCTAATGGTAGGTGGTAGCCAGGTATCTCAAAGCCCCGGATACTTCTAGGGGAGCTTGATAGGGAGCATAAGGAAATAGTGAGACAATACTGGTCAGCATGAGATACAAAGGTCTCAGCACACCAGCTGCCTAACTCCTGTTGGGTTTCTCGGAGGCTGCGGCAGAGTGGAGTTTGACGGAGGAGTTTAGAGGATAGTGAGTGGGATGCCTCTCCCAAGTGAAAGGGTCAGTGCAGAAAGCACAGAGGAGGCTGTTGAAAATGTTTGAAGTGGGCAATAGAGATAGGCCCGGCTCCTCGCACAAAGGCTGGGATTTGGTCTCTTGGTTCTGTGTAAGATGGGGGTGTTGTGATGTGGACCCTGGATTTGCACCTCCAGACTCATGCCAAGAAGGCCATTGTAGAGCACCCATGGGCAGGCAGGGTTCAGGCTGAACAACTTCATGAAAATTAGAAAAAAAGTTTGATAAAAAACAATTAATGGTAGAATAACAAACCCAGTAACCCCACAGACCTGAATATGCAGTTATGGAGGAGACAGGAATCCAAATGAGGGCCCGGTGCTTCCAGCCCTTTGTGTACAGAGAGGAGGAGGTAGGGTAATGGACTTCCCTCATCTGTTGAGGGAAGCGGCAAGCACAGGGACCCTGATTGGTTGTCTTTCTGCTGGAGGTGGGGTAATGGATCGCTCAGGTGAAGAGTCCCCTCAGGCAGGCACGGGTTTCCCCTGGAAACCCATAAATGGGTCAGAGAACGTGTAAGCTACAGGGAAGACCCATGGACTTGGCAGATGAGTGCGCCAGCTGCCAAGGCACGACCTGTGCCCTGGGGCACCAAGCTGCTCCCACACTGTGTTTTCCAGCAGGGCAGGTGGTGACTCACTACAGAGCACAGAAGTGGAGCTGCAAAAGAGAGGCTTTTTCATGCGGTGTTTTTAGCAGGCAGAGGCGTTGGCTGCCTGGGGGCTGGCAGAGGAGGTGCAGCCTGCAGCTGTAGCTCCCCAGCTCTACTGTGCTCCAGGCTCAAAGCTTTCATAGCCCTTTTGTTTGCAAATAAACACTCCACATGTAAACACAGGGAAGGGGCGATGCTGAACTGTGCCAGGTTTAGCCACACAGCGGGAGCCCACAGCTCAGAGAGCTGAGCTTTCAGGCCTGCAGATGCTGTCAAGTTCTGGGCCAGCCGGAACCAAAGCTCTCAATGCAAGAGAGGCCTTGATGCATGGACCCCTATCCACAGGGTTTTCTACAGCAGGGGTACCCAAACTTTTTTCCTCATGCACCCCTACCATAAAATTTTTTTTGAGGACACCCCCGCACAGTGGAAGCCCTGCCCCAGCCCTGCTGTTGCCCCATCGCCAGACTCCCTCCCAGTTCCCCCACAACTGTCTCCCTCAGAATCTCCCCCTTGTCCCCTGAATGCTCCCTCCCGGGACCCCTGCCCCCCTGGTGCTGGTCTCCGCGGCTCCCTGGGCTGCAGCCGCGGTGCCTGGCTCCTCTGGCCAGCGCTGCTGCGGCTCTTTCAGAGGAGCCACTAGGGCAGCCCGGCTCCTCCTGCTGCCGCAGCACCCAGCTCCTTTGGAGGGGGCTGCCGCGGTGCTTGCAGAGGAGCCGTCAGAGCAGCCCAGCTTCTCCTGCTGCCGTGGCACCCGGCTCCTCCAGTAGGGGCTACTGCAGCACTTGTAGAGGAGCTGCCAGGCCAGCTAGCTCCTCCTGCCTTATTGGAAACCCGGGAGGTTTCCAATAAGGCAGGAGGAGCCGGGCTGCCCCGGTGCACCCCAGTTTGAGGACCACGGTTCTACAGCACCCATCACTATGTGAGCATGCCACCCCCAGCAGCACCAAACACCTACAGGATCAGCTTAGAAACTGGAAGAGCCAGAGGATTAGGGAAGAACATTTATGCTATTAGGAGATAAGAAGAAACTACATGGTTCAAGCTGAGCCCAGTAGCCACTGGTAGCCAACACAGAGCTCCTGGGGAAGCAATATCCCTGACAAGGACAGGCTGCTGGAGCAAAAGGGGGCACCAATGTTCTACAGCCACATCTGATGCAAGACCCCCAGCTGCCAATCACACACACGCAGAGTAGGGGGAATCTGCACTGGCCCTGTGCAAAGGCCCAGGCCCAAGGGCAGGGATCTGTTGCAATTAGGATCTCTAAAGAATATGTCCCTTTCCTTACAAGCAGCATTTCAGCTGCCATTATTAAAGGGCTGCACCTCCTAGTATTTTGACATCAGCAGGAATACCTCAAGCCAAAGAACCACATGTGTGTTAATTCCTAATATCGAAGTCTTACGTTTATGCATTTGCCAAAAGATTTCTGAGTACCGCTGTCAAACCCTTTCCAGGAACACAGGCCAACCAGTGTGGAGACTGTGCAGCCCTCTCAGGTGTTCCATATGTCCAAGGTTGTTAAATCTCAATTCAGCTCCAAGTCTGATATAAAATATAAACACCACCTTTTCCCCCAGGCACCACCAACAGAAATCAACATCACTGATCAGGAACAGTTCTGTGCATATGACACATCCACAAACCCAGGTTCATCTTCCCTCTCCATCCTTGCTGCTTTGGTGTCTCTGTATCCTCAAGAGAGCCTGGGCCCTCTTCACTCATGCTGGGGCTCATTTGCTGTTGCCCTTCCCGCAGACTCTGTACCTTAGGATGCAGACAGGGAAGTTTGCTTAGGCGTAACTACCCAGCATAAGCCTCCAAGAATGTGGCTTTAAGGAGCAATATATTCAGAGAACTCCACCAGTTGCTGGTTAGTAATCTAGTTTGATCCCTTGACAGCACTGAAAGCCTTACTGATGCTTGGAGCTAGCTTTGCAGAGGGTATTTTAAGACCTCAATTTAAAACTGCACATGTAGGCAATAACTAGGAAGAGCAAGAAACATTACATGGTTAGACCATAATTCCCTATATATTATGGTCTAAGTCTGTAATTTTTCTCTTTTTTTCTTTTGCTTTTCATAATTGTAAACAAGCCACAATGCAGCAAGACAACCCCAGATGTACCAGGGAAATGCAAAGTTCTTATAGGTTCATTAGCAGTTGCTTGGCTAGAGTTATTGTCAAGGTCTTCTGATTGAAGCTCAAGAGTTTAAAGGCTGAATTCTGCACTCAGTGACACCTGAGCAATGTCAGAATGACAATACCAGAGGACAGAAGGCACAGCTGGCCTTAGACTGAATTCCCATCTTTTAGGGAAAGGCACCATTTGCTGTCAAGCAGGGGAATCTAAAGATTTCCTTTGAGGGAGTCAGGAAGCAACTTCCAAACCAGATTGTTACATGCATTTCACTTCAGCACTGAAGGGACGAGGTTAGGTTGGGTGTGACGTATTTACTAAATTGTCTTGTTTTTCTTTCCACATGTCAGTTTCAACAAGGTTGCTTTTTGGGTGGGTGAGTCATTTGTTGCCTAAATATGTCAGGCAAAGATTAACCCGCCCAGGTGTCCTTAGAAACTGGGGCCAGCCTTCCCACCAGGAAGTCTCAGAGTGTTGCTACCCTAGAACTTGCACTGGGTCTGCCTAAGGTGTAGCTATAAGAGAGTCTCCGGTGTGGCCTTTGCTACTGCTGGCTGCAGGCAGCAGGAATTATAGCTTTGAGTGTTTATTCATCAAAACACAAGCCAGGAACTCCATCTAGTTCAGCTGCTGACAGTAGCCAGGAACAGACACTTCAGCAGAAGGTGCAGAGAACCATGGGGAGGAGAATTATGGACTTGCTCAGCACAGAGGAAGTTCCTAGCTGTGTCAGTTAGAGGCTGGTTTATGTTCCAAAGCAGGAGGGTTTATATCCTTTGTACAGTGCATTTCAAGAGAGGCCTGGACGCTGAGATGGGCTGCAAGAACCTCCCCGGTGGGATGTTGTTTAATCATGCTCAGCTCTTGGCCTCAGTGAGATCTTGTAGCAGTGAGTTGCACAGGTTAACTGTGAAGTTTGTAAAACAGTGTGTCCTCAGGTAGGTTTAATTTGCTGCCTTTGTTTCCCTGAATGCTCTTTAGTCTTGTATTGCAATAGGTAAATAGGCATGCCACTAACTTCCCTGAGAGCTTGGGTTTCTCTCCTTCCCCTGCACTCATCACTTCCAGACCTACACCCTGCCCCTTCCCAGTATGTACTGCTGCAGCAGCCTACAATTTCCCTTGTGATTCCCAGCATTCCCCCAGCAATGAGGAAAGCAGGGAGCTTCACTCCCAAGTTCCCATTACAGGCCCTGAACAAAGGCAGCCAGTTGGGTTGGCTTCCACTTGCCATCCCATGACCTCGTCCTCCACACGCTAATCTGGGAGGGAGCAGTGCCAGCTCCGAAGGTTTCCCACCCCAGTTTTAAACAGCCAGTATACCCCATTGCAATGCCCAACTCCAATCTGAGCCTCTCCCCTGAGAAGCAAGGCAAGTCCCTCCTGCAAAATCCCATTGTCCTATCTGCCCAGGACATAAGACCTTGGCTAACATACTTGGAGACTTGTAAAGAATTGGATGAGTGCTAGGCATTAAATCACCACTGAATCCCACCGCAGGCAAACCCACTGTGAGAGAGTTAGAAAACAATTCTATTCCGCTGCCTGGTCCACACTTACCAGACAAACTGGGCCAGTTCACTTCTGGTTTCACTCCACTGAGGTCACAGAGGGACAACTGGCCCAATGCCTCCACCCAGGTCAGCAGGAACTGGTTTTAAAGCAGTCTCCTAACAGGGGTAAAGCTTATGGACAGGGAGAAAAGGCCCCCAGATCATGGCTACCACACACACATGTTAAAACCAACCTACTGAGTGATTTGCTAATTGGTGCACAAATTGCGACCAGGGACCCCAGTGCCAAGTTTCCACCAGCAGAAAATAGATTTGGCTCCGATGGGCTGAGAATAACAATAAAGAACAACAGCGCCACCTGACTCTTCTCAGCTGAAATGGCAAAGCCTTTTACAAAGGAGGCCAACATCATTACCATCATTTTACAGATGGGGAAACTAAAGTACAGGGCAGGGAAATGACTTGTCCCAGGTCACCCAGCAGGCCACTGGCAGAGCTGGGTCCAGAGCCAAGGAAATGGCCCAGCTACATGTGTAGCAGGGACACGTTGGGAGGTCTCAGACTATCCCCTGCACAGCTCCCATCTCACCTGCACCTCCATTTCTCCGGACTCCTCCAGACGCTGCAGCAGGTTCTGCTTCTCTGTGGCCAGCAGCTCAATAAGCTGCTCTCTGGCACTTAGCTCTTGTATCAGCTCTTCAATGCGTCTGCCCAGGAGAAAAGGCTTAGTTACGTTGGAAGGAAGAGGAGGATCTCCGCTAAAGGCCTCTGTGCTCAGCACAGTACCCCAGGCAGCTTCACATCACATTTGCAGAACTGATTCTGGGGCCAGCCAGGGCATGGGTCAGTCCCCAGAGTAAATTAGAGCAGCCTCAGGGTTGCTCTAGTTTACGACTGACAGCTCCCAGGCCAAAGAGCTGTTCCTGAAACAGTCTGGAGTGTAGCAACCTGCTGGCCGCACACCTTCCCCCACCCTGCCCCTGTGCTGGAGGTGCTGCGAGGAGCCGGGGAGTGCACAATCGCTATCCTGTCTGTACAGCACCCAGGGGTCCCCTTATGTGGCTTCACCCATCCCAGCCAGCCAGTACCACCTGCTCTGCGACCAGCTGGCTCAGCCAAACACTTCCCCATATCAGGATTCCCCGGGGGGGGGGCTCACTGAGCCTTGACTCTGCTAGATGCCAATCCCCTCCCCATCCTGTGACCCTGCTCACCCAGGCAGTGTCTGGTCCTGCTGCCATGTGGCCCAGTGTGGTAAAGCAAGCTCCACTCTGGGGTCTCCAAGACAAGGATACCTCTTCTGAACCCCCGAGCTGGACTGCCTGCGCTGCAGGTAAGGGGCCATCAGCCAGAAAGCAGCAGAGGCAAGTCACTGGAGTGACCACGGCTACCTACTTGTCCTTCTGGGCCAGTGCAGCACAGTGATCATCACGCAGAACCTGGGCTCCTCTCTTCCCCTCCTCTTCCTTGGTGAGCTCCTTCAGCTTCTTGGTTAGCTCCAGGCAGCGTCCCTTCTCAGCCTCCGCCAGTGCTGCCGTCCTCTCCGCCTCACTCTTGGCTAATCTGGCTTCCTGGGGATGGAACGTAACATGAGCTGGGATATTCGCTCCCCCCAGGCAGAGAGCCACAAGCCCCCTGGCTTGTGAGTGGAAGGAGAAGTAGCCATACTAGTGGGCAGCTGCTGCATCCATTGAGACAAGACGTGCTTCCTCCTGTACGCCGTAGGGTTTGGGCGGAGGATGAAGGGCTGGGCCTATTGGCCTGAGCTGCTGCAAGTGATGACTTAATTGAGGCTACGCTACAGTCGCTAACAAGTGCCAGCATTCATGGGCCCTGCAGCTGACCTTCGAGCTGCCCTACAACCCGTCCTCTTCAAACTTGGCTTCAGCCTGTCCCTGCGAGGACGGGGCTCCCTGCTGAACTGGGACTAAAACCCATCAACAGCATGCCCTGGGAAAACCCAACAGCTGCGTGTTCACTTGGAGCAGGTTTACTGGGCATCTGCTAGGGCTCCGGGACTCTGCAACTCACTCCTCAACTCCCCTCAGAAACAGCCTGAATTAGATGACACGCTGCAAATGACACATCTTAGAGAGGATGTGAGCGCAGGGCTGGGGTACAAGTGCTTCCCACAACGATGGCAGGCTTTCTGGAGATGGCTGTAATGCCGCTGGGATGCAACTGTGTCGCTAATGACGTGTTAGGGTGCCCAGAGCTGGGGCTGGGCAGCTTTTTATTGTTATTTAATTCTGAAAAAAATAATGAAGCCCCGTTTACAATGTGCCATCCCTATGGGGAAGAGGAAGGGATACTGAGCAGAGGCCGCTGGTGAGACAAGTGCAATTCCTCCCTGCAAAACACCATCAAGTCCTCCCAGGACACTCGCTGCCTTAAATCCAAGGGAGGAGAAAAATCACAAGGATACAAAAAAAGTTTAAAATCCCTTCCCTGTGATTTTGGGTGCCTCTATCCTTTTCATTGCATTACACAAAACCTCTTCTCTCTGGTTCTTTATTTTAAAACCCAAGGAAATTAAATGAAAGATAAAAAACCCTACGTGACTGCGATAGGAAGGTTAAATGCAAACAATGCCTTAACAGCAACAAGCAAAGTTCTCCTAGGGCCAGCTGCGCTCCCACAGTATGGATTACATCCTGACCAAGATGTTCAAATATAGAATGGATCCTAAATCTAGATGAAGGCTCCTAAAGAGGTGGCCTAATTTGCAGAAGTGCCGAGTGCTCAGCAGCTCCCACAGACTTCGGCTGCATCTGGGCAATTATTGTATGAAGGAGGAAGCCGTGTATCTTCACTAGAACTGTAAAGATCACAAGTCTGTGTCCATGACCCCCAGGAGTCTCCCAGAGACGCCAGCTTCTGCGCCCGTCAAGGGAGACAGAAGCAAGGACAATACCAAGCTCGGGGGAGGGGCCTACACTGTGGGGCTCTCTTGTACCAGGACAGCGAAGCTGCCCTTCCAATGGAAAGGATAGGAGATGAGGGTCACAGGTCATGGAGCCCTGAGACTGGTTCTTAATACCCGGCAGATAGCCACCCTGGAGACCTGGCTCCCTTACCCATGTGCTGTGGGAAAGAGGGAACCAGAGGGCTCAGAGCTCTGTCTGCTGTACATACAGAAGAAATAACTAGTGGGTCCTGTGGCAGGGTGGTCACCCTGCTCCTGCCATAAGGGCGTAAAACAGCCTAGGGAGAGGGCTGTGGCAAGGGAAAAGTGGGGCTGTCTGGGGAAACAGCCACAGCTGTAGCCACTGCAATCAGGGCCCAGCTGGCTCTTATAAGGAAGCAGACTCTCTCTAGCTTTCTAGAGAGAGGAGGACCTGGCTGCCTGGGAAGCTAAGGAGGGTACCTAGGATATAGCAGTGCTGGGGAAGGGCAGAAGGAGCTGGGGAGCTCCAGCCTAACAAAGCCCCAGGCTGTGGGCCAGGTTAAGGGCCCATGAAGGGTACTAGGGTTGCAGAGAGGCAGAGGCAGTTGGTCTGTGTCACGGAATAGGAATGTTCTTAATGATTCCTCTGACTATTGTGTGAAGGTGTCCGTACCTGAAGCTGTAACTTGACTCCAGGTGGGGGGAAGAGGTCACCTGACCTCCTGCCCGGGAAGGAGACAAAGGAAGCAGGGGAGGAACTGGGAAGTGAGTTTTCAGTCTGGTTCTGGCTGGGAAGAGGCAGAGAGCTACAGGCAGGCTGGCCTGGCTCTCTGGCCCCCAAAATGGACCCAGCGGAGGAGTTGTGTTCACTCTACCTACAAGATCTGTCTTAGATCACCTGTCATCTAATAAACTTCTGTTTTACTGGTTGGCTAAGAGTCACGTCTGACTGTGGAGTTGGGGTGCAGGATCCACGGGCTTCCCCAGGACCCCGCCTGGGCGGGCTCACTGGGGGAAGCGCATGGAGGGGCAGAAGGTGCTGAATGCTCCGAGGTCAGACCCAGGAAGGTGGAAGCTGTGAAGCTCCTAGCCTTGGAGACAGGCTGTTTATGGAGAGGAAACTTCCCCCTAGAGTCCTGACTGGCTTCATAGAGAGCAGTTCCAGAGCCCCGCCCCGGGGACTCCAAGACTGTCTGACCAACCCACCCCTTGCCAATGATGAGTGGCCATTACAGATTGCAGTCTGCCCCAGTGGGCGGAGGCTAAATGGTGACTGGCAGTAGCCACTGAGGCAAGGTCGGAATAAGGGGCGGGGATTCTCCTGGGTGGGGAAACCCAGATAGTGGGCTACTGCCAGGGCAGGACCCTGACATGGAAGGTCACCGAGGTACATAAGGGGCACGAGGGCAAGTGATAGGGGGGACACCGCTCTGCAGAGGGCACTCCTGGCTGGATGAGATAATTCCCAGGACGACCAGCAGGAGGCACTGCACCAGTGAGTCATGAACCCATGACAGGTCCCTAGCCACCGGGGTTAAAGGGCGGCAGCTAGGGTCTCAGATTTGTTCCTAGTATCCCGTGGACTAAGGGGAGTCCCGGGAGACCCCTCCATTCCCCATAAACAAAGAGAAGTCACAGGGGCCAACAGTCCTGCTCCTCGTGTCCCGTGGAGGCCTTGCCATGGGGCCCAAAGCCCATCCTACGTGGGAGGCCCAGAAGAACTGAGCTCCCTGGGATTTGGGGAAGAAACTGGGATTCCAGAATGGGCAGAGGGGGCTGGCAAAGAAAGAGCCGGATCCTACTTGGCTCCAGGCGGCTCTGTGCTCCTCTTCCATGGGTAACGCTGCACGGCTGGGGCGCGTGCCCCACCCCACTCACCTCCTGCAGGAGCTGGATCTTGTTCTCCAGGAGCTCTGACACGTGCTCCGTCTCCTGCTGCCTCTCCTCATACCGGCGCTGGAGCTCTGCTTCATTGCGACTGGTCAGGTTCTCGGCAGCTGCCCTGCAAGACATGGCACCCACCTGTCAGAGCAAGGGGCAGCCCCGGGCCGCCCAGTGGGGCCTGGGCTGCAAGTCAAGCTGTCCCCCCACAGCCGCCTTGGCTCGCTCCACTCTCAGTGTCACAAAGGGGGCTCAGACCTGGTTCCACCCAGCACGGCTCTGGGGGGGGCCCCCCGGTGCTAGCAGTACAGGAAGAGCTAGCACAGACCAGCATGTACAGCCGCACACCCACTGCTGCACTGAGTGCAGTGAGCATGGGAGGAATAGCAGCGACTGTTCTACTCCATCGCTGCACCAACTGCAGAGAGCTGAGCGTGGCCTGCTGGTCCCCAGCACCTGGAGAAGGACTGGCAGGAGAATGGGACACTAAGCCAGCTCCCAAAGGATCTGGGCCCGATTCCACACTGCACCAGTTTGATGGCACAGAATCAGGCCTTGTATGCTCCCCTCTCCGCAGGTGGGGAGCCAGGGATCAGAGTGTAGTCTCCAGCTTCAGGCAGTCAGGGCGGGGTTATGCTACACCGTCACCAGGTGATGTCCCAACCCCTCTGACCCGTTCCACGCTGGCCCCCACAGCGCAGGCAGTAGAAACAAGGAAGGCATGAGGAAGCGGGAACGCTGAGGCCCCAAGCAGAGCGGATGGGCCTCCTGAGCATCACACCAGCTAGCCCTGGCCGGGGAGTGGCAAAGAAGAAGAGGAGCAGGGGAAGGACACTAGCACCTGTGAACCAGAGGGGACAAACTTTCCCCGGCTCTGCTGCCGCTGATCATTGCGGAGAGCTAATTCTGTTCTGGGTGGGGGCAGCCTCCAATTGCTGTGTAACGCTCCTGGCATCACAGGTACTGCATGCTGCCGGGCTGTATCTCCATCTCTCTTCCCTGCCCTTCCAGCGAGGTTCCCCCATGGCCCCCACTGCTGCAGCATCCTTCTGCCAGGAGCAGCAGTACAGCCCGTGCTCTCCCCTCCCAAGTGCATGGCCAGCTGCAAGCTTGCAAGCATCAGCTTTTTCGGGCAGAGGCTGTTTTCAATTCTGTGTCTGCTCAGTGTGTAGCATCATGGGGCCTTGGTCCCTGACTATAGCTCTGGGATGCTACTAGGTTTCCATTCAGTTGCCTGCCAGGCTGGGCTAAAACAGGCACAAATATTGGATCTATTTGATTGCCTCCCTTTTCCTATACGCTGCCTAGATCACTTGTCTTTCCAGACTGTTCAGAGCTGTGTCTTCATATGTGCAACACTTAGCATGACAGGGCCTCGTATCCAGATTGGTGTCTCTTGATTCACTGAATATTCAATGGGAACAAAACATTTCCTTCTCTTTACCTGCTTACACTGGAATTCAGAATTTTTTCTTGTCCCCTGTCATCTCTGTCCCCAGACTGAGTCACCCCTCCCTATCCTGCTCACAGTGACTGGGACATCAGCCATTCTCCCAGGGGACACAGCACTCAGGACATGGCAGGTCACAAAAGGAAAGGGCATATTTTAAACTGGGAAGGTGACTGTCATGTGAGCAGTTCCTTGTCCACGGGTTCTCTTCCTGCTTTGGGGACTCCTGGGACACTGACTTTTATTTTTAAATACAAAAGCTTGGCCAAGTTTCAAGGGCGGGGGAGAGAATCACAAGCTGAAAAGCCCACAGGATCCTGTCCTGTTTGCAAACAGACTGTGCTCCTGTCCTATGCACAGAGTCAGTGATGTGCCCTCAGACAGCACAGGAATCTCCCTGCCCTCCGAGAAACAGGTGGTGCCTGATTATTTTTAGTTTACAAACAGCTGTGCTTGCTCATGCTGCATGGAGAATGTTAAACAATATCAGCCTCTAAGCTCGCATCTCCCTGCCTCCATTGAGACGTACAGCACATATTGAAAGCCTCTCCAGTGCTGACAACTCTTGGGATTTTGGAAAGAGAATGGGAAGAGGATCTTCAAGCCGCAGTGTAACTATATGGCTTTTCTGTAGCCATGCTGGAAGGCCTGAACCAAAGCTGCCTTCTGCAGCCAGACTGAAGAAGCAGCAGCTATTAGCTTTAGGCCTGGAGCCACATACCTTCCATCTAAAATGTATTTAAAAGATTCACACTAGGCTGTCAGGAGGGGACTTTGCCCTAATAGCTCCCCACTGTCACCAGATAAAGAAACAGATCTCAAGATGGGTAAAGAAAACTTAAGTGTAAGCAGTGTCAGGAATGAGATATATTCTGACATCTGGTGGCGAACTATGGGGAATTGCAGTGAGTCTTGGAAAATAATTCTCGGACTGATCAATTTGCATAGACACACCCACTGCGCCTAGCCTGAGCCCACAGCAGCCCACATGGCCACTTCGGCTGATGAGGGAGCCCCAGTTTCTATGTTATTGGGGCAGGAATGATAAAGTGATGTTACTGTGATTATGTGAGTGAAGGACTATGGACATGTACTTGGCCCTTGTTATGATGGAGGGACTCGCCATGATCTAGGTAGCACTCACTGGGCAAGGGCCATGCGTTTCAGAACACTGTGAGATCAAGAAAAGTAGTGGACAAGCTCCTATATCTTTTGGTGAGGGTGCTGTCTGAGGGTCTCCCAGACCTATTGCACCCTGCTTCTCTCCACTGTGGAATGTCAGAATTGAATTTTGTTTCCATTAGGAGCCTGGTTTTAGGCTGCTGAGCTGAAAACTGCTTTGGGCTCACTGGTGTACCTGCACTAAGGCTCCTCTACTGTATGCTGAAATCACTTAAGAGCTAAAGAAATCACTGAGCACTGTCTTAAGTAGGGGGGCCTGAAAAAAGTGCAGAGTGGCTAGTGCAGCAGAGCAGTCTGTGTGTCCACTAGCAGGCCAGCTAGCGGAGTTGTTGGTGCTGCGGGTAGAGTGACCGGTGCAGCAGAGCTGTCTGTCGGCTAGCGGAGGTGTTAGTGCTGTGGGCAGAGTGACTAGCACGGCAGAGCTGTCTGTGTGTCAACTAGCGGAGGTGTTGGTGCTGCGGGCAGAGTGACTGGCGCGGCAGAGCTGTCTGTGTGTCGGCTAGCAGGGCAGCTAGTGGATCAACGAGCAGAGCGGTTCGTGGGACAGCCAGTGGAGCGGAGCAGAGCCGATTGCGGTGAGAGCTGCAGCGGAACCTCACGGAGAGGCGGTGCAGTTGGCCTTGGACCACGTAAGGTGCCCCGTGCCCTACCCTCCATTTCCACCCAGGCTGGAGGTAAGACTCTGCCAATTGACTTTTGAACTCTGCACTGACCAAGAACAGAGACTCTTGGGCTGTTGGACTTTTGGGACTATTGAGTGACTTTTGGGGTTGTGGAACTCAAGAGCCAAAGGGAAGGCCACGGCCTATTTGCTGGGAAGGGGGCTCCTGGTTCATGGTTTGGTTTATTAACCTTGGTTGTGGTGTTTCCCCAATATAATGCCACATTGTTTCTCCCTGTTATTAAAAGGCTTTGGTACACTCAGACTCTGTGCTTGGGAGAGGGGAAGTCTTGTCTCTTACAGACGCCCAGAGGAGTGGTATATGGTTGTCCCAGGTCACTGGGTGGGGGCTCGAGCTGGTTTTTGTATTGTGCTATTGGAATGGAACCCCTGGATACTGAACCCGGCCCTTGTTGCTGCCAACTCTGATGGGCAGAAGGGTTACATAAGTAACACCATTCTGTCTGGCAAGAAACTTCTTATCAATAGAGAATGTTGTGAAATCCTCATTGTATGATCTTGGTCATTACACTTTCCTATTGTTTGACACTGTGATCTCTGTCTGGTTTGTAATTGTTTCTGTCTGCTGTATAATTAGTTGTGAAATGTGTAAATCAGTTAAGGTGGTGGGATATAACTGGTTAGGTAATTTTGTTATGATTGGTTAGTAAAATTATACTAAGATAATTGGTTAAGGTATAACTAAGCAAGGCTCAAATTTCATTATAAAAACTGGGATCCAAGAAGGAGATCAGGAGAGACAGAAGATCAGAAGTAACAGAAGCAGAAGGAAGGAGGGAAAAGGCTGGAAGAAGACCAAAGGAAACAAGGAACCCCTGAGGAAAGGAACTCACCTCCAAGACCCAGCCTAAAATAAGAGCTGCCAGGACTTTTCTGCACGATCGTGACGCGCAGCAGCTAAGATCCAGAGACTGACCTTGCCTGTCATTACAGGGGAAGCCTGCCTGCCTGTCCCAGGATTGGTGAGCATAACACTGTGCTTAGCATGTGTATTCTGCTTGTTTGGGAACTGTCAATAAATAGAGGATAAGAATATTACTGTGCAAGGCTCTTTCAGTGGCTAAAGATCCTGCCAACCCGCAGGAAGATGTGCCCTGTGCTCTAGGCATTGGGTAAGGGTGGCTGTATAAATTAACAGGGTTGCACCTTAAGCCCTAGGAACTGGGTAAAGGTGTGTGTCCCTATAGTTCAGAAGGGATAGAAAAATTTGTGCGGGTAACACCAGCTCCTGGAGTCAGGTGATTACATAAGACCTTCAGCTTTCATGCAGAAAACAAAGGAAATATGTGTCCTCCTGGTGTTGCAGAGAAAAACACAAAAAGGTGTCCTGAGTCAACCCTGAAGGCTCAGAAACTAGAAGACAAAGAAACCCAACCCAATAATTATCATTGTGAAAATATCATTACTTCTGATCCAACTGTGTGATTTTTGTTGGGGAGAGGGCGGGGTGACTCATGATTTTTCAGTGCTTGGAGCTGGCACTACCGCCTCACTCTGCCTGTTTTCCTACTCCTTCCTGGCTGGGGCTGTAGTAAAGGGGCCTTTCTCAGCCCGTCCTTGAGGCCCTGCTTACACAGGACAGGAAGATTAGCAGGATGCCTGATGCACCGAAAAGCAAATCTCTGTAAAACAAACCGCTTGGAACACAAGCCTACGAGCTGCTCTTACAGGATCTAAGCCTGGACGTTATTCTTGGGTGCCTGAGGGTCCTTTGCCTGTGTTATTCAAAGAGCATGTCCAGTCATGGGGGGAAAAACTAGACCTGAATGTAAAGGACTTCTCTGTGTGATGCTGTACAAAGAGCACCTCCGACAGAGACACAACAGCAGCTCTCCTGCAGCCAAGCACCCCAGGACAGCTTCCCAGCTCAACAGGCCCCTCACTGGGATATGTTGTTACCCCACCCCACGACCTCATTGGTATTTTTAATTGCACACAGATGACTGTGCTCTTCAGACTGTGCTACTGTCGTCAGCAAATCTCCCTGTCTGTACAGCAGAGCACGGGCTCCTGGAAAGAAAAGTCTCCATCTCCGAGAACGAGATCCAACCTCTCGCCCAGGAAACTGGCTGGGGTGTGAGCAGGGCCCGAGAAGCACGAGCCGGGTCTCCCCGGACAGCCCTTCCAGGCAGCAGGAGCATGCTGCTCTCACAGCACCACCATCCCCTGCCTGACCCTAGACGGATTGAGCAGGGCTCTCAAACAGCAGCACATCTCCCTCGGCAGGAGCCAGCCACATTCCTCCTTCGCTCCTAGCAGCCGAGGAAAAGGCCCCAACTCTCCCAGCACTAGGGCTTCGGGGGAGAAGAAGCCAGGAGTGTGTACCCTGGGCTTCCCACCAGACAGCTGCCCTTGGACCTCTCGGCTACCTGTCTTGGCTAGTGGGTGTAGTCCTTTGGCTAGCACGCATCTGGTCAAACCAGTACAGGTTACAGACCAAGATCTGGCCCATGCGTGGTGAACAAAGGGTTAAGACGAAGAACAATGGCTCAAGTGAGGGGAAGGGGGTCTCTGGAGGTGCCCCAGCCCCAGGGATCAGTCCTGCGCAATTTGACACTGGAGACCTAGATGGCAGTAAATGGAGTCCTCTGGGGCAGGGATAATGCAGAGGCTAGACACATGAGCTGACAATCAAAGCACACATTTGGCTGTAATGCACGCAGGGGAAATGATCAGAACTGGAGAGAGAGACTCGCAGAGAGCAGGGGAGAGGGCCGCAAGGGAGACTGAGGTTGCAATGCGATATGGTTCCAAACAGCCGGTGCTGGAGACAGCCTGACTGGCAGGCTCTGACACCACCACACCCAGAGCAGCACACCCACCTCGTGCCCCTCGGTACCTGACAGAGAGGGACACACTGGGGGAGTTCGAAGGCACCAGGGAGTTGGAGCGACTGGCTGAGCAGCCACTCAGAGCACGTCTACACAGCGGCTAGGACGGGGATTCCCGGCTCGGGCTAGCCACCCCAGGACGTGTCTCAGGTCTCACAGGGGCTTACCCAGTCCGTCCCCTCCCAGCCACACCACTTTCCAGACACTACTTCAAGCAGAGTTGGGGGTGGGGGCGTCACACCTCCAGCTGCAGTACAGACCTGTCCCATGGGGTCAATCGCCAGCCGTGAGGTGCTCCTAAGGCTGGGCACAAGGGGCATTATCTGCTGATGATCCGAGTGTTAGCGCTAACAGCTGGCCGGAGCCCCATTTCCAGCTGGACCGGAGAGGGCAGAGTGGGAAACCTATCTGGCTTGCTCTGTAACGGCTCAGCTCTGCTGCTCAGCACCTTCGGCCGTCCAGTCAGAGTATTTCCATTTTCAGAGCAAAGCAATCGCTGCTCATCAGCTACTGTGAAAAATCTCCTTGATGTTCCTGCCTGGATGGTGTTTCTACAGCCCCCTTTTCCCCCTCACCCCCACTTCTCTGCTCTGCACTTAGCTCCTTCCACCCCCCTTCATGCATCTGATGCATCAGTCTCATACATACCACGCCAGCTGCCAATCTGAGTTGCCATTAACTCTCCCCTCGAGTGCTGCAGGCCTGGCTCTCACTGTGAAGAGCTTTACGCACCAGGACAATGGAAAGGGCTTTCGACAGTTGGGAGGCAGAGCCGGGTCAGCAGGGCATCGGAGCTGTTCCCCAGGATCCCTCTCCCTTCCCCTGAGCCCTGCTCCCACAGCAGCCCGGCACAGAGCCCAGAGGAGCGCTCTGCTGAGAGTCTGCTGAGCGGGTGGCTCAGAAAGATCCCCAGGGAGTGTGAGGTCCTGTCCCTGCAGGTGGGGGCCATGCTGAGGGGTGCTGTTGCTTCAGGCAAAGAATGAACATTCGAGCTGCCCAAGGGCGTTATTTATGTTTTCCGATGGCACAGCTGGAACCAAGAGCAGCCAGAGCCTGTAGTACAGTGTGGCCTGCCCTGCCCCCGCACTGCCGTGCCTCTGAAGACATGGGGTGGCCCCTGGGCCCCGCAGCCTTACCCAGCACCAGTGGCCGTTCTGGGCACAAGAGTGGGGAGTGGTCTGGCTCCTGCACAGGAGGAGGACAGAGAAAGGGTTGGAGCTGGGTTTGCTCAGCTCCCCCCTTCAGCATCACACCCTGAGGATGGGCACCCTTGCAGGGCTACAAGGCCTTGCCGGCTGCCAATGGACAGTGTCACTTACCAAGCCTTATCTAGAGCCTGCTGCTTCTCCTGGAGCTCTCGCTTCAGACTCTCCACTTCCACCTTCAGTTCGATGTTCTGGGAGGAGGAAGAGACAGGAAATTACCCTCACACTCGCGGTGTCCCCTGACCCTGCCACTTAACCTCCAATCCTGCCCTGGGCTTATGGACCCCCAGCTCCCATCCCTTCCTGCACATCTGCTGAGCATTCACTCGGTCCCCCCGTAAGCAATTCCTGTCAGAGATACTCCATCACCCCGGTCCTGACAATCAGGTCACCCGCAGAGCAAAGGGCCTGGGTTAAACATCTCCTCTCAGCCCTTTGTCTCCCAGCTCGCAGAAGGGGAGGGGAAGTTCTCCCCTGCAAGTCTCCTGGCTGCCAGACACAGCTGCTGGGAGCCTGTAACAAACATCCCACCTTCTTCCCTGGCTCGTCCCACGGAGGCTGCTTTGGGGTTTATCCAAATCCAGCAAACCCGCGATCCCCAAACACTGACTTTCCCAGCGCCCCAGCTGGCTCTTCAAGACCAAAACATCTCTGCATGCATTTATACCAGGCTCCTCGCTACCTTCACTGAGCAGCTAACACCACCACCGCATGGGTCTGATCCAATACAACTATGCCCATTGACTTCAAGAGGCCTGGACCAGGCCCCATCTAGGTAAAATAGGGCCTAGTGTCTCCCCAGCCCCAGCAGCTGGGCTGTTGTCCCCAGCACGGCTATCTCCAGAAATGGAAGCTGAAGGAGCAAACCTGTGGTCTAAACACCAAGTGAGCAGTTTCTGCTGCGCCTAACTACACTGACCGCACCTGGATCCCCTACAAGGAGGGTGGACAGCTGCTGTCGCTCTCCTGTCCAGCCCTGGAAGGAGCTCTGTCCACACCTCCCTCCCTGCGAGTGGGTCAGACCTCTTCAGGGGTTGGACACGGGACCTGTACAGTGGCCGTGACTCAGTATGCAGCACTCTTCCTGAGTCACAGTATCCTGTAGCATGGCGCTAGGCAGCTCCATGCAGCCAAAGGGGCTGGCTTTAACGAGAGACAGCGCACAAAAGCTCCAGTGGGGGTTAGCTGTTCTTCTTTTAGCCAGGGGAAGGGGTGAACCCCGGCATCCTGGCCAGTCTCCATTAGGGACCACTATGTCCTGCTTCCCGGAATCAACCCAGCAATTCTCAAGAGATCAGGGATCTTCAGGACAAATGTTTTGGTGGCCTCAGAGGGCCACTCTTGCTGGTGGCAGCTCTCACATTTTTTCCAAAAATACTTAATTAGCTTTAGGAAAAACAAATAAATATGCACATGTCCACGTCCAAATCACTGTAATTTATTTATTGCTAGCTAGTAAGTCTGCGGTGAAAAGTGACACTTGTATGTTTGTTAATCTCACGTTTCACCGCAGACTTACTAGCTAGCAGTAAACATCTCACTTTTCAGAACAGACTCACTGAGCCCCAGCAAGGCTGAGGACAAATTAAGCCCTAGACAAGGGGTTGGGGTAGGCAGCAGGGGCCAGGGGCGATGGAATTGGAGGGCGGGGGTCCTGGGGGAGACAGTGTGGGGCCAGAGCCCGAAGCTCCGTGGCTGGGGGATGGGAACGGAACCTGAAGCCACATGACCAGAGCCCACTGACATGTTAGGGCCAGGGCCAGAGCCTAAAGCGCTGTGGCCAGAACCTGCTGCACCGCTACCCCAGGGCTGAAGTCCAGAGCCTGAGCTCAACTGCCTCCAGCGTTGTGCCCACCTGTCTCCAGAGGGGGGGCAGGTCCCAACCCCTGCTTGCAGCTCCAGAAGCCAACATCAAGGCAGTTCATCCAGGAACAACAGAGAAGGGGAGTGGCCACTGCTTTCCCCTGCACCCGCAAACACAGCCCAGGAGACTGTGGCCACAGGAAATGCCCATGGTGGCTGCATGTGGCCACAGTGGCCACATTTGAGAAATGCTGCACTAGAGTGGGGAATCAGCCTTGACACAAGCACTTTGTCATACTCTGGCCCTAGTAAAAAATAATGTCAAGCTAGTCTGCCTGAGGGACCCCCACTGCCCCCTGTGGCTGTGGTTGGGCAATTCATCTCAGCAGGAACAGGCGCTATCCCATGCTGGAGTGGGAGGCTCTGGCAGAAAGAGCAAAGGAGGAGTATTGGCTCTTCACCACAGCCTCCAGTTCACTGATCCGGGGGTGCACACTGCATCAGGCAAGAGCAAGAGTAATCCAGAGCTGCTGGCCTTCAGAGATGAGCTGGCTCTGCCCAGCGAGAGGACTGAGTCTAGCACGTGTTTGAAAGAGCAAAGAGGGTTAAACACAGGCCCTAACACCCCACTGCAAACAGGGATGGCTGCGGGGGAGCTGTTGAGCAACGCAGCCCCCCACAGGGGTGAGTCCCCTGTGAGCTGAGTGCTCTGGGGCACACGGGCAGGAAAAGAGCTGAACACAAGCAGACGCCACAGCATGTTATTAAGCCACCAGTCTGCTGCCCAGCCAGGATGCCTGCTCTGGAAAAAGATACATTCTCACTCTGCCTCCATGCACAGCACATGGCCACGGCAAGCCTCTGCGATGCCCAGCCGCAGTCCTGCACATGGGGGTCTACACCTGAGAGGGTTTAGTCTGGCACGTGGCTCAGACTCATCTGTCCCCACAGCGATTGCTGAATGTCTGCAGCTCCTTAAAGATCCAGATGGTTCTGTGCCCCACAAGCCTGTGCACAGCGGCCTGCACCTCCCTTTTCCCAATAACAGCAACCCATTGCTAGCCCCCCGGCCCACGCTAGACAGCTCCTCTTCCTCCCTGACACTTTCCACCTTTCAGACCCTCACAGCTGTCTAGCTCTCCCTCAGCCACCATAAGCCAAGCCCTGCAGACCCCAGCATCCTTTTGGTGGCTCCTCTCTGAGACCCTTAGATTTTGCATGTACCTCTCCAGCATTAGAGTGAAACGTACCACTCGGAATGCACTGTTGCCAGGGTGAGCTGGCCCTTTATGGGGGGGGGGGGGGGGGGGGGTGTGGCTCTGGTTTTGCTCACCTCCCCAAGTGAAGGGGGTGAGAGTACAGGGGTCACATGATGAGGGACCATGTGATTGAGACCAGGGCTGCCATGGGAGATAGAAGGACCGCCTGCAGTGGGGACAGCAGATTTAGGAGTGCTACTAAAGAGCAGGGGGAGCTGCTTCAAATGAGCTAGAGAGAGGCCCAGGCTGGCTAGGAAGGCAAAAGCCCTAGGGAAACAGAGTGGTTTGGGCTCTAGGGCGGACAGCCTAATGGTTTAGGGTGCCATTGCAGGTGCGACAGCAGAGGGAAGGGTCTCCCGATGCTGCCATTTATGAAATAGAGCAGACACCTCTACCAATGAAGAGCAGGAGGGGCTGATAGCAGTCCAAAGCTCGTCCCAGGCTGTCATGAAAGAGGACAGATCCTGGGAAGATGGGCTGTTCCTGAAGAGCATGTTAGTGCTACAACTGGATTCCCTTCATTCACTCCTAAGCAGGGCCGTCCTTCGGCATAGGCAGCTGCACAGGGCACTTGAAAATTTGGGGCAACAAACTGGGTCATAGCGTCAACCCTCCTGGCTTTCCTATCCCTGTTCTGACCCTTCCTGCAGGCTCCCACAGCTGGCTGCTGCAGCCTGGTGAGTCTTCCTGAGGAGAGGATCTAGAAGTTAAGTGTTCCAGCCTGACAGACCTATTAGCACAACACTGAAACTGTTAACGAGCCATTCAAGGGGTAATTAAGCTATTTAACAGGCATTTGCCAACCCCCAGGTATATACTGTCAGTTTCTGAATTTAGTAACAAAAACGGTTGTGCATTACTGTAATATTTACTCAGATGTTGTCAGTCAACAGCAGGGCTGGCTCCAGTCTTTTTGCCACCCCAAGCAAAAAAAAAAAATAATCCCCTGCTGAAGTTCCGGCTGACGGGGAAGAAAAAAAAAAAGGCAGCTGGAGTGAAAAGTGCTGCCCTAATATTGGCCTGAGTGCCACCCCTTACGAAGGACCACCCCAAGCACGTGCTTCCCAGGCTCGTGCCTGGAGCCAGCCCTGATCTACAGGACTTTAGTTTAAAATATTTCATTAGTGTGCTGGTGAAGATTATAAAATGAAATCTCTAAAAAAATCCTTGCATAGATTTTTAGATGCACAATCATCTTTAGCCTTACATTCTTGGATCTTCAGACATATACTTTTTTAAATAAATCCTTCAAAAGACCACCCTTATCACATTTTAATTACTATAGTAAAAAACAAAACAAAACTTGCTTCCAAAGTCTTCCTGTTCTTTCCATCCATCCTTTTCTCCTTTCACCCCCACTCCTCCCCACCATTGTAGAGAGTCCTTAAAGGGACAACACCCCTTTCCTTCCAGATAGCTGGACAAACAGTTTCCCTTTCTTTACTTCTGACTATCTGATTAACTAGTTTTAAGAGAACCCTCCAGCAAAATCAGTTCCTTAGCAAGATATAAAATCTTGCTAAGGAAGATGCCTAAAATCTTTGGAAACATATTTAAAAACAAAACAACCAACAAGGAGTCCCTGTGACACCTTAGAGACCAACAAATTTACCTTAGTCTCTAAGGTGCCACATGGACTCCTTGTTATTTTTTAAAGTTGGTGAAATTTCATAAACTGTGACAAAGCTCTGTCCTCGTCTCCCTGGATCCTGTGTTTCCTGGCAGATTTCACTAGCCTCAGAGGCTCACTGTGACCCTCCACATAGCCCTTCTCTCAAGAGAGAGAGAAGGGTCACAGCCTATTGAGTCATTTTCATCATGACTCAGTGAGGGAGGGGAGGAGAAGCTATCCTTCCTTGCACAGTCTCTGCTGTCTCCCAATCTCAGTGATTAATTAGGGGAGGCAGAAACAGGGGAGCTCAGGCCTGACCTCTACTCCAGCCCAGGAACCCTAACAGTATCTGTTAAGACGGCTGACCTTTTAGCAACAGAACACATACAATTCCCTAGGCTACTTCCCCACAGCAGTCCTCACTTCCTACAAATTCCACTTTACCTTACCTCAAGGCCTCCTTCCTTGCACATGATATGTTGTCTACCACTCAGTCTCACCAACAGCACAACTTCCTCCCACAGCCCCTGACAGGTGCCCCCACCTAACTGGGAGGTTTTTTTAACTGGTTTCAGCCAGCCCCTGATTGGCTTCAGGTGTCCCAATCATGCTAGCTATTTCTGCTGCTTTCTAGAAGATTCTTAATTGGCCCCAGGTGTCTTAATTAACCTGGAACAACTGCCATTTGGTTCCAATGGTACCAGGGATTTGTTTAGCCTGGGACTAACACATCTGTTCCTTATCACTTTCGTATAGCCATCTGGCCTTGCCCCATCACAAAACATGTCTATTATGGAGATCACACAAAGTAAATTAGTGTTCCCTTTTTCTAAAAGCAATGAATATTGTTATGAACACACTAAAACTCTCTAATTTAAAATAATGTCTTTGTTTTAGTGAGTTAAATAGATAGTAATCTGGAATGATTACTTTAGGAAGGTTTAAGAGTACATTTAAAATATAAAATCAGCTTAGAAATACTGATTAAGAAAATGTAAAACAGAGAAGAGCTGCATCATGTATTCCATCATATTTAATGTTGTGTTCAGCAAGACAGCTGACTCACCCTTACAACAACGTTTTTGCAAATAAATGTCTGACAAATTTCAGGGCATATCCAAAACCCTGTGACTGACACATTTTATTCCCAAGATTAGTGCTTTTAATTAGGTATCTTCTGCATGTCCATTCTGCGTGAGGGATCTCTACGGGGAACTGTAACTCTCCGTCACCGTGAGGCGGGCCAGGCGTCCTGTTATCCTTTGCTGCCTTGTCCCTCCCCATCTCCCTCCCCCCCACAGGCTGCAACCTCGGGCTGCCATCAGGCACGGGGCACCAGTTTAATAAAACTGCATAAGGCCCCTTAAATCCTAAGGACAGCCCTGCTCCTAAGGGATGCGCTCTTCCTTGGCTGGGACACCCCGGTGCTGCTGCTAGATCCCTGTACCTCCCCTCAGAGCCCCACAACAGTTACAAGCCTCAGGGTGACTGACAGGGGATGCTGGATCTGCCACCACTGCTTCAAGGAGCGTCAATAGCTATACTAGGAGTCCAGTTTTGTACCAGGCAGCTCTCTGCCACAGTTAACAGCATCTAGATAGGCCAGTGCTGCGCAATAACTGCCTTGGGGAGCAGTATTACAGCCTCGGTCTCATCTAGCCACAGCCAACAGCCATGTGCATCTGAATGTTCAGTGGGAACCTATTATGTGAGTTCATTCACTGTTCCTTTATGTGCTTCCCCCCAAATCTGTTTGTCACATCCACCTGGGTGCTCTTTGGGGTGGCCCCATCTCTTCATATCATGCCAGCACATGAGGAGCCCAGCCCCCAAACACCACCATCATTCTGCTAAGGAGAGACTGGCTGCCCTTGGTTCCTTTCAGCTGTCTGGTGTCTGACGGAGCAGTGAAACACCCACATCAGCAGAGCACGCAGAAAGTCAGCTCTAGATCTGAGATGCTCTCAGCGGAGCAGTGTCACACGCAACCCTGGCTCATGCGCCACCGAAGCCAGCGAGCAGGACTGGGCCCCACGTGCCCCAAAACAGATCAGGGCAGATGTATTTCACCACATCCCACCGTGTTCCAACGCAGCTGGTGCTGGCCACTGTCAGAGACGGGGCTAGCTGGGCTTCAGGTCTGAGCCAGCCTGGCACATTCAAGGTTCCAAAACAGCTTGTTACCCAGCTTGGGACAAATGCAGGGGCTGCCACTTAATGCAGTGGCAGAACCACTCATGCTTGCCATGAGTTACGGGCTTATCTAGGATACTCATAACCATGGTATCGGGCAACCTCAGGCTGAGTGAGCTAATCCTCTGGAGGCTAGGAAAGGGTGATTATTCCCACTCAAAAGATGAGAGGCAGAGAGACAGGTGACTTGTCCAAGGTCAGAGCCCTGTAGCATGGCCGGGAATAAATCCCAGACTCTTTCATAGGGCAGGGTCCTTTCTCAAGCTCATCCTCAGTAGGTGTCTTAGCCGCGCTAATGGCGAGAGAGGGTGAGTCACCAGGGGCCATTGGGTCAAACTTGCCCTGTCTGCAAGCCCAGCATGGTAGCTGCATGTAGTTTTGCCTCTGGCTGAAGATTTGGACTAGCTTGTCCTAACTGAACACATGACGGTCAGGGTCCAGCCGCCCAAGGGGGAACAGAGACTCCAAACCCCAAAGAATAAGCAATTGAGTCACCTGGCTGTATACAATGTTGTTATGTATAAAATGTCAAGGTAGGTCTCTTCTGAAAGTTTGTCATGCTCTGTACTTGACAGCCCCAGAGACAGCCTGTGGTCAGGAATCCATGTATTTGGGCAGATATCAAACCATGCTCCTAACCTGTGCTGCAACATTCAGCCTCGCCTCTCCATGGGAGGTGATCAGCCTGGCAGTGAGGGGCTGCATCCCCAAACAGATGAGACTAGCTCCAAGTACCAATGTCAAGGTTAAATCCCCACTCTGGCACTTCAAGTGCAGAAGGTGAGGGCCCGCAAGGATTCTAAAAATTAATACTGGACACTCCAACCTTGTATTAAACTCCCAAGGTTACAGCTTTTCTCTGACCTTGGATGGGTAGATGTTACCACCACCCAAATGGAAAACCCCTTTGAGAACCCAAGAAGGCGCACTTTGGAATTCCTTCCTGTGGGATACCCTCAAGCCCTTTCGCCTGCCCTTGGGAGAAGAGCTGAGAAAGAAAAAAACAAAGGAAATCAGCTATTGCTATCAGCTAATTAAACAGCATGTGCACAAACCTCTCAGGACACAAAAATCCAATTCTGCTATTAAAAAAGAGAAAGAAAATACATCTGGAAACTCATGCTATTGCTAGATTTTTTTAAAAAAAAGAGAGAAACAAGGATTAAGCACAAAAAATAATTTTCTTGAGGTCCGGCTTAAAGGTTACAAGCAAAACAAAAGCACTTAGGGTTAGCACAGAGGAGTCCACAAGCCATAAAGAAATAAAAAGAGATAAACCTAATCGCATCTTCCTAGACATTTCCTGATCTACTTAAGTATCTGGGGTTTTAAATGAGTAGTTTCTAGGTTTACCACCAATGATTTTTCATACCTGGCCCCAAGCTTCTTACCCCATAGTTCAGGGGTGGGCAAACTACAGCCCGTGGAACCGTCCCATCTGGCCCCTGGCCAGTGAGGCTGCCCCCGCCCCTCCTCCGGAGCTGCGTCGCATAGCGCTGCGGCCGGGGCTGCGCACTCCCCGCTCCCCTGAGCCGCGCCATGTGGGCTGCACTCTGGGGGCCGGCTGGGGCTACGCCCTCAGCCCCTCCCCCAGAGCCATGCCACGGCGGCAGCACACTGAGCCCCTCTCCCGGAGCCGTGCCACACGGGCGGCACTCTGGGGACCGGGGATGCGCCCTCAGCCCCTCCCCCAGAGCCACGCCACTGGGGCAGCACTCCAGGGGCCGGGGCTGTGCGCTCCTTGGAGCCACACCGTGCAGGCGGCACTCTGGGGAGCCGGGGCTGTGCGCTCCCCCTCCTCCCCAAGAGCCGGGCCAACAGTCATGGTAAGGGTGTGGAGGGGAATTGAGGGGGTTCCAGAGTGGTGGTTGGGGGGTAGTCTGGAGGGGGCAGTCAGGGAGCAGGGTGGGTTGGCTAGGGGGTGGGGTTCTGGGGTGGTGGTTAGGGAGTGGGAGGGTGGATAGGGGTCAGAGCAGTCAGGGGACAGGGAGGAGAGGAATTGGGTGGGGTCCTGGGGGTGGTTAGGGGTCTCTGGAAGGGACAGTCAGGGGATGGGAGGGGATTGGATGGGGATTCTGAGGGGGCAGTCAGGGGGCGGGAAGTGGGAGGGGGCCAGCTTGGGGCCAGAAGTGGGAGGGGGCCGGATTGGGGGCAGGGCCTTCCCTTACCCGGCCCTCCATATAATTTTGTAGACCCAATGTGGCCCTTGGGCCAAAAAGTTTGCCCAAACCTGCCATAGTTGCTGCCCTGTTCCCTTTCTCCGGGGGAACAACTACAGACAGACAGAAGGGAGACTTGTTTCAATTTTAAGAAGTTCTAGCTCTTTTGGCCAGGTGCCCACTCACTTCCTTTTACCTATGCATAGCAGTGAGACTTTTAACCCTTTACAGGTAACCCTGTAACAGATAACCTTTTAACCCTTAACAGGCAAAGCAAATAGAGAACAGCTACTAGCAGGGACTGTATAGCTAACTGGTTGGCTGGGTCCATAAAAGAGAGCCCCGCCCACCTTCATTTATCACAGCTAAGAACTGTACAACCTAGGAAAAGACAAGTGATGTCCCATTAAAGCAGATGGGAAAACACTGACCAACCTGGACACTGAAGGTCTTGGAAAGCTAAGACAGGAGGGAATTACCCCCACCCTGAATCACCACACAGTGTGTGAGAAAGGCTGGGGGGTGCGGGTGGTGAAGGGGAAAGGGACATGTAGACCCTTTTAAAAGGAAAGCGGTGGAAGTAAAAGGTAACCAGCACTGAGGGCCAGGCTCGAAGGCAGGGGCTATCTGTGACCAGTGGGTTTCGCCCTTAGGACTCAGGGGGCATGCTGGAAAGCTCCACAAAAGTAACTTGTATTAGAAATAAGACGATGGAGACTTGTGGCACATTAGAGACTAACCAGTTTATTTTAGCGTAAGTTTATGAAATACGAAAGCTTATGCTGAAATAAACTGGTTAGTCTCTAAGGTGCCACAAGTCTCCATCGTCTTATTTACAGATACAGACTAACACGGCTGCTAATCTTAAACTTGTATTAGAAAAGAGAGTTTTATCTACTGTGAAAGGGTAACACCTGAGGCCGCCGCTTCGGTTGTAGCTTGCCTGTGTTCTTGTCCCCTGTGTATTTCAGGTCTGAATCCAGAGCTGTTCTATTAAATACCCCTTGTGTTTATTTTTACCCAAGCAGGTCTCTGTTGTGCAAACTGTGTGGTGTGTGCCAAAGTGAGCTGGTAACTGGGGGCCAGTTTCTCTCCTGCCGGGGTGACAATACAGAGGGGAAAAGGCCATCTGCATATTAGTTAAGAACTCAGGGTGGATGGATTTGAGGGGACTGGGGACCAGAAAGTCTGTTGGGGGAAACTAGGTGGTCAGAACTTCATGCCCAGCAGCCAGCTACTGGTATCAGGCTCTGAGACAGAGCAGCACAGCATTAAGGCACCCAGGACTACAGGGCAGGCGGACACAGACCCCCTGACTTCTCTGGGTGATCCCCAAACTGTCCCAGCATGAATGGGACTCATGCCAGCATTGTCAAATCTGGATGTCTAAATTTAGTCATCTAAGTGACTGACTTAACAGAGGAGCCCAGCCACCCCCACGTTCAGTCAGGTCACTGATATAAGTGTCTAAATTTAGTCACTGCTATTCAGACCAATGAGTTAAAGGCCTGATCTGGGCTGTGAGCCCCTGGCTGTGTCCCAAGGCAGCAAGACAGGCAACACAAAAGATCTCCAGGGGCAATGAGAGGGAGACGCAAGGCTCTGCCCTCAATCTGCTTCCTGCCTGCTGCCCACCCAGTCCACCCCCAAAGAGCTCTCCAGTGGGGCTGTGAGGGGAGGGAGATGGGGTGACACCCCAATTCCACCTGGGCTGGGGCAATCACACCCACAGTCCCAGCTCTGGCTACAGCTCTTGGGAGCACAATTTCAGCCATACCTGTGCTTTTAACAGTTACAATGAAGAAGTGAGGCCTGCTGCCCACAGATTACAGATCACTGTCACAGATGCTTGGGGCCACATGTGGGGTGACGTGGAAGGGGGTGTAAACTACACCCAGCAGGCCCCTGAGTCGCAATGGGTGTCACATCTTCACCTGCCTCCCCTCACCAGTGTAAGCCCCCTTAACATTCACTTGGACTTTAACTCACAACGTCACAGGATGTAACCTACACTCTGCGCCGGCACATCACTGCTGGATTTAGCCCACTGGGTGTAAAGAGCAGTCTGGAGCCTCCATTAGGGACTCACGTGCCAAGGCGCCAGCAGAGAGGAATGTAGCAAGAAAAGCAACTAACAGAAGGGGACAAGAATGTGTGAGCTCACCCAGCGTAGCCTCTCCGTACACTTCCTCCTGGCTCCGTGGAGGGCAAGTGACAGGCTCCCCTTGCACACCCTCAGCACTACAGGAGATGGGGGGCGTACGTAGGACTAAGGCAGTTTGAGCGTGAGGATGTCCTTCTCACATCCCCACCTCTTTCAATGGGAGACGCTTTTAGAGAGTTCAGTGGTTAACCTTGCCAACAGCATTACAATTTGGATTCCCTCCTGCCCTCTGCTGCTCTGACTGAGCCACGTTATGTTAAGAACATAAGAGCGGCCATACTGGGTCAGACCAAAGCTCCATCTAGCCCAGTATCCTGTCTACCGACAGGGGCCAATGCTAGATGCCCCAAGTGATCCATCCCCTGTCGCTCATTCCCAGCTTCTGGCAAACAGAGCCTAGGGACACCATTCCTGCCCATCCTGGCTAACAGCCATTGATGGACCTATCCTCCATGAATTTATCTAGTTCTTTTTTGAATCCTGTTATGGTCTTGGCCTTCACAACATCCTCTGGCAAAGAGTTCCACAGTTTGACTGAGCGTTCTGTGAAGAAATACTTCCTTTAATTTGTTTTAAATCTGCTGCCTATTAATTTCATTTGGCGACTCCTAGTTCGTGTGTTATGAGAAACAGTAAACTATTCTTCCTTATCTACTTTCTCTACACAAGTCACGATTTTATAGACCTCAATCATATCTCCCCTTAGCCTTCTTTTTTCCAAGCTGAAAAGTCCCAGTTTTATTAATCTCTCCTCATACAGAAGCCATTCCATACTTCTAATCATTTTTGTTGCCCTTTTCTGAACCTTTTCCAATTCCAATATATCTTTTTTGAGATGGGGCAGCCACATCCACACACAGTATACAAGATGCGGACGTATCATGGATTTATATAGAGGCAACATAATATTTTCTGTCCTGTTATCTAACCCTTTCTTAATTATTCCCAGCATTCTGTTTGCTTTTTTGACTGCCTCTGCACTTTGAGTAGATGTTTTCAGAGAACTAGCCACAGTGACTCCAAGATCTCTTTCTTGAGTGGTAACAGCTAAATTAGACCCATCATTTTATATGTATAGCTGGTATTATGTTCACATCATACACACACCCAGAAGCTAGCTAAAACCATCAAATAGTCTTGCTGGAAAGCCATGATGCAATATGACCTTATTTCTTAGAATTCAGAACAAGAAGACACAAGAACCCCAAAACAGAGAGCAACAAAGCAGGCTGCTCCCTATAGCAGAGAGGCACAACTCACCCCTCCTTGCTCAAAGCTTACTCCTGGGGGAATTCGGCGCCACTGCACATGCAGAGAATTCATATCCCCTGCAGATTTCTTTTCTTCCTGCAGAAAAATCACTTTTGATGGGGAAGAAAAGGGACGCCGCAAGAGTGGTCAAGCGTTCCTCCCCAGAAATGTGGGTACATTGTTTCAGGTGCCCAGAGAAGCTGGCAGATAGATAAATCACCACGGGGGAGAAGGGAAGCTGAGGATGCCTGAGCTCTGGCTCCTACCCTGCATCAGGCTCAACTGGTAGTCGCAGCTGGGCTGAGGAGGAACAGCTGGGGCCAGGTCAGACTCACCCACAGAAACCTCCCTTGCCCCCCACATATCCAGACTCCCCCCACTGAGCCTCTCCTGCACACACCCAAACCTTCACCCCACTGAGCCTCAACCCCCACACCCACTCCCTCCTACTGAGCCCCACCACCTCCTGCATCTAGACTCCCACCAAGCCCCACGCCCCCTCATCTGGTCCCCCACCGCTGCACAAAGATCACCACCCCTCAGCCCCCCCACTCAAACCCCCACTCTAATAAGTCTCCCCTCCCTCCCGCACCTGGACCATCCCAATGAGCCCCCAACACTAGACGCCCACCTCACTAAGCCCCAACCAGCTGCATCCAAATCCTCACCCCACTAAGTTCCATTCCCCCAGCATCCAAATCCCCCCAGTGAGTGCTCCACACCCAGATGCCCACTGCCAAGCCCGATCCCCCCAGATCTCCCCGACAAGCCCCTACCACCTTTACCTAGACCCCCCTGAAGAGTCCTTCTGCCCCTGCACCTGGAACCCCTGCAACAAGCTCCTGTGCATCCAGATCCCCCACATACCAGGAACCTCTACTGAGCTGCCTGCACCCAGACTGCCCCATATAGAACCATCTCACCCCACACCTGGATCTCCCCACACTAAGCCACTCCACAATTGGATCCTGCCAGGCTGAGCGTGCCTACCCCACACCTGGTTCGGGGGCCAGGGCTGGGCATGCATGCAAGACTCTGTCCTTCTCGCCCACTATCTTGGTGCTCTTGGCACAAAGGGACAGGGCCCAGGGATGTATCTGCGGCAGGCCTGGCCCTTGCGCTGTATCAGGGTTGGATTCAGCCTCACCACCGCGTCTGGCTCCCAGGGGAGCGGGGACTTTAGGGTGATCTCCCACCTCCTTGTACTCCCCACTGCCATACTAGAGCCGCCATATTTATCTAATGACAAATAAAATATGGAGAATTTTAAAATATTGTGCACAGAATTTTTATTTTTTTGGCGCAAAATTCCCTCAGGAGTAGAAGCTGCAAACTAACTGCAGCTAGGCTCAGATCACACGCTTCCCTGTAGAGTGTCCAAGCCTGCAAGCATGACTGGAAAATTGCCCCAACCCCCCCTCTGCGCACACACGCACACAGCGCGATAGCTTGCAATTCCAGCATAGCCCCCAACACACAATAAGCCAGTCCTAGGCTGTGCAGCCCCTGTAGTTACTACAAACCAATTCTTTTGGCATGTTGCATCCGACGACGTGGGTATTAGACCACGAAAGCTTATGCTTTAATACTTTTTTTAGTCTTTAAGGTGCCACAGAACTCTTTGTCACTTCTGCAATTCCAGACTAACACGGCTACCTCTCTGATTCTTTTGGCATTGGCTCCCTGACGGTTGCTGTACTAGGGACAGGAGCTGCCTAGAGCAGTATACTCTTCCCTGCCATAGCCACTGCCTAGTTCTCTACATTAAATGTGAAGCCCAGGAGCGGTAGATAGCACCCTGAGCTGCCTGGCCAAACGCCTCAGCAACACTTACTGCCTTGGGAACAGAATGTACGACTCCAGTTGCCTGCCCTCCAAAGCAGAGATCAGCTGTTCCCTGCACAAAGCCGTTGTCTCCTACTCAGCCTTGGCCTCCTCCTGGTTTTTGGCCACATAGGCCAATCTTCTACCTGCTGAGTGGGGTCTGTTGGGAGGGGACCTAGGCAGGCTGACCAGAGCTGGGTGGGAAATGGCTTTCCTGTCCTACAACAGTTTGAGATTTGAAAAGTGTTCCTGTCCTGTAATGGGACAAACCTGGGACCTTTGGAAGTTTTTTGATGGAAAAAAAACAGAACAGCCCAGGTTCAAGTCCATGTTCCAAATTAGGCAGAGCAGGGATTTGAACTTAGGTCTCCCATATTCATGCTTTAAGCCTTGGGGTACTGTCTATTCCAGAGTAGGTGACTATTCCTCTCCCCTCCAAAAAAGACCCCCATCTCTCCTGGCCCTGGGAAGCCTTTCCTCATGAACGTTTTCTCAAAACTGGTACATTCCAGCGGACAGTTTAGGTTTTGACAAATTGCCATTTTCCAACATGTCATCAATAAATCCCTGACTCACTCTAGCTGACCTGGGCTAGCGCCAAACCTACTTAGTGCAGGTTTGGAGCGCTGCTGCTGGAGGTGACCCATGCAGCGTTATATGTTCTACATTTGCTACATCACATTAAAAGTCAGAAAATTTAATTGCATGGGAGGCAACTCAAGGGACTTCCTGGGACGATGCCCCCTGAACAAGGGCGCAGCTGGCTTCTGGAGCGTGCCTGGGTGTGCCTTGAGGTTCTTCACACTCCAAACTTCAGCTGAGATACTATGCACTGTAGAACCTGGACCCATCTTCCTGCCCTCTGGGCAGAGCAATGCGCTGGTACTCAAAGCCAAGATCACACCGAGTTCTCCCAGCTGCCATACCACAGGCTGTGGAAATGCTCCAGTCAGTGAGTTCCACACATCCTCCCAGGAACCCATCTATTTATAACTCCAGCTACCTGGGAACAGCAGGCAGCTCCCTCGCTATTGGCTGGCAGCGCCTGGCCCATTTTGCTTCACTGTGCTTTTCACACACTGGCAGCAGAGGAGAGCTGTCAGCGCTTTGCCTAGGTCTCCCCCAGTGCAGCGCATATCGGCTCATGTGCAGGGATGTACGTGCATGCACATGAAAATAAGCATGCAAGGGCGTGAGAATGATGGCATTGACATACCTCAGCGCAAGTATGCAAAGACTTATGGCAGCGTTTGTGTGCACAGGGTGTGGCTGCATTCAGACAGGCAGGAGTGTGTGGATGCATGTGTGAAGGTAGCCCTGAGTGTGTCTGAATGTACTTATGCATCTGCGCGTACTCAAATGCATGTGCACAACAGGTAAGCGTGTGAAATCAGAATAACTACAGCTGGCCGCAGTGGGGCAAAATGGGGGTTATAGGAGTGACCAACACTGGCCTCCTGGAATGACAGCGTGTTCTAACCTTCAACACGGAGAAACTAGCATCTTTCCCTAATGCCAGGAGATATAACAACATGGCCAAGTTCACGCTGCTTCAAAATCCTTCCTTTCCTACCTGTCTTAGCTTTGGGGAGACTGATTTTTCATCTGTAATGATTAAGCGAGAGGGGGACTTGCTTTACCAGGCACGCTCCATTTTCTTCTTTCCTTCTGCTCTTGTCACTTAAATGTGATGGGGGGAGAGGGGTGCAGAGGATTAGACTAAGTATGAAACAGTGGGCTGGGTTTGTAGGGCTGCACAACAAGGTGAGGGGTCACTCATACTGTAACACCCAGGCCTGGGTTATCGTCCCTTCCGAGTCAGGGATTTGTCTCTGTGCTGCAAGGGGCCACCGGGGGAGGGAAAGGGAGCCGAGAGTTGGGAAGGTCCCAGTATCATACTGGGAGGTGGGTGCGTACCTGCCTCACACACCCGTGTTGTCTCAGGACCTAGCCAAGGCCCTACCCCAGATAAAAGGAGGGGTCACTGCAGGGATGAGAGAAACCATCTGCTGGCTTTTACTGTACTTTTCCCCAGGGTATCGGAGCACCTGGAGGGAGTCTCCCGACTGGCAAAGACCCTATCTCCGATCACCCAACCACTCTGATCTCTGAGGCCAACGCAGAGTCAAAAGGCGTCTCTTCCCTGCACCAACAGTTCCTGTTACACTGACCCTCTCCTTGCCTAATTATACAAACAGCTGCTCCTTATTTTTCTTGTTAGCGAGGGCAAGAGGGGACATCCTGGGGAAGGATGGTATCAGCTACAATGGTAGGGCTGGCCAGCACAGGGGCCTGGTGCCCAGCACAGAGACACCGACTCTCGCCATATGTGGTGTTCTTAAAGCCCCAGCTCCTGGAGTCTTGTGAATAGGTGAGACACTCAGCTTTCACTCTTAGAAATAAGACTGTATCCTGGTGCTTGTGGAGAAACACAAACCCCAAAGAGTCAGCAAATTTTTACAAATCCCAATTCCTGATTTTTTAAAAAATCAGGATTAAGCCACTGGTGGTTTTGTGGGGGCCTGGCTCATGACTTGGAAACTTGGGGTGGGCAATACCAGCAGCATGAACTGCATGGGGGGGAGCAGTGAAGGATGGCTCAGGATGGAGGGCAGCATGGGCTGGTGATAGACATGGAGCAGAGAATCAGTGGGGTGGGGCTGGGGGCTAAATGGGGACAGATCATGGTGAGAGGAACAAGGGGGCTCTGGACAGAGGTTGGGGGAGGGTGTGTCTGTACCTGCTTTCCTCGCCTCAGGCCACCACCAGAGACAGCTGTGGATGGAGCTGAGGAGAGGGGCTGTTGGGAGGAGGGAGCTGTCCCTCAACAGTGTGGGGGAGGGTCCTCCACTGACTCACACAAGCACCCAACTCCCTGAACCCTCAGCCGCGTGCCCTGTATTTGGTGGCTCCCCCATCGCTAGTTTACAGGGATTTCTCTAGAAGCCCAGAAAAGACGGATGGGGGTGCTGAGTCCCTGACGTCTCCAATTCCCACCCCAGCGCCCAGGGCAAGACATAGCCTGAGACCACGCTCCTGCCCCCTGCCTTCCAGCACATGCCCACACCATACCCTGGCACTGATCGAGGGACTGGCTGAATAAACCCCTCAACCTGCGCCACCCCCATCCCTCTGCCTAGCACCAGAAGTCCCTCAGGACGCAGGCGCTGAATCCCCCTAAACTACACCCCCAGCCTCGGATCCCCTTAAAGACCTGGCCCCTGCAAGTGACACATTGCACCACACGGTGACTGGACCCCTCTGACTGATTCACTCAAGCCCAGTCCACAGTCTGTTTACTGGAGACATCCTCTCCCCATCCCCACTGGGTCCCAGTCCCTCGGAGACACCAATCCACTCGCCGGGCCTGGCTCCTGTTAACCGAGATGCCTGTGACTCCTCCCTTTCCCCCATAACACACCGCTGACACACCCTCGCCCCAACTCCTACGACACCTCCCCTCCACCCTCACCTCAAATCCCTTCCAGTGAAACCCCATCCCACTCACAATGCTCTGGAGCCTCAGTCCCTCCCTGGCACTGCTGGCAAGCCCCCAGATCCTGATGACTGCCCCACACCAGGCCTGCCCCGAGGCACCCAAGCCCTCGCAGAACCCAACGCCGGCCCCAGCCCATGGGGCCGAAGACGCCACGACTGCACCATCCATTCCAGCCTGCCGCACTCACCCTGTTGTAGACATCCTCCCGGCTGGCCTCATACTTCTGCTGCATGCGCTCCTCCAGGAAGTAGATGCGCAGCTTGAGGCTGAAGTTCTCCTTCTTCAGGTCATTGAGGTGCTGGGACAGAGTACGGTAGCCGTTAGACATGATGGGTGACCCATGGAGGGGGGCATCTCCGCACCACCACCCTCACTCAGGGGACATTGCCATGGGAAGGGAGCGAGCCAAGTCCCTGGAAAGCTGCCCCAGCCCACAGCGGCCTATGGAGACATGGTGGGGAGGCTGGAGTGCTCCAGGTCGGAGCCTCCCCACAGCTCAGCAGCTCCCATTGGGTGCGGGAGTGCAGCTCGCTTTCCTTTTTTACCTCCAGGAGATATCTGTGGAATCTCTGGCAGGGGAACATCCTGCATGGACAGACACAAGTGGTGTAACCCGATCCAGACAGCGGCTCTAGCGACTCCCCGTCCATCTCCCAGCCAACTGCAAGCCATTAATGGGAGCCTGGGGGCTGGCCCGCAAAGACTCACACAGCAGGGGAGAGGGCAGCTAGGAAACGTGATGAGGACACAGCAGGGAAGGGAGAAGAAAGGATTCCCCACCGATCCCTCAACATCCCAGTGTCCACCAGCTGAATCTCCCAAGGGTCTCCCTTCCCCGCTCTCAGTACCTGGGCTCAGCCAATCCGTTGGGAGACACAGATAAAGGTCCAGGGCAGGTTCTAACTGGTGTCCTGCTGACCTCTCTTGTGCAAGGTGCATAATGCAAGGAAAGGATGGGAGAGGAAAAGAGCCATTTACCCCGACTGCAGAACCCAGGCCAGTGAGAGACAGGATGACAGTCACCCAGAGGGCACCACAACGTGTGGCATACAATAGGCCTGGCCAAGAGAGAGCTCAGAGCTGCTGGATAGCAGCAAGGCTAATTCCCACTCGGTGAGAGCCCCACGGGAACTGCCTTCCCTCGTGCTCTGTGTGTGCAGACACAGATTTCACAGCACAGCATGAAAGGGCACCCAGGACTCCCAGAGAGCTGCAGCCAAGCTAGGCAAAACCGCTGCCCGGGGGTGTCCCTACTAGGGTGACCAGATGTCCCGATTTTACAGGGACAGTCCCGATTTTGGGGTCTTTTTCTTATATAGGCTCCTATGACCCCCCACCCAATGTCCCGATTTTTCACATTTGCTTTCTGGTCACCCTACCCTAAACACCGAGCCTACGTGTCTGTCTGTCATTTTCCAGGAAGGAAAGGCCTTTCTCCAGTGTGGAAATACTGAAACACCCTCCTCCTTAGCACCTCCCACTCACCCGCCCTGTGGCTGAATGGCAGAGGATCAAGGCTCCCATTTTGAGCTTCCAGTGAAGAATGCAACCAGAGCTAGGTTTAGCCAAAACACAGGGGAGGAGTTTAAAGTTCAACGCTTTGATATTACAGTCCGTCATCCTTAACTGGCCCCTAAACACAGATATGAAGTAACTATGCGTAGTCACACGGCAGTGAAAGCCCCTGTGCAGGGCAGTGTAAGGGGGCACTGGGGCCGCCACAGAATCAGGATATGCTCCCTTTGCTGGAGATGTCCCTGTGCACATACAATGGTATTGCATTCAGAAAACTGCGCAAGTCATCTCTCTGCAGGGGGATGGCCTCAGCTTTCTGCAGAGGGCAGATGATTTAGGGGGTATTTCTCCAGTGCAGGTGGCAAAGAGAGTGAGTTGTTTTATTGCTGCCTTGCGGTCAAATTGGGCATTTTCCCTGAACACGGCTGAAGCGTGATAGCACCCTAAGAAAGACACAGCTGATGCAATCCATCTCGTGTGTTAACAGCAGCCTTCCTTTGAAGATTCTATGATTGTTTTCACAACTCATGCAGTGTTGCCAACTTTTGTTACTCTACCATGAGTCTCACAATATGTGGGGTTTCCCTTCAAGCACCAGCCCTCAGAGCCCAAGAGACTTAAGAAAAACACAGATGAGCTTTTCACTTTAAATATAAGTTTCCAGTGACCCTGCTTGCAAAGAAAACATGAGCCGAGTACTCCCTGAAGGCACAGAAACCAGAAGGCAAATAAAGAGAACTCCATTTTCTGTTTAGTTTCATCATTTTTTAAAGACAGTCTCAGTCCAGGAGTGGGGACAGACTCCATTTTTCAGCAGTCGAGGTTGGCACTAATACGACATGTACCTGCTCCACTTTCTCCAAGTCACTCCTGTGCTGGAATCTGGCTTTGCTTTCACAAAGAAGTGCTCTGGTTTGCTCAAATCTAACTCAGTTCCAGGAGGAAAGTGACCGGCTTCCTAAACCGGATCCCCATCCCCAGGTCTGGAAAGCCTGTGGCTGGGGACTCAGCTTTGCCTTCTCTCACCGAATGAAAACATGCACGGAGTCCAGTCATCCTGGTGCTGCACCACTCTGTGCCATAGCTAGAAACTGCAGTGCACGCAGCTAGATTGTTGACTCATCCACCCACACCCCCCAACATAGTCCAGCATTGCACTGAATAAAAGTCACCTGAATTAGTTAACCGTATATTCCAGTAAATGGAGCTAGAGGGTAACGCAGTTTGTGAGGCAGCTCTGCGTTAGAACTAATCTATTTTCATGTGCTCCCTCAGCCCTTGGAGCCTCAGCCCCTGGAGGGCCCGAGCAAGGGAACTGCCACTCCCACCTGCAATCAAAAAAGATTCCAAGGCAGAGATCAACAAGTAGCAAAACTCTTTAGAGTGTAAACCCCGCACACTGAGGCCCTGATCAATTGAACACACATTTGTAAAGATAGCAAGGGCAGAGCAGTTTAAATGACACTAGAGATATTGATTGTGTGCGGTGGTGAATGGGCCCCCATCACTCTGCTTCAACACACTCCCACATCCACCACACACATTGCCGCTTGCCAACGGTGCTGAGTAATGGCCCAGAAAATATGGACTTTGGAGGCTAAAGACAGACTCCTACTAGTTTGTGCCTCAATCTCATCATGTTGGAGGACCTCTCTTGTGAGTTTTGATCACAAGAGGTTGGTAACACTGCTCCCAGTAAGCAAGCAGGTTAATCACTCCCTCTCAAGTCTCCCAGCCACCGGCGTAGCTAACTGCCCCCTTGAATCTGTGAGGAGAATCCAGGTAACCATCCAGGTAAATAAGCCTGCAATATCCCACAGGCTTGGCCCTAGCACCCTGGAACCATCCCTGCCTCTCCTGGGCTAGGATCCTTGGCAATGTTATAGCAAGCAGGGGTACAAGTGTCTGTGAAAGCCGCCCGTGGGGCGCTGCTTTGCTCAGGCTCCATGATGTGGTCAGCTCTTGCCAGCACCCCACGAGCATGCGTTCCTGGTCTCCTTGCAATGCCCACTGCAGGGAGCCACAGCGTCAGCCTTTATGCCCTCGCACCAGCTATGGGATCATACTTATGCCACAGGGCCTACGCTGCATAGGTGGCTGGCGGACACAGAGACATAGCGCACGGCCGGCCGGGCTGGGAATCCTCTCCACATTAGCCTGCCATGCAGTAACGCCCCGTGTTGACCTTCAGCCATGTTGAATGCTGGGCAGCTGCCCTCAGGCTGCGCTGCCTTTAGGCCATGCGCTGGCAGTGAAATCCCTGGGAGACTCCTGAGCCAAGCCCTTAGGGGCGGGATTCAATAGATCCATCCCTCAAAGCCCTAGCGCCCCACGAAGGAGACAACAAATTCCACAGCTTTGCGCTCACACACGGGAGATCTCCCCCAGCCAAAGCACAGCGGGGGGCAGGGAGTGGAGAGCCCAGGGTCATTGCTGCTATAACAGGAGGGGAGAAAAGGCAGAAGTGAGGGAGCAGAGGCTGCTCTGGGGGGAATAGGGAGGAGCATAGCAGCCAGGGGTTGGGGAGTCAGGGAGGCCAAGAGTCAGGAGAGAGGGAGTGCACCAGAAAGAGACACCAACAGCAGGAACCCACCTGTCATGCCAGCCCAGGTACGTCTGTCTGTCTGGGTTCTCATATGGTGCCCGTCCCAGCTGGTGTTAAAGGATATAACTATGTTTGGGTGTGCCTGGAGCCGGGGGAGAACGGTGGTTCCCAGCTCAAGGAGACATACTTGAGCTACTTCTCACTGAGCTGGTGCACCCAAGACTGACAGTGGCCATGGCAACGAGACCAACAGGAGGGGCTAGCCGCGCCCAGGGCACATCTGTCAGAGACTTTAGACACATACGCAGGGCGCCTAGCCCCTCCCACAGAGCCCGCTGCTGCAGCTACACTCTACTTTAGTGGACTGAAGTGTAGATACACCCTGGCACAGGGCATAGGACACCACGTCTTGGGAGCACGTCTCAATAGATAGTGGACCATTGTGATCACCTAGTCTGACCCCCTGTATAATGCACGCCAGAAAACTGCTTCCAAATAATTCCTAGAGCGGATCTGTTAGAAAACTATCTGTGGATAGTTCTCTGAAGACATCCATGCAGTGTACAGCGGCAGTCAAAAAAGCAAACAGGATGTTAGGAATCATTTAAAAAAGGATAGAGAATAAGATGGAGAATATCTTAGTGCCCTTATATAAATCCATGGTGCGCCCACATCGTGAATACTGCGTACAGATGTGGTCTCCTCATCTCAAAAAAGATATACTGGCATTAGAAAAGGTTCCGAGAAGGGCAACTAAAATGATTAGGGGTTTGGAATGAGTCCCATATGAGGAGACATTAAAGAGGCTAGGACTTTTCAGCTTGGAAAAGAGGAGACTAAGGGGGATATGATAGAAGTATATAAAATCATGAGTGGTGTGGAGAAAATGAAAAAGGAAAAGTTATTTACCTGTTCCCATAATATAAGAACTAGGGGCCACCAAATGAACTTAATGGGCAGCAGGTTTAAAAACAATAAAAGGAAGTTCTTCTTCACACAGCGCACAGTCAACCTGTGGAATTCCTTGCCAGAGGAGGTTGTGAAGGCTGGGACTATAACAGGGTTTAAAAGAGAACTGGATACATTCATGGGGGTTAAGTCCATTAATGGCTATTAGCCAGGCTGGGTGAGGAATGGTGTCCCTAGCCTCGGTTTGTCAAAGGGTGGTGATGGATGGCAGGAAAGAGATCACTTGATCATCACCTGTTAGGTTCACTCCCTCTGGGGCACTTGGCATTGGCCACTATCGGTAGACAAGATACTGGGCTGGATGGACCTTTGATCTGACCCAGTACGGTCGTTCTTATGTTCTAAAAACATCCAGTCTCGATTTAAAAATTTTCAGTGATAGAGAATCCACCATAACCTTTGCTAAGTTGTTCCAATGGTTAATTATGCTCACTGGTCAAAATTTACCCCTTGTTTCCAGTCTGAATTTAAACTTTCTCTGCTAGACTGAAGAGCCCATTATCAAATATTTGTTCCCCACATAGGTATTTACAGACTGTGATCAAGTCACTCCTTAACCTTCTCTTTGTTAAGATAAGCAGACTGAGCTCCTGGAGTCTATCACTATAAGATTCTAAGGCTTTAATCATTCTCGTGGCTCTTCTCTGATCTCCTTCTAGTTTATCCACTTCCTTCCTGAATTGCGGACACCAGAACTGGATACAGTATTCAAGCAGCCATCACAACAGTGCCAAATATAGAGGCAAAATAACATCTCTGCTCTTATTTGAGATTCCCATTTATGCATCCAAGAATTACATTACCTCTTTTGGCCACAGCATGGCACTGGGAGCTCATGTTCAGCTGATTATCCAACACCAACCCCAAAGCTTTTTCAGAGTCACTGCTTCGCTGGATAGAGTCCCCAATCCTGTAAGTATGGCCTGCATGCTTTGTGCCCAGATGTACACAGTTACATTTAGCTGTATTAAAATGCACATTGTTTTCACCCAGCTTACCCACTGATCCAGATCACCCTGTATCTGTCCTAGTCACTGTTTACCACTTTCCAACTTTTTGTGCCATCTGCAAACTTTATCAGTGATGATTTTACATTTTCTTACAGGTCATTGATAAAAATAGTAAATAGCGTAGGGCCAAGAACCAAGCCTTGGTTGGACCCCACTAGAACCAGATCTGCTCAGTGATGATTCCGCATTTACAATTATATTTTGAGACTTATCAATTAGCCAGTGTTTAATGCTTTTAAGAAGTGCCATGTTAATTCTATATTGTTCTAGTTTTTTTGATCTAAATGTCATGCAGTACCAAGTCAAATGCCCTACAGAAAGGCTAAGTATATTACATCAGCACTATTAACTTTATCAACCAACCTTGTTATCTTAAAAAAAAGTCAAGTTAGTTTGACGGGATCTGTTTTCCATGAACACATGTTGATTAGCATTAATTATATTACCCTCCTTTAATTCTTTATTAAATGTGTCCTGTATCACTTGTTCCATTATCTATAATTTACCCTTTTTAAATGCTGGCACAACATCAGCTTTTTTCCATGCTTCTAGAACAGGGGTCGGCAACCTTTCAGAAGTGATGTGCTGCGTCTTCATTTATTCACTCTAATTTAAGGTTTTGCACACCAGTAATACATTTTAACGTTTTTAGAAGGCCTCTCTCTCTAAGTCTATAGTATATAACTAGGCTATTGTTATATGTAAAGTAAATAAGGTTTTAAAAATGTTTAAGAAACTTCATTTAAAATTAAATTAAAATTCAGAGCCCACCAGACCGGTGGCCAACATGCAGGCAGTGTGAGTGCCACTGAAAATCAGTTTGCGTGCCCCTTTGGCATCCATGCCATAGATTGTCTACCCCTGTTCTAGAACTTCACCAGTGATTTGAGGCTTATTGAAATCAACAGTAACTGTTTAACAAGCTCCTCAACCAGCTCTTTTAAAACTCTTGGATGCAAGTTATCTGCTGATTTAAAAATGTCTAATTTTAGTAACAGCTGTATCTCAAGAGGATGTTAAACCAGTGGAATGGAAAATATGTTACTACCATATGATAGGACTACATCTTTCCTCCCCTCTCTCCCCGCAAAAAAGAACAAAAATATTGAACACTTCAGCCTTTTCTGCATTATTGATAATTCTACCATTTCCTTCTAGTAGTGGACCACTGTCATGATTCTTTTTTATCCTAATATGCTTGCAAAACTCCTTCTTATTGTCCTTACCTCTGCTGGATATAAAGGTCTCCTTGTGTCCCTTTGTTTCCTTTATCAATTTTCTACTATTCTTAATTTATTATTTATATCTGTCTCTATCAACTTCCCCCTTAGCCTGGGTGGGATTGGAGCACAAAGCAGTTTTGTCGGAGTTCTGAAAGGAATGCTATTTCTGCAAGCTAGAGATTGTCTTCTGTCCAAAAGGAGTATGTCCATCTCAGCTCGCTTCTCCCCCAGTAAGGAACTAACCCATGCCTGTAACCCAGTCTCTTCTGATCATTTGGAAACCACAACACTGCTCATTGAGCTGGCATAGGCAAAAAAGGCTACAGACTCCAGAGAAGATCAAAGAGCGCTGAGAGTTGAAGCTTCAGTCCCAACCAGCCCATCAAATCACTTTTCACCCCAGGACTACCTGGGGAGTTTCATGTGGGTCCAGGAGGCACTTCAGTGCAAACACAAGCTGCACAGGGCTGTGAAGATGAGGCTCAGGATAGTTGGGACTCCTCAGAACCACTATTATATGCTTCCAGCAATGGATGATGCCGGAAAGCAACAGAAGCTCTCAGAGCCGCAAGAGGAATTGGGACAGACCTTGACGAGAAAAATAGCACAAGGCTCTAAACAAATAACCTGAGCCCGCTGACAAAAGAGCAGGTAAGAACATCGCATGAACTGTTCTGTTTGCAATAGGAATAACGGGCTGGGTCTGCAGTCCCCCATGTTATCCACCCCTCATGCCTGCAAAGTTCCCATTGACATCAGGACAAGTTTGGCTCTGAGGGTGGGACTTACCTTCTCAAAATCTCGCAGGGTTTGGGTCTGCACTGCAGGGCCCATCTCCAGGCCACTGAGGACATGAGTCTGCATTAGAGGGCTCTGCTCAAGGCCAGGCAGAGTCTGAGCTGTCACTGGGCGAAGGGTCATCCCAAAGTCTCCCGATGTGGGTGTCTGCCTCAGAGGGTCCTCATCTGAGATGCCTAGGGTCCCCAGCTCTGGGGCATCACCGAGAACAGCTGGAAAGGGAGCACAGAGGAAACGCAGGTGGAGTGCATGAAGTGTCTGTTTCATATACATGCTTGGCAAGCAAAACTGGATCATACCTCCAGATAAAATGTGCATCAAGCTGGAGTTAAAGGACCTATCAGTAATTTAAGAGTAAATAGCCATCATTTGAGGATACTACTGCCTTACAGGAATGCTGAAATTTTCCCACTTAACAATCATTGGAAACACGGAAATTCAGAGTCAAGGTTAAATTACAAAGCAAGGCGAATATATGAAATCATGGAAATGCACCAGTAAGGGACCCATACAACCTTAACTCTTCCCTGGAGCAATCCACAGATTTAAAGGTTAGAAGAGACCATTGCACGCATCCATTTTGATCACCTCCAATCACCCAGACCAGAGAACCTCACCCTGGGATGCCTACACCAGTAATGCAAACCTCCAAATCTCCCTTGTCCCTCACACATCTAGGCTTATAGCTGGATTTCACACCTCATTGTTCATGCCAGCAGGTGTTTGCAGCATCACGTCAGTACAACGTAAACTGGGTTATTTTGGGATCCAAGGGTTTTTCCTGTGGGCTTGAAGTTCCTAGATTACACTCATGGCCATTTTAATTCTGTGAGGTCAGTGTACTGGTACAGTAGTCATGCCATGACAACTCCCAGTTACCCTGTCAGTTTTTCATAAGGGCATTACAAAGCCAACAGTCTGTTGCTGCAAAAACACCTAAAATTTAGAGTATCCCCTGTCCTGTGACCTCCAATCTTTGTCATTCAACTAATCCCTTTATTCTCATCATGCAAGTGTTATAATATTATGACTGGGGTCTAGAGCAGGGGTCTTCAAACTTTTCCCCCGCAACCCCTTTCCGCGGAGGGAAAAGTCCGGCGGCCCCGGGGGGTATGTCCACCGAAATGCTGCCACAGAAAGCGGAAGTTTCCGCTTTCTGCCGTGGCATTTCGGCGGGACTAAAATAGCCCGCCCGGGAGTTCGGCGGTCTCCGGGGCGGGCTTGGTGGCGGCGCCGGGGTCTCGCGTGCCCCTTGGGGTCGGCTTGCGCACCCCTGGGGGTGCGCACATCCCAGTTTGAAGACCACTAGTCTAGAGAATAGTCTCTGTAGGTATAGCATTTACCATGTATAACCAGTGCCTTAGTGAAGAACAGGGAATTAAAGCCTGCAGGACTAATCAGAAAATCCAGCTTTTTCTGCACCCAGATTTTGCAAGCTGTACAATTAAGAGCAATTTATTGTGATGCTTGAGGATGTTGGTAGCTGCCAAAAAGCAGGTCTTTGATCTATGGACAGTCACAGACCTCACTGAAGTTGACGAGTATGCTAGCTGTCCTTCATTCTGGCTAAATAGAAGCAGCATTTAAGCTTCTTTATGGAGAAAGATAGCTGAACTAATAATCATCACCACACAAAGCACTCGCCTGAGCAAGAACTAACGCTGGGAATATAGCAGAAGTTTTCCTGGGAACTGATGGCAAATGCTAAGGACTGGGGCAGTGGCAGATTTAGACTTAGGGGGCCCTGTGTGAAGCTTCATTTTCGCCCCCCTTCCCGGGATCCAGCCAAGAAAAATAATATTCTCTCTTATCTCCAGCCCTCCCCGTTTTTCATTCTTTTTTTCTTCATCCTCCTCCTATATTATAAGTAATGGGAAATAAATGAAAATAAAGTGAAGTACCTTGATTGGGGTAGGGGGTTGTGGTGCAGGAAGGGGTGCGGGCTCTGGGAGGAAGTTTGGGTGTGAGTTCCAGGCTGGGACCGGGGGTTGGGGTGCGGGAGGGAGGCAGGGGGGCGGTGCTTACCTTGGGCAACATGGTTCCCAAAGCGACCGGCACACACCCTCGTCCAGCAGCGGCTCCTAGGAAGGGGGGCCAGGGAGTCTCCATGCGCCACTGCCCAAAGGCACTGCCCACGCAGCTCCCATTGGTCACAGTTCCCAGAACTGCAGAGTTGGCGCTTGAGGTGGGGGCAGCGCACAGAGAGACCTGCTCTCCACCCCCTCCCAGGGGCCACAGGGACATGCCGAATGCTTCCGGGAGTGAAGCAGCATGGAGGGAAGGAGGCAGAGTGGACTGGGAGCCACCATAGCCCTGCTGCTGGCACATCTCTGCACACCCCTTGGAGAGAGGGGGGCACTGGGGTGGGGGCAGTGCATGGAGCCACCTCCAGACCCCGCCTCCCACCAGGGGCACGCAGAGACCTGCCAGCAGCCGGCTGCTTTCAGGAGCAGCATGGAGCCGTCAGCCATGGCATGCAGGCAGCCTGCCTACCTGAGCCCTGTTGCTTCACCAGCTGGGACTCAGGAGCAGCTTGTCAGATATTTGTCCTGTATTTTGGGGGCCCCTCTTTCATTGAGGGCCCCTGCACGGTCTGTTTCATAGTAAATCCACGCCTGGGCTGGGGCACTGGTTGAATGACAGAGGTGGGTGTGAGAAGCAGAAAGAAGCCAGAAAAGCCAGGAGAAAGTCAGAGGAGCAGGGGTGGTATGGCCCTGGAAGGAAGCCAAAAGAGCTTTTTTGGTATAAAGTGCTGGTTGGCAGCAGGCTTAGTATTGTCAGCCAGTAACTCCCTGCGGTTGGTTGTTCCTACCATACGTTCTTTGTAAATAAACAGGATTGCCTCAAAGAGATAAGAGATTGGAAGAGGAGGTGAGCAGTGAAGTGGCAAAATTGCAGGCGATACAAAATTATTCAGAATAGTTAAGTTCAAAGCTGACTGCAAAGAGTTGTTAAGGGATCTCACAAAACTGGGTGACAAAATGGCAGACGCAATTCAGTGTTCAAAAGTGCAAAGTAATGCACACTGGAAAAAGTAATCCCAAGTACACGTACAAAATGATAGTGTCTAAGTTAGTTGTTACCACTCAAGAAAAAGATCTTGGAGTTATTGTGAATATTTCTCAGAAAACATCCACTCAATGTGCAGCAGCAGTCAAAACAGTGAAAAGAATGTTGGAAATCATTAAGAAAGGGACAGAAAATAAAATAGAAAATTCATTATGCCAAAACTGAAATCCCTCGTATGCCCATACCTTGCATACTGCCCACAGTTCTGGTCACCCCATCTCAAAAAAAAGATATATTAGAACTGGAAAAGGTACAGAGAAGGGCAGTAAATTTGATTAGGCATATGGAACAGTTGCCATCTGAGGAGAGATTAAAAAGACTGGAACTGTTCATCTTAGAAAAAAGAGATGCCTAAGGGGGAGATATGATAGAGATCTATAAAAATCACAAATATTATGGAGAAAATAAATAGAGAAGTGTTATTTAGCACATCACACAACACAGGAACTAGGGGTCACCTGATGAAATTAATAGTTAGCAAATTAAAAACATACATAAGAAAGTATTTCTTCACAGAACACATAGTTAACCTGTGGAACTCCTCATGGATGTTGTGAAGAACAAAAGTATAACTTGTTCAAAAAAGAAATGGATAAGTTGATAGAGGATAGGTCCATCAATGGCTATTAGCCAAGATGGTGAGGGACGCGACCCCATGCCCTGGGCGTCCCTAAACCTCTGACTGCCAGAAGCTGGGACTGGACAACGGGATGGATCACTCCATAAATTGTCTTTGTCTGTTAATTCCCTCAGAAACAGCTGGCACCAATCATTGTCAGGCTATCTGGACCATTGGTCAGACCCAGTATGGCCATTCTGATATTCTGATATCAGCATTCTTTTAGGGTTTTTTATCCTGAGCTCACTGATAGGAACCCTCAGTCATACCCAAAGTGTCCGGTGTTTTATCTGAACTCATCCTTATGTCCTTGGCGGTTTGAATTGACTGACATGTACCGGAAACAGATCAGCTTGGGGAGCCCCTGAGCTTTGCCATCCAGTGGGACTAGCTGAGCCAGGCTGCTCTGCAAATCACTGGTACCAGAGAGCCAGGAAGCACAGACACCTATGAAGCGTCAGGGGTTGGTGCTCAGCCAGCTTCTTATTTCCCATCCCTGTTTCCTCAGGCACCAGACCTTGACTCTGGTCCCCAGCCCCTGCGGCATCCCTGAAGCCCACAGGCCCTGCTGCAGGCCTCAGTGGACCAGCATGAACCATGCACACAACACAGACAGTACTAGGGTCCCTGGAATCTTTTGTGGACTTTCAGGAGTCCACAAAGAAGGCAATCTGGGCCTGGGCCTGGAATCAACGTCTGGACAGGGAGCAGGGGAAATGGTTGTGCACTTGTTCCCAAGCCAAAGAAGAGAACATGGGCCAGAACTCTCTGTCATGTACCGGAGCACCTCACACTTGGATGTGTTTCCCTGGGGGCAGGGTGAAAATCCCCATTGTGCAGATGGGATCTGAGGCACAGAGACACTAAATGACTTGGCCAAGTCATACAGGAAGTCATTGGTGGAGTAGGGTGGATCGAGGTCTCTCAAGCCCCGTTAGCACCCTAAACCACTGAGTCACCCTTGCTCTCCTGTCTCATAAGGGTTATAATGGAAGGTTGGTCGCTATGCAGAGACAGAGTCTGCATGATCATGTGACAACACATTAAGAGGAAGAGAGATCTAAAAACAGCTGGAGGGTGATGGAAACATGAGTAATGGGCTGAGTCTATAAATAACTAGCTATCCCAGACCAACTGGATTGCTTTGCTGAGGAAATTAGAAAGTTAGTGGATCAAGGCTACAGAGTACTCGAAAGAATAACATGAACTAGCTGGGACACATGTGGTGTCAGATGGGGTAGAAGCTGACTGAACAATCACAGACGAAGGGTAATTATAACTGGCCACGAATTGTGCTGGAGAGAGGTGAGTTTGCTGCTAGACCTCCCATGCTAACTGGGATGGGTGGGACAGCATGCTCCTGATATTTACAAGGGTCCCAAGAGTGGGAGGAGCGAAGAACACAGATCAGAGGCGCCCACACAGACAGCAGGGCCATGCCCCACCTGGGAGCAAGCCAGCTCTTCAATACAGGGCAGTGCTCCTTACCTGTCATGTGACTGGCTCCCGGCACCATCTCCTTCCCGTCACCATCACAGTAATCCCTGCAGAGGAGGACACATGGGGCGATATCAATAGAGAGCACTGCACAGCAGGCCTGGGTTCCCAAGGCAGAACGCTTCCCTTCTTTTACTGACAGAGACCCCAATACTGACCCATGGCACTGTCCCCTGTCCACAGAAACCACCCCACCCGCCACAGATCCAGAGAGATCCCAAGACAAAACCCCAGCATCACCACTCAGAGTGTCCCCAACACCGTCCTCCCCACATATCTCAATACGGGGAATTCGAAGCACTCAATGCATTACCCCTTCCACAAGCACCGTTAGAGCAGTTCTGCGCCCACAGCTCATTCTAGGGTTGCTCACGGCATGTTCCAGTAGTCCAGCTAGCAACACTCCCCCATTTTGTATTGCTGACTTTGGTTTGGTGTCTCACCAATGCTGGGAACTCTGGCTGGGGTCACTGACAACAGACTTACCAGCCACCTTCTCTAGGTGTCCCGATGTGGGGCTTAGGGAAGTGCTAGCATGTGGCATAAATAGGATGGCTCCCCAAGGAGAGAAGCCTGACATCTCCTAAAGGGTGTAGGTCAGTGGTTCTCAAACTTGTTGGCTCAGTGACCCCTTTTTGCTCTGCCGTGTCCTCTCACATCCCGGGTATGTCCGCCAAAATGCCGCTGAACTCAGCTCTTCTGGTTTCAGCGGCATTTCGGCGGACACGCAGCGTTCGTCTCTGTGTCCGCCGAAATGCCGGCGATAGCAGAAGCTTTCACTTCGGCGGTGTTTCGGCGGACTCACTCGCATGTTTGGAGCTTCCGCCGAAATGCTGCTGAAGGTGTTGGCAGCTCGCGACCCGCCTGGAATCGGCCCACGAGCCCCCTAGGGGGTCGCGCCCCTCAGTTTGAGAACCACTGGTTTAGGTGCTGTGGAGTAATACACAATGTTGTGGACACCGCAGGAGCTGTCATGTACAAATCTCAGTATACTTATACTTGGAGACTGCATCACCTGACCTGGGGTTCTAAGACTTTCTGTGAACTTATTGATCGAAGGCAATAAAGGCAGTTGGAAAAGCGACACAAGGGCTTCCAAGATAAGGACACCTAGGTCCCTGCCAGAAATGGCCAAGCCATTTGCTTCCAAGATCCCTTTTCTTGCTGTAAACCCCCATTTCACAAAGCTGGGACCCGCCAGCCCATAGGGCTACAAACAGTCTAGAAGTGCCCCGAATCCTGCGGAGTGGAGGCACTGCCAGCAGCTGTCTAGGGGTTCAAGCTGGCACAGAGGGAGGCAAAGATTACATCTGCATGGCAGTCAGAGGGGTAATTGCAGCCTAGGCACACTTGTGCTAGCTTTGCTCTAGCTAGCATGGCTAAAAAGGGCAGTGAAAACGTAGCAGCCTGGACCCCAGGGGAGGCTGCACAAGCCTCCCTGGAACTCCGAATACCTATCCTATTACATACTCACCTTACTCCCTGTGGTGGTGGGCTGGACCCGCATCTTCACTGCTGCTTTTAGATTCCAGCTAGTGGGGGTGTGCCTACCCGAGCTGGAGTCACCCTGCTCCGGCTGCAGTGCGGATGTACCCAGGCCCCACAGAATGGTGCTTTCCCAGTCCAGGCCCATTGCATTGAGCCTGCTCCATCTGAAGATCTGTTCTCTCTCAAATGCTTTTGTTCTAAACAAATGCTAATTAAAGAAAGCTGTTGGGTCACCAATTCTCACCATCTTGCCCTGGAGGGACAGAATTGCAGGGTCTGGGCGTACACCAGACCTGCTGAGATACTCACTGGACCCAGCTCCTGCTCTGAGAGGTGATGGCCAGAGCCCCCACGGGGTGCTCTCAGAGACACCAGGAGGGCTCAGAGGTGCAGTCCACCTGATGAGCAGGACAGGCACTACAATTAAGGTAAGAGCTGAACAGATCTGCACTTGAGGCTGTCATGTGAGAGGAAGAAATTCAGGCCCTGATCCCACGCTGAGTGCTGTGCGGGCAGACCCCTGAGCCCATTCAGTGTTCACTGCAAAAAGAGGGCCTTGGCGCTCGGGGCTGGGTCACGCATTATAGACCGGCTGCAATTCGCAGAGATTCCTCCTCCATATGCCGGCCGAATGCCCAGCGCTTGCCCTGCCCTGTGCACAGCAAGAACCTTCTGTCTTCGGTTGCTTATACCTTTGCTAAACCGTAACCCTGGGGGCTGAAATGTGCCACATTTCGGCTGCACTGAAGCTTTCCATTTACTGCTGATATGTTTGATTTTCCAGTGGCTCTGCCGGTTTTGAGAACTGAAGTAGAGGAGCAGGCAGGAAGCAGCACTGTCAGAGTTTACAAAGTGTTTATCTGCAACCTTGCCTCAGACACCTCTAGTAGCTCAGGGGTCTGGAGCAGGAAGCTAGAAACCTGGCAGGGGTAAGAGGACAGGTCTGGGATCAGAGCCACCCCGGCCTTTTGCTGCTCCGGGAAAGTCTGTCCAGGCCGGGCCAAATAACAAGCCACAGAAAAGTGTGTTTGTGTGCGTGATCCCTGATTCCATGGGGGGGCCCTGTTTGGTGCCAGATAAGTGTAAGGACAGTGAAGTCATTGTGGGTGGATGGCAGAGCTGGGATACAAACGGAGGTGCCCTCGGGTCAGAGTCACTCTAGACCCATTAGCAGCTCAGATTCCCTCCACTCACTTGAGTGGGTCTGTCTGAGCTGCTGGCAAAGAGAAGAGAAATCCAAGCCCCCCTTGGGAAGGGAGGGAGGAGAGCACAGAGGGCTCCTGAGGAGAAACTACAGCTATCCATGGGACTCAGCCTTCTGCCTTTTCTGCACCACTGCATTAACCCCTGCTGGCAGCATGCCCCACAGCAGACCTGTATAGTGAGCTCTGTTTCTTCCTCATTGGAGGGGCCCTGCTCATATGCTATGCGAGCACTAACACAGAACCACAGTGCTGGTCCAACCCCCCGCCAGCAGGGCCTGTGTGCCTAAGGCAGTGGAGCCCAGGGGAGGTGCATGTGTCCCGGTGAGCAGATCCCATGCACCCGGCAGCGTGAGGCTGGGCTTGTGGGCCAGTTTTGGTGTAGAACCAAACACTGCACTGGAAAAACCTTTCTGTGGGAGGAATCCTCCAAGGAAAACATGGCAGGCTCTAGGCAGAGCTACCTGATGTCCTGGGACAGAGACACACATGTGACTCAGTATCTTCCTGCCTGTCTGCATATTCCTTTAATAAGCCTTGTACCCCCGGGGCTGGATGGGGTCCCTGGGTGGGCAATGGAAGGCAATGGGGTCTATTATGGATGGAAGGGCAGCAGCTTCTGCTGGCGCTCAGGATTCCTGCCTCGGCTAGGCCAGTCACTGCACCAAAAAGCGGTGAGTTATAGGATGGGAAGAATGAATACACTTCGGGGATGGATTTCTTGGGGGCAGTGAGGATTGGACAGCCGGGGACACAGGAGAACCCCCACCCATTCCCCAGCTATGTGGGGAGGGATACTCGTAGAGCTGCTGCCGCCTCCTTAGAAAGAGCTGGGGAGATCCTCTCAACCATGCCCTACTCCCCAATGGAGAGAGAGAGAGGTCAGTAGATACTGCGGGAGTGGGCTGCTGCTCCCCCGTGGAGACTACAGGGTGCAGGACAGAGAAATCTCAAGCCAACGGCCTCCCCCCAAGAACAGGGCATGCCCCTTCATGCAGCCTTGCTCTGTATCTCCACTGTAGAAAGACAGACAGCTACCCAGAGCCATATCTGAGACCCAGCGCTAGAGACAGCAGCAACCTGCATGGAACTGGGAGGGCAGAGCCCGAGTTGCAGGAGGGAAGCGTTAAGAGGAAGCAGTCCCCGTGCACATGGTTGACAGGCCGGCTGCAGTTGCAGCACCTCTGTAAATAGGTCTCTTGATGAAGAGCCAGTTCAGAAACAAGGAGTCCTTTAATGCTACTGCCCAGTGAGCAGACGTCAAAGAGTGCCCAGGCCTGCATGCAGCCAGACACACCCCACTCCCGGCTCGTTCCTACCTTTGCTTGCCCTCACAGTCTCGTAACACAGCGTCACCCACATCTTGTAGGATAGGTTGGTTTTGGAGACAAGAAAGGAAATTCCATGATGTGTATTCATTGATTCAGCGACCCGCAGAGCGCCCTTCCCTACACAGGCTCAGCTCCCCTCTCATCGGATCACCATCCATGCTGGTGCAAAGTCAACAAGGGACATGGCTCTGACCTGGTAGTATCTGAACTTCCCTTTGCACAGCTGTAAATGACTCTGCAAGATGCAGGACAATGGGGCCCGTTAGGAGCTGCCCTAACCCTGTGTACCTCCCGAAGTCACAGAACCGCTCTTCTCTGCAGGAGTTAGGAGCTCACGCAGGCCCCTGCTTCTCCTGTCAGACGCACACACACAGAGTGACCTTCCCCAGTTCATGTAAAATTCATGAGCTGAGGAAGAAAGCTCCATGCCAGAGGTACTGCACGTGCATCGCCCTCATAAATCCCACAGCGTGGGTATACACAGGAAATGAATGTAATCAATTAAATAAATACACACCCACACACCCACCAACAGAGAGACGGGAATGGTCATCACTTTACACAGCCCTAAACAGGTACATAAGCAACAAGCCCCCAAAAGGAGAAACAGCATTACAATGTACTAAGCTAAAGCACATTAGCAGGGGAATAAAAGAGAAAAACTTTTTGCCTGGCAGTTGCAGAAGGAAGAAATTCAAAATGAAACTAGGATGAAATTCACCCTCATGTCCAACCAGCTTAACCATGCACCTCCACTCAAGACAGGGCTGCCGCAGTGGGGCCCCTGAATTGGGGTGAACGGTCTTTCATTCACCACCATCAATGAAAAGTTGGCATAGTTTATGGTTTTATCTTTCAGGAAGGGTTCCATGACTTCACTGCTCAGCATCCAGAAACTTAACACACAAGAACCAAAACCAGAGAGACAAAGCAGGCTGCTCCTTAAGGCAGAGCCGCACAACTCACCCACCTTACTCTTTGCAGACCGCCTGCTGAAGGCCCACATGACGTGCCTCTCCACAGAGCCTCTTAGCCTGCAAGCAGGCATGGGAAACCCCTTGCTCTTAAAGTGATAGCTAGTCATTTTAACCCCATTCTCAATACACCACAAACTGCACTCTTAATGAACTATTAGACAAATTAAGAAATTAATACCACCCCCGCCCCACACACACGGTTTGAAATGTTTTATCACATTCTTCATACTGTAACACAAGAACCTACACAGACTTAGGGAGCATACTTGGCTGAGGCCAGTTCTCTTCCACTGTAAGGGAGGATAACTGGAACTACTAGGCAAAATGCTAATATTTGCATGCTCCCAAAGCAACATTCCTCTTCCCTCGGGGAAGCTCCTGGGGAGCTAACCCAAACATTAGGAGCCTCCTAGACCTAGATCACTCCTGCATTCACCAAAGCATCAAGCTAAGTCATTAAAACACCAGGAAGAAATGAAGCACACAAGTCAAGGGATTGCAAGAGTTAAGCAGTGATAGCAATATTCCCTTTTTGGTACTTTTTATTCCTATTAGCCCTGGGGAGCCGAGGGTCTGTCTTTGTTGCGAACAAACAAAAAACCCCCAAACAAACCCAAAAAATAAAGGTACAACATGTAGAGCTGGGGAGAGCTCAGCTGCTGTGAAATCCTACTGGAGACAAGGCACAGGTAGTTCTTACCTCAGTGTAGCTAGTTGAACTCAGCCTAATGTTTGCATGTGGCATTTACCTCAACTAGCTATGGCAAAGTAAGCACCATCAGTGCCTTATCTCCATTAGGATTTTACACGGAGTCAGGTTTTTTGGTGCAGAGAAGACACAGGATACATCAACACTGCAAGTTCAGGGTCCTATTTACAGCTAAAGGAGACCAACTCAGCTAGCCCTCATCGAGCTAGTGTGGTAAAAATACAGAGCAGCCACTGCAGCGCAAGTGGTGGGAGCGGGTAACCACCCTGAGGATGTACCTAGTGTCTTTGATGGGCACACACTTGCCATCCCACTGCTCGTGAGCCACAGCGACTGTCTATTTTTAGCACCTGAGCTCCAGGAGAACTATTGTGATTCTGTTTCCTCGCTGGGCATCGTCCACGCAGCTCCAAGGGTATATACGAGTGTATATCTATAGGTGCCAACTCCATGGATGCTCCGAGCCTCAAGCACCCACTGAAAAAATAGGGGGTGCTCAGCAGCCACAGGGCCAGATTAATCTCTTGTGGGCCCTGCCCCCGACGTGCTGCCCAAGGCCCTGCTCCCACTCAGCCTCTTTCCCCTGGGGTTCCACCCACTGCTGAAGATCGACCTTCTTAAGAGCCGTCTCCCCCACAGCCCCTTTCACATCTGCTCCCACTCCTCCTGGGAGCACATAACGGATCAATGCCAACCTCAGACACTACATCAGTGCAATGCTACAGCTTTCAATGAAACAGAGAATTAATCCTTTCCAGAGAACTTTCCCATGGCCACCTTGTTTGCCTTGGAAAGGTCCCAAAATAGCTATGCCGGAATAAGAGTAAACCCACACAGAGCTTACAATGAAATAACGATTCCAGTCAATACTCAAGTGTATGCCAGTGCTTAGAAACTGATCCACAAACTTCATACAAGGACGGCTACACCCGCCACTGAAACAGCAGCCATGGCTCTAAAATGGAACCTGCCAGATGTCGGCTAGCCCAGCACTTCCCAAAGGATCTAGATCAGGGGGGAGCAAACTAACATCCGCGGGCCACATCCAATCCGCGAGCCCGCCCTGATCAGCCCCTGAGCTCCCGGCTGGGGAGTTTCCCTTGGTCCCGCCTTCCTCCCTCCCTCGGAGCCTTAGCACGATGCACGGGCAGCACTGTGGG
>ML677390.1:2619974-2678601 GCA_007922305.1 Dermatemys mawii | reverse complement strand
CAGAATCCTGCAGCCCCCTGGAATGGCCCACCCCTCCCCCACCCAGGAGCCTGCCCGCATGCCCCCCGCCAGCATCCTACATCCTCCCCACTTCCTCCCCCCAATCCCAGCATCTTCCCACCCCCTTTCCCTCCCCCATCTTCTTGTCCCTACTGTCTTCCCCTATCATTCCCCTCAGCAGCCCTCACCGCATTCTCATTTCTCTCACCATCCCCACCCACCATCCCACCCTACCAGTCCCCCAGAACATCCTGCGGTGCCCGCACAGCATCCTCCTTCCCCATATGTCTTCCACCCCTTCACTCCTTCCATCCCCTGCCCAGCATATCTCCCCCTACAATCCTCTGCCCCCAGCCCACTGGGCTCTCACTTCCCAGGCACACTGGGCCATGCATGGCCCAAGCCAGACCCCATTATAGGCCTCTGCAGTGCAGAACTCAGGGGACACCACTCCCCTGGTCTTACAGCTTGGAAGGAATTACAAGGGAGAGCTCAGGGAAACACCCAGCTTTCCAGCACCAGATGCCCTAGGAGTGTGGGAAGCTGCCCAGGCTCCTGCAGGGTCTGCACTGTGATGAGTCCCAGACAGCCCAGCCAAGGGTAGCTCTGAGCCTGCAGGAGCCACAGTGCTGCTAGTGACCTAGCCATCTCTGCCAGCTCCTGGCTATAGAACGGGGGTCCTTGCTCAGGGATGCTGAGGATGCCCTGGCTGGGGAGGCCTCATCCTCTCACGTCACTTTCCCCTGGACAAGATGCTCCCAGAAGGCTGTGCAATAGGAAGGGCAGAGGTTTGGGGACTCACCATTCCCATCTTCTCCTGTTAAACCTAGGGAAGCCAAATTCTGTGATCTCCCAGCTTTCCCATTCCTGGCCAGAAAGGGGAGAGGATCGGCAGCAGTGCAAACCGGGGTGATATCCAGAGTGGGCTGCTATTCCCCCAGCCCACAGAGGGTGGTATGGAGTCAGGACCTTTGTTGCAGGCCACCCCAGTGGAGATTCCCCCACAGCAGCAAGACAACCAGCAGTGATGGCATTCCCACCCTGTGTGGTAGTGATCTCTCTCTCGCCTTCTCTCTGATATTTCCAGGGCCTCTGGGCTCTACCATCTACTGGACTGAAATCCAAGTCTCCAGCCTCCAAAGCACTGTATTAGCCAGAGCGGCAAAGCAGACAGTTAAACAACATTTTCAGATGTGGTCTCTGGTTTTGGAGTGCCCCTTGCAAGATCCCCGAGGGCCGCTTTCCAGCCGTGCTGACCACCCCTCTTCTCTCCCGCACACAATCACACACACCAGAGGCCTCTGTTGAAAGTGTTGGCCATCCAGCCGAATTGCACGGAATTGGCTGAGGGTCGGGCTGTGCTCCCTGCCACCCAGCCAAGGACTGCCCTGGGGGAGAACGCTGCAGCATGGAGAGAGCTCTCTTCCCTTCGCTATGAGAGGGGAGGCTAGCTGAAGCACAAGGGCTGCGATTGTGTTTTGTTAGCACTGGGTTACATGCAGCAGCCTAACACGGTGCGAACGTGGCCAGATGCCAAGGGAATTGTACATTGTTATAGGGGCCAAAGACACTTCAGACCAACCCAGCATTTAAACAACGGGGACACAGCATAACAAGCTATAAATCTCTGACCACGTGCTTGTACAGTGCCACATGGCCACAATTTCAGCATGGGGCCCACCAGCATGAGGTCTGCCCCTCAGTGACATGACAGGACTAATGGTCTCAAGTTGCAGTGGGGGAGGTCTAGGTTGGATCTTAGGAAACACTATTTCACTAGGAGGTGCTGAAGCACTGGAATGGGTTACCTAGAGAGGTGGTGGAATCTCCATCCTTAGAGGTTTTTAAGGCCTGGCTTGACAAAGCCCTGGCTGGGATGATTTAGTTGAGGTTGGTCCTGCTCTGAGCAGGGGGTTGGACTAGATGACCTCCTGAGGTTTCTTCCAGCCCTGATCTTCTGTGATAATCCCCACTCAGAACACACATCCATCAATCCAGTACTCTCCCCTACCCCCAAAGGCCCATCTGTCCTTCCAGCAGCAGCCCCCTGGGGAAGTTCCCAGACCGGGAACCAGCAGGAGGTGGGTAGGGATGTGGCATTCCCCCATGGGGCAACAGGCAGACACAGCTGGGAACAGAGCCCTGTGCCTGTGATGGGTCTGCAAAGCAGCCTACAGGGTTATGGTGCGATAGCCACATTGAAATTAAGTGCTGTGAGCTGATGTTTTGCTGTAGGAGCGTGATCCCAGCCTGGTCAAGAAATGCCAAACCTTTTCCACGGGAAAGTCATGTTTGTCTACTTTCCCATGAAAACTGATCTTTTTTTCCCAATGGAAAAAAATAAAATGAAAAAAGAAACATGGGGGGGAGGACGGTGTTGAAAATGATTTTCTTACAATTTGGGGGGGAAAAAATCAATAAAAAACTTAATATAATAAAAATGAAATGTAATTGCAAAAAAGATGAATTTTCAAAGAAAAGCCAATGTGCATTGCAGTTACATTTTGATAGAAAAACTTCAGCCAACTCCCCCAGAGTCTGAGGGAGACCCTTGTAATAACAACATCCCATTGCTCATTTCAGCTGTAGAGCTCCAAGCACTTCCCAGCGCAGGGGAGTACCAGGAACTCCATTTTACAGACAGTGGCTGGCCCAGGGCCATGCAGCCGGCCAGTGACAGAGCAGAGACTAGCGCCCAGGTTGCTGGGTCCCTGGTCAGTAACACCTAAGGCTAGATTGCAGCATGTCTGACATCTCTGGCCAGGGAGAGTTCTCCAGATAACCCAGGGGCCAGGAAAACCCAGGTCCACCCACCCCAGAGCTGCACCCCTCCCCTTCTGCCTTTTCCCTGGCACCCAACGCAGATGCTGCTATGAAGGGAACAGGACCAAGTAGCACTTGTGTCCCCCAGAGTGAGGGAAGCCCTCCCACCAGTGATGGCGAATGAAGAGTGATGAAGAAGGTGCCTGCTCTATAATGTGCCCCACTATTGAGGGCACCTGCTCTCAGCTCAGCCCCTCCATCTCCCTTCTGGGCCGTCAATGCCACTGCCCATGTAGCTACGGCAACAAGGGACCCATGTCCCTCTGCTGCCTGCCAGAAGGTGGCGCCCGGTCCTAGCAGACACAGACCCTGCCTCAGTGACCCATGTATGTGTACCTGAGCTCCGGGCACCCATGATGGCAACTCAGCTGCCCTAGGAATGAAGCCTCATGGCCTCAGCCAATCTGCTTACCTACAAAGAGATTCCCTCCCCTCAGTGCTGTGCTGCCTCCTGAGCTAGGGTAATCACAGCCCTCATGAACTCGGCCCTAGCTCCCGGGCATCAGCTCTCCCTGCATGAGCATGACCTGCTCCAAATACAACCTTCCACCAGAACGATGCCACTAATGGCCGGTAGGAGAGCCTGACACATGTGGGACACAGAGCAGTCACAGGAGGTAGCCATGGACTGTGGAACTCACGGCCACAATAGAGAAGAGACCACAGGCCTCAATGCATACGGAACTAAATGCAGCACTCAGCTCTGAGACTTAGCTTGCCACACACTGCACCACAAACATACACACACACACAAGCCATGAAACAAATCTATCTATTTCTGCTAGAGGCAGGGAATGCAGAGAAAGAGATTGCTATTGTTATTTCTGGTTTATAAGGCTTGAGCAGTGTCCAGTACTATGGGGGTGGCGGGAGTGGGTCGTGGCAGACAGACAAGAGGGACAGACAGATATTTAATCCACAAGCACTCGGCAATGAATGCTGTCAGGGGCCTGGGCAGCCATACAGGGCCAAAGCAGGAACTGCCCAGGAGGTACCTGTAACAATAATGTGGTTTTATGGCGGTAACGTTGAACCAGTTATTTACCCTGCTAACTCCCACCCGGTCTCAAAGTCCTGCACAAAACACATTCCCCGGTGGGCTGAGCAGCAGGGTCAACAAGAGAAAGTTAATATTAACCACTGCAGCCAGCTCCTACATGAGCGTCCAAGGAGCTATGTAGCTCGGCTGGGGTATTCGTTCAAAGGTCAGGCAAAAGGGAGTTGCTAGCTTGAGAAGCACAGCCCAATGGTTAGGGCACAAACCTGGGACATTGGAGTGCCGGGTTCAAGTCTCTGCTCTGTCATAGACTCTCTAGGTGACCTTGGTCAAGTCAAGTAGCCTGTCTGTGCCTCAGTTTCCCCTCGGTACAATGATGCTAATAGCACTGCTCTGCCTCACAGGGGGGGCTGTGTTGAGGATAAATTCAGATACTACAGAGATACAGGGCAGATAAATACATAAGACAGAGCAGCAGTCTCAGGTTCAATTCTGCAGACAGATTCCCCTGTCGCTGGGTCGCAATGCGAAGGTACATCCTGGTGCTCAGGCTGAGATGCTCTAGTCTAGCCTGAGGAGCTGTAGCCCACGTTAATCTGGTCTGTGCCCCCCTCTAGTGGCTAGACAACATAAAGCAGTGAGGTCACTACAGCCTCAGTGCTACCAGACTCGCTCCTGTACCTGGGAGGAGTGATAGATACACTGGAGGGTAGGGATAGGACACAGGGGGACCTAGACAAATGCGTGGATTGGGACAAAAGAAATCTGATGAGGCTCAACAAGGACAAGTGCAGAGTCCTGCACTTAGGATGGAAGAATCCCATGCACTGCTACAGACTAGGGACGGAATGACTAGGCAGTAGTTCTGCAGAAAAGGATCTAGGGGTTACAGTGGATGAGAAGCTGGATATGAGTCAACAGTGTGCCATTGTTGCCAAGACAACTTACGGCATTTTGGGCTCTAAAAGTAGGAGCATTGCCAGCAGATTGAGGGGCATGATCCTTCCCCTCTATTCGGCATAAGTGAAGCCTCATCTGGAGTACTATGTCCAGTTCATTTACAATAAAATTAAAAATTATAATGTCACCGGCCCCCTACCAGCCAGGGTCCAGACTTCCGGCCCTGTTCAGCCCACTGCTAATCTGGGGAACCGGCAGCCAGTCTGGGCCTCTGCTCCTGGCCTCGACCCAGCGCTTTTCAGCCAGCCCCTGCTGTGGCCCACATTGGAAAACTCAGCAAAGTAAAGCAAGGACAAGGATCATACTAATCTGATAAGATCTACATTTTAATTTTATTTTAAATGAAGTTCTTAAATATTTTTTAAACTTTATTTACTTTACATGCAACAATAGATTAGTTATATAAAATAGACTTGTAGAGAGAGACCTCCTAAACATGTTAAAATGTATTCCTGGCACACAAAACCTTAAATTACAGTGAACTTGGCACACCACTTCCAAAGGTTGCTGACCCCTGATATAAATCAACAGGACACTCTCTCCTGGACACAAGTACAGTTCAGTACTCAACTCCTGTTGTCCAAAAGAAGACAACAGAAATGAGGGGTTCATAGGCAGCTGGCAAAAATGGTCAGAGGCCTGGGATGACTAACCTGTGGAGGGACTGAAAAGGATGGCCCTGTGCAGTTTCCAGAGGAGATGCTAGAGGGGTGCTGAGTAACTCAGAGAAAGTAAATGGCACACTCCTGATCACCCACTCTCACAATCCAGGAACCAGGGAAAGTCAGATACATCGAAAGGCAATCGTGAAATTGATACAAGGAAATACATTTTCCAATCCTCAGCAGTTCTGAGCTCTACCCTCTCTGCTTCTTCCCCGGACTGCTTCCTATCACACCTGGTTCCCCATCTATCTGGGTGTACTAGCTCCAAGAGCCCTCCTCCCAGGGAGGGACTGCCCTTTCTCTGCAGCCCGTTACCTGGCTCTTTATACCCTGCCTGTCCCTGCACACCTGAGTCTGTTCTCTAAGTAGCTGCCTCCAGTCAAAAGCTCCTCTATTTACAGCCTAATTAGCAGCTGGCCCCATCTGGCCCAATTCCCTTCTTCGACAGCCAGTGTAGGGATCTCACCCCATCACAGGATGGTTAAGCTCTGGACTAGGCTCCCAAAGGAGATTGTGGAATTCCCATCATGGGAGGTTTTTAAGAACTAAGAGCTGTCAGAGATGGTCTACAACTAGGTTTAGTCGGTCCTGCCTTAGCGCAGAGGGCGGGACTTAATGACCTCTCAAGGTCCCTTCCAGCCCAACATTTCTATGATTCTACGATACACCCAGCTAATCCCAGGTCCAATCCTGCTCCTGTTGGTGTCACAGAAGAAATCCCCATTGAGTTCTCTGGGAGCGGGGGCAGGCCCTATGTATGCAGACACTGCGAGTGGCTGCTGCACTGAGACTCTGACAAGGGGGACCTGTTTGGCCTCTGCCATCATGACCCAAGTATATAAACTACCAGGCATTGCTCAATAACATGTGTAGCTCATCAGCCCCACTCCACAGTCAGGTGAAGAATGCCACTGCAAGAGTCTTTATCCAAAGCTGACCTACAGCCACAGAGACTCAACAATTACCCACAGCTGCGGAAGCAAGTTAGTCTGCACCCAGGGATAAGCAACTAGCCTTGCCATGATCCTGCCTTTACATACTTTCTAGCAGGCACTAAAGGCTAACTCACGTCAGGCTTGCAGGTAGTTACACAGCATGGGAAGGGAGGGGAGCGCAGGGCAAGTACAGCAGTAGGATCTCACGGGACTTTGGTCAGCAACACACGGACCAGGTTGGTTCTGCAACTGTAGCTGTAAAGCCACATTTTCTGGGAAGGGAAGGCGGAGCCGAAAGAGTTGCAAGACATTTTTGGGCTTGCCCTGGGAAGCCGTCTCCTCCAGTGCACAGCACCTCTACTCAGGGGGCAGGAGAGCTCCCAGGGATCAGTGGAGGGTGTCCGGCCTCTTCTGCCCTGCCCTTTGCTCCACAGCTCTGCTCCTCACAGCATTCCAGGGCAATTCTGTTACACCAGTGTCCAAGACAGGCCAGCATTTCTAAACTCAACAGTCCAAAGTCCACATGCAGACCCCTGGCTTAGTGGCCTGACTCCCATGGGGCTGCCAATTACGGCAGCAGAAAATGCGGCACTCAGCATTTCTGGAATCCCATCCACGTGGCCGGGTGCCCAAATACCCATGAGCTGAGCTTTAGGCACCTGCATCTCGCAATGCTGGCCTTGTTTTGCACTCCTGTCGGCCCTGCAGCCCCATACAGCTCAGGGAGAGCAAACGGAACCCCTCACAGGGCCTGCATCAGCAACAGAATCGTTAACTCAGGCCACCTACGTGCCCCCATTGTTGCCAAATCCTGCCCCCAGGTACACAGCTACACTCCCACTGGAGGTAAGGGGTTGCCCCTGCGTACCTGGCAGCAGCACGCAAACTTAGATTGCAAATTCTTTTGCACAGATGCACAAGCTGCTGATGGCAAGAAAACAGAGGATGGGACCTGGGCTGTAGCTGGGCCACAGTTTGCTCTAAACAAATGGTGACAAACAGCTGTGCAGGAACTCCTTGCCCCCGCCCCCCCCCCCCTCCGGCCAAGAAATGGGGCAGCAGTGTTGCCAACCCCAAACTTTCAATAAATCATGAGCCAGGCTCAAAAGAATTGGGAGACAGGCTTAGAAAATGATGAGATTTGAAAATAAAGCCATTTGGAGTTCTTTCTATATTGTCCCTCTGACGTCTGAGCCTCCAGCGTCACATTTTCAAGCTTTTCTCTGCAGCCAGCAGGGCAAGCAACTTTTCTGAAAAACAAAAGCCAAGATTCACTCAGGTGGCCGTGGGCTTTAAGACAAACACCAACTATTGTGTGAAACTTGCAAGCAGATTCACAAGTCGGTAACACTGAGCCTCCCATTTAAATATGTTCCAACTAATATACATTAAAAAAAAAAAAAAGACACACCATGAGGGTTTTGCAATTAGGATCCAGATCGGATTGTTAGAAGTTGTATTGGGTAAAAAAGCCACATTACAGCCATTCAGCAGGCAGATCTGAGCTCGCTTTAAAAGCCATCGATGACCTACAGATGCTCCCCCGGCCCCACTTCAAAGGGTCACTTCCCAGTGAACAAGTCACAGGCTCTGATCTTGCAAATGCCCTACGCATGTGAGTAACTTTACACATGTGAGCAACCCCATTGGAACAGGACTGTGCCCACTGGCTTCAAATGGGACCCACTCAGTGCTTGCAGGATCAGGGCGTGGGCATCCAGATCTGCTCCACTGAAGTCAGTGGGGCCCAGACCCTCCTGGGAATTACACACTTCAAGGCTTTTGAGGATCTGAGCCTAGGTGTTTTATCACTGGTTTGCACTGGAGCAGGATTGGACCCAACATGTAAATATACCAATATGAGTCTTAATGAATAATGGTCTTGTCTGTTCATAGATTCCAAGTAGGGTGACCAGATGTCCCGATTTTATAGAGACAGTCCTGATTTTTGGGTCTTTTTTTTTTTATATAAGCTCCTATTACCCCCCACCCCCATCCCGATTTTTCACATTGGCTATGTGGTCACACTAATTCCAAGGCCAGAAGGGACCACTGTGATCAACTAGTCTGAGCTGGTGTGTAACAGTCTGTTGAAAGCCCTCTTTCCTATTGTCTAGCCTTACATGGGCCATAGAGAAGCCCATGACCTGTAGATATCAAAGTGGGCTTTGTTTTTTCTAAGAGTGCTTGCTGGGCATGACTGGAAGGTCATGTGGACTTCTAACTGGGGAGGTTGGACCATGCATGCCGTGCCCAGTTGGAAGCTCATGATGGGAGATATTAGAATTGGCCTTGATTTTACAAATGGGTCAGTGGTGGCCAGTGGTGGAAGGGACGAATCATGAGGCTCCTTATCTGGAAGGCAGCGTGTTTTCTTTGTGCAATTCACCCATCTCAGGCAAGAGTTTCCTTTGCAATGGCAATGATGGACAAATCTCCTTTACTGGGGATTCCTTCCTGCCGTTCCTATTGCTCAGTCATTCAGCCTTGTCACAAGCTCCAGGAGCCAAGAATGACGACTCTTCCATAGCATGGAGGAGAAAATGGAGTTTTGAACAATCTGTTCTGGCCTTTCAGCCACAAAATAGAAATTCTTAACAGCGTGCTCGGTCTCAAATCACGGCAGAAGTGATTGGGAGGAACACCAGTTTCTAATCCAGATTACACCCACATACTGCTGGAGGGACACCGGTGACCTCAGCGGAGTGACTCCAGATTTACCCTAGCGTCACTGAGGACAGAATCTGGCCTTGGTTGCCGACTGTTAGATACTTGCCTCTCTCCTGAGCAGGTTTCCAACTCCTTTTGCAAGAACGGGCAAGCAATCGGTGTGCGGCACTTGAAAGGGGGAAGGGTTGGCTAGTATGAAGCTACTCATCCACCCCAATGAGCTTTGCGTAAACCCAAATCCTGTCAGGACCTGAACCCCGACTGGCCTCCAGGGGCTGGTTTTCAGCCAGAGGAACCGAGTCCCAGAGCCCTTCAGTGAGACTCCTACCATAGTGCTGATCTCACAGCCCTTCCATGGGAGCCTCTCTCGACACACCGGGATGTGTAAGCCCTATCAGGGAGAGAGGCCTTATGAACCCACTTTGCAGACAGACCAACTGAGGCCTGGGGGAGCTGAGCTGCTGGCCGGGTCCCCCTTCCTCCACAGGCACAGACAGACAGACAATCTCCAGGGGAAGGGCCCCTCTGGGGCCCTGCCAGCCCCTCCCCACTGGAAGGAGGCAGAGTCTAGATCCTGCAGGGCAGGCAGCGGGCTCCTGGGCGCTCTTACGGGTCCCCTAACGCCCATTCCTCGGCTTGTCCCCCTCGCAGGGCCGGGGGACTGCGGGGCCGGGAGAGAGACGGGGCGGGGCTAGCCGGGGGGCGGGAGATCCGCCGAGCTGAACGCGCAGCTCCCGCATCGCCAAGCGTGCAGCCGCCTGTAGCTCTCCGCGGCCGCTGCGCTCGCCATGGCCTTCGCCACGCTGAGCAAGGTGCTGCTCAGCGACAGCCTGGACCCCTGCTGCAAGCAGCTGCTGCAGGCCGGCGGCATCCAGGCGCTGGACAAGCCCAACCTGAGCCGGGAGCAGCTGCTGGCGGAGATCCAGGTGCGGGGCGCGGGGATGGGGGCTGCCCTGCTCGGGGGGGGTGCAGGCCGGGCAGAGGGCGCGGGCTGCTCCCGGGTGTCAGGCGGCCCGTGCCCGGCACAGGACCCCCCGAGTCGTGGCTGGATTGGGCTCCGCGCAGCGCTCCCCGCCCCGCGCCTGATGCAACAGTCGCGGGTGTTTACGCAGCGCGGGGACCTGGGCCTGGGGGGTGAGCAGGGCAGGAGCTGAGGCGGGACGGGGTCGGATTCAGGCTCTCCTGGGGAGCACTGCCCCCCCACCTTGCACTGCCCCAGCCAGAGCCCCCCAAAGCCAATGGGGGCCCCAGCTCCCGGGGTCGGGGCTAGGCACGCTCAGCTGGCATGGGTGGGGAGAGGGGCTCCAGGAGAGAGGCAGGGCCCCAGCTGGGGGCAGAGCAGAGGTGTGAAGGGGGCAGGAGGAACAGGGGCTCCTACAGGCAGGGCAGCCCAGATTCCCCCTGTTGGGATGTGTGGGTCTCTGCCCTGGTGCAGCGTCAGGCTGGAACCTTGGCCAGGGACAGGGTAGAGTCTCTGTCGCTTCGCACCCGGCTTGGGGCATCTCGGTCTAAACCCCAGGCTCTGGGCTGGAACCCCTGAGGGCCTGCTGTACAGGGGTCAGGCTGGCTAAGGGTCCGTCTGGCCTTAAGACTCACACCAGGGGGTGGGGGGAGCTGGTCTCCTTATCCCATCCGCTCCGGCACTCACCAATTCAGGACTGCGATGGGCTCATCGTCCGTTCGGCAACCAAAGTGACCGCAGACGTCATCCAGGCCGCTGAGAAGCTGCAGGTGATCGGGCGGGCCGGCACCGGTGTCGACAATGTGGATGTGGAGGCAGCTACGAGGAAGGGCATCCTGGTGATGAAGTAAGAGCAGTTTGACTCCTGGACAGAGCTGCCTCATCCCACACAATGGCTGTGCTGGCTCTGGCAGCATGTGTCCAGTTTCTGCAGGGTCAGGGCACATGCATGTCCGAGGCCAGCACTTGTATCGGGGGGGGCAGCATCTGAGCAGATTCAGGATGCACACCTGCAGGTGTGTAAGCATGTGGTACCCCTCCTGGCACTCTGTTACTTAGAAATGGCTCCAGGGAATAGACAGAAGTTGAAAGGGGCACGGTTCCATTGCCATTCTCTCTGACTGGTCTTGTGGGGCGGAATAGGGCTGTGGGTCAGGCCCCAGAGGTTTAGCAGCGCATCTGGAGCTGATGGCACTCCTGGATGTTCTGCCTAGAGCCACGTAACATTTTTTTGTACTTGGTTTTCTGCTGAAAGTGCAGTTTGGGGTCAAATTCAGCAAATCGGTTCAGCCAAAAATTGAGTGAAACTTTGAAAACATTTTGTTTTGACTTTTGCAATGAGGTCTTTTGACTTTCTGTTTTGAAACAACTTCTGAAATTCCTCTGAACTTGGTTAAAAAGCAAAAGTTAAAAGCCCCCTTGAAAATTAAATGATGAATTCATTTTTGAGTCAGATGAAATGTTTTGTTTTTCTGGGTTTTTCATGTTGGACGCCAAACCGGCAGATTGGTTATTCACTCAGTTCAAGCTCCAGCCCCTCCTTGCTGGGGCCACTTGCGGGAGGGGGCAGTGTCCCCTAGAACAGATCCCTTGATGTGAACAGGTTGTGAAAGCCCCCAGGAACCGATCCCAGCTGCAGAGCATATGCAATGGGGCATGGGAACAGAATGAGATGCAGTTGGGGAAACACAGCTCCCATGGGGATGGTGTGGGTTAGAATTGACCCAACCAAACTGTTTAGCAGGAGGGAGAAAGTTGGGGGCAGCACAGCTGAAAGAGACTGGTGACAGCAGCTAGATGTTGCAGGCTGACATGACAGCAGCAGACGGAGCCAGCGAAGCGTTGAGCTCTGTGCCCAGAGGGCCCTGCCGTGGAGTGACAGTACAGTCAGTGCAGCAAGTTCAGAGCCATCGTGGCTAGGAATGTTGGCAAGTTGCATGCAGGCTGAGTGTCTGCAAGCAGCATCACTGGTGGCCAGAAGCTATGCTCCCATGGGGAGAGGAACCTGGATTTCCCAAGCCCTCGGAAAGTGACTGCAAGGAACACTCCCAGGCCTGCCCCATGGGGCCCACCAGGGCTCCCGTCCCTGATGTCTGCGCTAACCCCCATGTGCTCTGCTCTGCCCTCAGCACGCCCACAGGAAACAGCCTGAGCGCAGCGGAGCTCACCTGTGGGATGATCCTGAGCCTGGCCAGGTGAGCACATCTGCCTCCCAGGGAGGGAGTTTGGGCAGCTGGCACCCCCCACCACCCGTCACTGCTTGGGGGTCTCAGGAACAACCCACAGCCCAAGTCCCCCACACAGTACACTGTGCTCTGACACATGCTACACCAGCTCATCTGTGCTCTGCCTCAGCATGTGCTTCTCTTTCCACCCCCACCCTCCCCGTGACCCCCACATGCCAGCTGGGGCTGGGTGGGAAGGAACAAAGCCACAGCCCTGTAGCCCTGCAGAGCATGGTCACTGAGGTATGTCAACACCACAAAGCACCTTCCTCCCCCCTGCCACACCCCACAACGGGACTCCTGTGCTCTGCAGGGCACTGACCCCACATACCCCATGCCGGGGCCACCGACACAAGGAGTGCCCCCTACCAGGCCCCACAGCCCCCTAGGGCGCTAGAAGCCCATGTGGGGTGGGGATGGCCCCGGGTGGCTCAGCCCAGGGCTTCAGGCTCTGCTAACTGCGAGGCTGTTGGTGTTTCAGGCAAATCCCACAAGCGGCCGCCACAATGAAGGAGGGGAAGTGGGACCGGAAGAAGGTAAGAGTCCAGTGCCGTCTCCGTGGCAGCACTGAGGGGGTAAGCTGCTCGGTTGCCAATAGTCACAGCCCTGTCTGCCTTCTGCCCTAGTTCATGGGAATGGAGCTTTACGGGAAAACCCTGGGCATCCTGGGCCTGGGCCGCATCGGGAGAGAAGTGGCCGTCAGGATGCAGGCCTTCGGGATGAAGGTAAGGGAGGGAGCAGGGAAGGGAAAGGGTTAAACTGCCCAGGGGCTCGATTGGGTTGGTGAGAGGCAGGGCAGGTCATTTCCAGGGAGGGGGAGAGTGAGGGTTAACATGCCCCATGCCCCTCCCCCCATACACAGGGCGTGGGGAGGAAGGGATTAATTCTCCCTGCAGCCAGGGAATGAAGGAGAAAGAGTTAATCTGCTTTTCCATACAGCTACAGCCCCTGGAAGTGCTAAGGAAGGGGCTGCCCTGTCTGTACCTGCCCAGAGCCTCTCTGGGGACATGGGCATCTCTTGTGCCTCAGACTGCTGTGACTATGGAGTAGTGCCCAGCCAGGAAAGGCAATGGGGGAAGCTCCCCTTAACTCTGCCCCTCGCTCTTCTATGGCACAGCACAGGCATGGGGGCGTGGACGGCTGGGAAGGCAGGGACTTACCCTGCTAGCCAGCAGTGTATGATGGGAAGGCTGGGAGCATGGTGCTGACACTGTGGGGGAAGCTCCCTGTGCCTGGCTGCCATGTGGATTCCCTGGCGAGAGCGAAGGGGTGTTAGTTACTGCGTGGGGAGGGCGCCGCTTCGGGCAGCCTCCAGCAAGGATGTAGCTCTTCCCCCTCCCCCCCTCAGGGGGGCCCTACCCTACCATGGCCCCCTTCCCCCATCCTTTTGCCCACTGGGCTTTTTCCCTGCTGCACCTTGGGAAGGACAGGGGCAGCCCTCATGATGGGCCCCCTACGGCCCAAGGTCCCCTCCCCCAGGGCTTGGGGGGCCTGTCACCCAAAGCTGAGGAGGCCAGCTCGGGCTGTGGCTGTGCTTAGACCATAGGGTACGATCCCATCATCGCACCCGAGGAGTCGGCTGCCTTCGGTGTGCAGCAGCTACCTTTGGAGCAGATCTGGCCCCTGTGCGACTTCATCACGGTACACACGCCGCTCCTGCCCTCCACCACAGGTAGGGGAGCGGGGCCCAGAGCAGCCGCGCCAGCCTCTGCCTCCCCCCTCTGAAGGCCGTGGGATTAACAGGGGCTGGAGGTGAAAACAGGCCTGGGGAAGAGTCCGATACAACCCCCTGCAGGACAAGCTGAGGGGCCCATAGCAGGATAAGTGGTTGTGGGAGCAGCCCACTGGCAGAGCCATGCACAGGGGCAGCAGTCAGGAGGGTGGCAGAGCCATGCCAGGGGGTAGTGGATTGGCAGAACCATGTGGAGGAGCAGGACTGGAATGACAGGGGCAGCAGTCAGGAGGGTGACAGGTTGGCAGAGCCATGTCAGCCCAGTGCACAAGCTCCCCATCTCCTGCCAATAGCGGAGGCCAGCCAGGGTGAAGGGGGGTCTGTCACGCTGATTTGCGGGCTCACAGTTAGGTCCCCTAAGGAGGACGCCCCAGCGGTGAGGGGAGATGGAGGGATCCTGAGGCGGGGGATGGGATTGCAGCAGAGAGGACTCTAAAGGGACATTCCCCTAGAGCACTCGTTTTGGTTTGGACTGGAGTATGTGTCCCCCCGCACCCCCACCCCCTGGGCTCGGGCCAGTAGGTGTGTGCTCTGCTGCCAGTCAGGACCAGCTGCACACAGTTCACTGGGATTCCCCAGGGGGTGGGGGAGGGTCCAGGGCAGCCCACACTGGGAGGGGAGCCAGACTGGCTAGTTTGTCATCAGACTCTACCCCCCCCCCCAACCCCCCCCCCCCCTCTCTCTCCCCAGGGTTACTGAACGACAGCACCTTTGCCAAGTGCAAGCGGGGGGTGCAGGTGGTGAACTGTGCCCGAGGGGGTATTGTGGATGAGGAGGCGCTGCTCCGGGCACTGCAGTCTGGCCAGTGTGGGGGAGCCGGCCTGGACGTCTTCACCAAGGTAGGTAAATGGGGCCCTGGGCAGAGGAGGGACCCAGAGCACGTTGCCCCATTGTGACGGTGCTGTTCCTGGTGTGACCCACTGAGAGTGTCAGATCAGGACAAATTGCTTCCAAAAGGGGCAATTACAGCCCAAAGCTGGGGTTTCTCTACCCTAAAGGCAAGGCAAACCAAACCAGCCGAACAGAAGAGACTTTGGTTTTGCCCCACTGGCTAGCCACAAGTCACACAAGCAATTCCCTTAGACACTCCAGCTTCCCAGTATCACCACCAGCAGCCACCTGTCCTGGGGACAAATGGTTATGAAAACCAATACCCCAAATAAAGAAAACGGTTCTCCCCGATTCCAAAGAATCAGGCCCCAGACCCAGGTCAATATACAAATCAGATCTCATCCATAAATCACACTGTAGCCAATCCTTTAGAATCTAAAATCTAAAGGTTTATTATACAAGGAAAAAGATATAGGTGAGGGTTAGGAATGGTTAAAAGAAATCAAATACATGCAGTAATGGCTTGCACCAGTTGTAGAATAACTGCAGGTTCAAATCAGAGTCTCTGGAATACATTCCGAGGAGGAATGGGTCATCAATCCTTTGGCCAGACCGCCCCTTTGTAGCAAAGTCCCATCTAGAAGTAGGAGCCAGGCTGGAGGCTGGAGACTGGAGATTAAAGACAAAATGGAGATCTTTCTCCCAGGTTTATATAGATTTCCTCTTGTGGGTGGAGACCGCCTCCTTCTTGCTAATCAGAGTCCAGTTGTAAAATGGAGTTTCAGAGCCATGTGGTCTAGTTACATGACTCTTCAAGATTCAGCACCTGAGCAGCCAGGCCACATTCCTGGGGAAGCCCAGGTGTGGACAGGCATCTACAAAGTTCATTGTTAGCTTGATTGGAACTTGATGGGCCATCAGGAAGGCCAGGCGGAGCTAACAGTAACTTTGTCTGGGATTTCACCCAAAAGCAAGCATAAGTTTGAAATACAGACACTATACAGCCAATCTTCATAACTCTAGCTACAAACAAGATACACACATAGAGATAGCATAATCATAATCAGTAGACCATAACCTGGTCGTAGACACCTTATATGACCCCCTTTACCTAAGATTTGGTGCCCCTACAGGACCTTACTTGCACCAGTGATCTATATGATTCCAGATAATTTTTGTAACGTGACACCCATGGAACTGCCACAGCAGAGAGGAGCCCTGGCCCCAACGCAAGGCCTGCTGCCCTAGGAGACGGGTTGGCAGGGCAACAGAGGGCCCATGCAGGACCTTGGGGCTTCCCTAAGAGGTGCAGAGAAGCCTGTCCTTTGTTCATCCCTACGCTGCTGCCTAGGGTGGGTCACTTCTGATCCAGATAATGCTCTCGTAGCTCCTTGGGGATCGTGGGTGCAGAGCCGTGGCCCCATGCCCTGGCTCGTTCACTGGCCATGGACTCCCCACCACTAGGGTCCGGTGCCCTGTGCCAGCTGTTGGGGTTTGCCACAGGGTTTAGCTGCTTGGAGAGCATTACCCAGCCCTCACAGCCACCCTTGCTGTTGTAGCCTGAGCCGACTCTGCTTCCCCCTACCCAGCTATGATGCTCACTTCCCTGCCCCCTGGCACTCAGCCCCCACCCTTCTAATCTGCACCAAGGAGGAGCTGGGACCCAGCCTTGCCATAAGAACATAAGAAGGGCCATACTGGGTCAGACCAAAGGTCCATCCAGCCTAGTATCCTGTCTACCGACAGTGGCCAATGCCAGGTGCCCTGAGTGAGTGAACCTAATAGGTAAGATCAAGTGATCTCTCTCCTGTCATCCATCACCACCCTCTGACAAACAGAGGCTAGGGACACCATTCCTTACCCAGCCTGGCTAATATCCATTAATGGACTTCACCTCCATGAATTTATCCAGTTCTCTTTTAAACCCTGTTATAGTCCTAGCCTTCACAGCCTCCTCAATCAAGGAGTTCCACAGGTTGACTGTGCGCTGTGTGAAGAAGAACTTCCTTTTATTTGTTTTAAATGTGCTGCCCACTAATTTCAATGGGTGGCCCCTAGTTTTGCTATTATGGGAACAAGTAAATAACTTTTCCTTATTCACTTTCTCCACGCCACTCATAATTTTATAGACCTCTATCATATCCCCCTTAGTCTCCTCTTTTCCAAGCTAAAAAGTCCTAGCCTCTTTAATCTCTCCTCATATGGGACCCGTTCCAATCCCCTAATCATTTTAGTTGTCCTTCTCTGAACCTTTTCTAACATCAGTATGTCCTTTTTGAGATGAGGAGACCACATTTGTACACAGTATTCAAGATGTGTGGGTGCACCATGGATTTGCCAGGCCCTCAGAAATGGCCTGTCGGAAACTCGGTAACATTCCCAAACCAGCCTTAATTCTGTCCTCCGCGTGGGAGCGAAGGCTCCCCCACCCCGTGCAGGCCATAGAGACTGGACCACCCCATCCTGGGTGCTACACCCTTGCTGTGTGCCACCTCCCCCACCTCCTGCTATCAGCCATTGGGCCTGAAATGCTACCGAGGCTGCTCAGCCAGCCCGCAGCCCAGAAGCTGTGCCCATGTCTCCACCATGCTTGGCTGCAATGATCCTTCAGGGAGGGTCACTTACCCGGAGGGCGGTTCAGGCTAATAAGACAGACTGTATCTGCAGGAGCCCCCCCAGGACCGCACCCTGGTGAACCATCCCAACGTGATCAGCTGCCCCCACCTGGGCGCCAGCACCCGGGAAGCACAGAGCCGTTGCGGCAAAGAAATCGCCCTTCAATTTGTGGACCTGGCCCAGGGGAAGGCGCTGGCTGGCGTGGTGAGTGTGGGGGCAGGGATGCAGGCTGTGGGCAAGGATGGGCACTGCCCCAGCAGAGCTCCCAGCGAGCAGACAGCCTAGCCAACAGTTAACTGAGCATCTCATGCTGCCTCAGGTCCTGCCTCTGCTCTAGGATTCAGCTTGTGTGTGGCCTAGCTGCTAGAGCACTGGACTGGGACTCCAGAGACCTGGGTTTAATTCCTGGCTCTGCCAGCTGGCCCACCTGGGGCAAGTCACAGCCCTGCTGTGTGCCTCAGTTTCCCCATCTGTACAATGGTGGTAATGCTATTGCCCTCTTCTGTAAAGTGCTGGCAGATCACTGGACAAAAAACCGTTTTACGGGAGCTAGTGAGTGGCGTTCTTCCCTGCCATCAGCCCACTGAGTATTGAGCCCCCTTTCCTCTTCCTCCCGCTGCCCACAGGTAAACGGCCAGGCTCTCAGCAGCGCCTTGGAACCTCAGACCAAGCCCTGGATTGCCCTGGCTAAAGCCCTAGGTGTGCTGCTGCAGACATTGGCCAGCCCGGTGAAGGGAAGCCTGCAGGTCTCCACAGTGGGTGAGCTCACAGGGCTGGACAGCAGAGCTGGGTTGCTCCTCACAAGGGGTAGGGCTCAGCTGATGTTCTCCACGAGCTGGGCAGGCAGCATTCTGGCCATGTGCTGACCCAGCAGTGCCACAGAGAGGGGGTACTGTGCAATGCCGGGGCTGCCCTGGGAGAGGCAGGACAAGGCATGTGGCAGCTGAAGGTATGTCTACACAGCATTGTGGTCCCGGGCTTGGTGTTCCTGGTCCATGCTTGAGCGTCCACCCTGCACTGTAAACCTGCTTTGCTGGAGTCAGGTCTCTCCTGGCCATACTGCTCTACACAAACCTTCTGGCTTGACCTGCGTCCTCATGGCAAAATGTTGATTTTACAATGCAGTGTAGACATCCCCTAAGGGCCCAGGTCAGGGATAATATCCTGGCTGCTCACCCGCCCCATCTCCCCTTTGAGGGGGAAGAGGAGAGCTGGCTGGAAACTTTTCATCAAGTCATTTTGATGGGGAAAATGCCATTTTTGTCTAAATTAAACATTTTTTAAAAAAATCTCACTTTCAACAAGTTCCCACATGGGGAAAAATTTTCATTTTGTAACGTTTCCAAATTTTGTTTGCGAACTTCAATAACATTCTAAGAGGTTTTGGACAGGGGTTTTGATTGTTCCATTGTTCCATCCTTTCAGGATGGGGCCATAACAGTGCTGCACGATGTACAAATATAATAGTCGAAAACCCCATCCAATAAAACTGGAAGAAGTTCGGAAGTCATGTCATGAAATAATGCACAGACAAAACACTTCAAATTTCCCAAACACTCTTCCCAAGCCTGTTTGAAATTCACAATTTCATGGGAAATGTTGAAAACGTTGGTTTCTTTTCAGTCCGATTTGGAACAAGAATAAATTTAGAAATGTCAAAACTTCCCACAAAATGGAAATTCCAAGTGTCCACCAGTTCTAGGGAGGAGCAGAGTGGGGTTGGTGGGGGGTAGCTGGGGGAACTGCAGCAGGAAAGGGGAAGCCGCGCTGGGGAATAGTCTCCAGGGGGAAATGGCAGACACCCACTTATAAAACCAGGTTGGCTGAAGCTCTGAAGCTGGGAGGCAGTGGGAGCGGATGGACCTATGGTGCTGGCTGCTCCTTTACATTAGTTACTTCTTCTGTCACTTCTGCAGCTGGAGTTGATGGGATGGGAGGTGATGGCAAGGGCCATGTGAGTGGGGGGGGGAAGGCAGAGTCCTTGTAGTAAAACATGGCCTCTGGCAGGAAGTGGTGGGAGGAGTCTGGCACGGGGTGGGGACCTACAGCAGCTGGGGCTCTGCTAGCTTGTCTCAGTGTAACCCTCACGACTCCTTGTCCCCCAGGAGCACCCTTGCAGAGTGCTGGGAGTTCTTTGAGCTCTGCCGTGGCTACCGGTCTGCTAGAAGAAGCAGCACAGAAGACCGTGAACCTGGTGAACGGGCTGCTGCTGGCCCAGGAGGCTGGACTGAAGGTACACAGCTTACCTGGGAGCCCACTCACACAGCCAGGAGTCACTTCACTGGGGCTGCCTGGTGTGGGGCAAAGTCTCCACTGGCCTGTCTGCCAGCACCAGAGCCCACCTGTTTCATCATGTCCCCCAGCAGACACTCCCTGTTCCTGCACTAGCAGGGCACCCCCTGACCCTTACACACAGGCAGAGACACCTGGCATCTGCTGTAGGATCCCTAGAGCAGGCCCTGGCAAGCCCCAGTCCATTGCTAGCACCAGCTGAGTGTTCTCTGGCCTGCAGCCCCCCCAGAGTGTAAGAGGGGAAGGATGGCCCTGTGGTTAGGGCTCCAGAGACCGGTATTCAATTCCCTGCACTGCCACAGACTCTGAGACCATGAGCAGGTCACTTAGCCTCCCTGTGTGTCGGTTCCCAGCTTTACCCTATAAGCTCAGTACCAGTGTGGACACAAGAACAAATGGATATAAACTGGCCATCAGGAAATTTACTCTTGAAATTAGATGGTTTCCAACCATCAGAGGAGTGAAGTTCTGGAACAGCCTTCCAAGGGAAGCAGTGGGGGCAAAAAACCTACCGGGCTTCAAGATTAAGCTTGATAAGTTTATGGAGGAGATGGTGTGATGGGATGTGGCAGGTCAGCAACTCACCCCTGTGGTGCCTCCTACTGGTCATCCAGGGAATCCCACCACATAACTGAGCAGCGACTCACCCTGCAGCACCTCCTGCTGGTCATCCCAGGAATTAGCTCTTCCAGCATCCCAAGCACCCTCTGCAGGCTAATGTCCCACTTGCTGCTGGCCCATGTCCCTCCCAGATCCCTCTTAACTAGGGTGCTGCACCTCTGCAGTACCCCCACAGGCTCACTGGGTCTCCCCACTCTGGGGAACCCTCAATCCTCTGAGCCCCACTTTGCCTCAGTCTAGGCTACTGTCAGTCATCATCAAGCCCCACTCCCTGGGGCAGACTGCAGTCTGTATAAGCCAGTCATCATAGGCAAGGAGGTACCCGTGGGCTGCCCCCTACAACCCTAGTACCCCTTCTTGGCCACAAACTAGGCCCTGCAGCCTGGGGAATTGCCAACCTGGAGCTCCCCAGCTCCTCTGGCCTTTCCCCCTAGCCCTGCTCCACTCCTGGTACCTTTTTAAGCTTCCCAAGCAGCCAGGCCACTCTGCCTCCACAGCTAAAGGAGGAGACTCTCTAAGCCCTAAGCTCTGGGCCCTTTTATCATGGCCAGCTGGGCCCTAACTGACCCAGCCACAGCTGTGGCTGTTCCCCCCCCAGCTACTTTTACTTTTGCAGCCCTCTGCTGGGCTGCCTTTCTTTAGCCACAGCCTCTACAGGGCTGCTTTTAACCCTCTCAGGGCAGGAGCTGGGTGGTCACCCCGCTACATGGGATAACGTAATTTTGGCAATTACTTGATTCTTGACTATTCGTGGTAGATGGGCCCAGTGGTCTGTGATGGGATGTTAGATTGGGTGGGATCTGAGTTACTACAGAGAATTCTTTCCTGGGTATCTGGCTGTTGAGTCTTGCCCATATGATCAGGGTTTAGCTGATTGCCATGTTTGGGGTTGGGAAGGAATTTTCCTCCAGGGCAGATTGGCAGAGGCCCTGGAGGTTTTTCACCTTCCTCTGCAGCGTGGGGCACGGGTCACTTGCTGGAGGATTCTCTGCACCTTGAAGTCTTTAAACCATGATTTGAGGACTTCAATAGCTCAGATATAGGTTGGGGGTTTATTACAGGAGTGAGTGAGTGAGGTTCTGTGGCCTGCATTGTGCAGGAGGTCAGACTAGATGATCATGATGGTCCCTTCTGACCTTTAAAGTCTATGATAGCTGTACCGCCTGGGGTGCGGGAGGGGGCGTGGAGGTACCACGGCTATGGCATGGGGCTGCTGAGTTGTCATCTCCCCTTCAGGTCGCAGCCACTCACAGCAATGCAGTGCCGGAGCTGTACAGCGGTGACAGCCTCCTGCAGGTCACCTTGCAGGGGACCCCCTCCAGGCTAGTGGGTTCGGTCCAAGGCAGCACCCCCGTCCTGCACGAGCTCAACGGAGCCAACTTCAAGCAGCCGGTTCCTCTCACCGGCCACCTGCTGCTCTACAGAGCCGAAGCTGCGAATGTCAGCACGCTGCCCACAGTGATTGGTGAGGAAGGAGCCCCCCAGCCTGCCCGGGCCACCCCCAGGCCATGAGTTATTCTTAGGCCCTGTATGTCCCACCTCACTGAGGGGAGGGGGAGATCCCACCCTGGCTGCCGCTGCTGCTTCTCTGAGGCCAGCATTGTGCAGGGCCGAGTTAAGAGGCTGCAGGGCTCCAGGCAGTGGTCGGAGTTACCGGGGGGAGCGACGTGCCTCAGCGGGGAATCCTGGCTCAGACAGCCTCAGTCCTGAGAAGTGGGAAGATGGGGGGCTGCAGGTCCATGATCTGCCTGCACCCGTGATAGGCTCCCAGTCTCTTGGACCCCACCATGCGCTCCTCATTCAGGGCACTCAGATGGGAAGATACAGGGCAAAGGGTGCAGTGGGGGCATGGCAGGGGGGTTCCCAGCAGTTGTTCGGGAATGTGGGGGAGGGGAGCATGGGGGGAACTGAGGGCCGGGGTTGTGGAAGACGTCCTATGGCTGTAACGAGGCCATGTGCCTCTGGCCGGCACCGGCTGCAGCAGAGGGTAGGGAGCAACAGGGAAGGCAGGAGCCGGGTGTTACTTTGTCATTAAATATTCCCTACCCCTGAAATGGGTTTGACAGACAATTGGCCTGGTGGCCCAGAGGCCCTGTCTGCACCAGCTTGGGCTGCTTGGCCGTGCTGGCCAGAGGGCGGGCTGAGTTTTCCATTGATTGTGAGGGAAGGCCCAGGGGCTGCCCCCCGCAGGGATGTTCAGTGGGACGCTAAGTCGTGGCAGGGCAGAGACAAGGGCTGTGTTGTGGCTGGGTGCCCTGGCCTACAGCAGGCGCACAGCGTGAGTGCTCTGTGCTGTTCCCATCTGCAGGGCTGCTGGGGAAGGCTCATGTTCAGCTCCAGTCCTACCACCGCTCCTGTGCTGTGGCGGGAGAAGAGTGGAGCATCTTGGGAATCTCTTCAGCAGTCGGGGCCCTCGGTGACGTGAAGCAGCATGTGACAGAGGCCTTCCAGCTCACCCTCTAGCCCTTCACAGCGAGTTCCCAGCCGCTTCCCCGGGGAGCCGTTTTCCCACCAAAGCCAGGCCGGGTTCAAGACCAGCATGCAACCTCCCCTGGCAGCACTGTGCCAGCCAGCAGGCTCAGCGGGGACCGGGCACCAGCGCTGGTTGTAGTTAGGAAATCCCAGCACAGTTAATACAGCGTTTGGGAGGAGAGCATGTGTCTTGTGTTCAGTGTCTCCCAGCGGCCTAGGGAGGTGGGGGAAGAGGGCACAGAGTATGCTTGGGCTGAAGCAGGAGTTTGCCCACAGTGGGGACAAGGTCTTTGCTCACTCCTGTGCCCCTGGCAAGGTCACTGTTGCACTGGCAGCACTGCAGGCCAGCACCGTACAGCCCTGCTTTGCCAGCACAGAGTCCAACCCCTCTCCAGCTGCTCAGACACACCCAAAGGAGGGAGCCGGGAGTACCTCCAGCCTTGGCACCTCCCTTCCTCCCCCACCCCTGCCCCAGAGAGATGGTGCAGAAACAGCCAGCCCTTTCCATAGCAAATTTCTCACATGGCTCTTTCCTGTCAAATCCACACTTTGCTGGACTTTAGCATATTCTATTTTAAAATGAGAGTTCAGACCATCAGAAAACTTAGCCAGTGCATATACCACAGAACACACATAAGGTGACCTGCAAGAGGGCCTGAGCCCTTGTTTTCTGGCTCTGTAGCGAAGGCCTGAAAGGGTTTCTGCCTCTCCCATCCCTAAAAAGTGGGGGCATTCTACAGAGTATATGGCAGTTCCCAGAATCCTTCACTTAGCTATATTGCCTCTTAGAATGAATGTGCCAAATCTGTGTGCGGGATTATGAGGTCTACACTAGGACTGACTCCTGCATAGCCAGCATCACAAAATGCTGGAGGATGTAATAATGAATGGACACCATATAAATGCAAAGAATAAACACAGAACTTAGACACTCTAACCACTGGGCCCCACTCCGCTTCCAGAGCCAGGAATAGAAGTCAGGAGTTCCGTTTCCCAGCATCCTACTGTGTAGCAAAGAGCTGTGCAGCCCATTGGTCCAGCATATTGCCTCCCTGTTAGGGGCTCACACCCAGAACCTGAGACTCCGCAGCTCTGTCTGAAGAACAGCCTTACTGGCATGACCAGTGGGATCATTGCTCCACCTGGCAGTAGCAACGCTGTCACGCCCTCCACACAGAGGAGGGCCTCTCATTTAACTGCAGCCTCTAGGTTTCCCGTCATAGTGTGATGTCGCTGTGTTTGCCCCCACTAGTCATAGTAGCTTTATTTCTGTATACCATATCAAAGCCTATGGAATACAAAGTAGTACAGCACTGTGCAAAGTGACATCATCTGAGCCATTCTTCATAGGCCAGTTCAGCCAAAGGCCAGCTACCACCACTTATGGAGGTAGGAGCTAAAGGCCTGGGGTGGGAAGCTGCAGAAAGGAAGAGAACAAAAAATCTATTGACTTTTAAACCATCCTCAAGGCGAATTTCAAACAAAAACTACTGCCAGGTTCTGGCTCTGTTCAATGTATATCAGCATTGCCCTGAAGGCTGATGGACTTTATTTCTTTTCAATAGCGCCCTGTGGTTTGCTCCCATTGAGTCTATTGGAGCTGGCCAAAGGGAGGTGGGGGGCACGGAATGAGGGCCTGGCATCAAAGAACATCCTAAACCAGGCACTGCCATGGCCGCATGGTGGGAGGCTCTTAGCCAGGCAAGCAGGGCTGCATTAACTCTACAGGGCCCTTCGGCCGGGTATGCAGTCCCTGGGAAAAGTGACAAGTCGTTCCGTTTGCGATTCCGGAGCCAGGGTGTTTGCAGCTGGTGTGGGAGCCGGTGGGCTCTGTACTGGTGGTTCGGCCAGCACTCTGCCAAGGCTGGGCAGATCTACGGGGACAGAGCAATGAGAGTGGATTAATTTGCTGTCTCTCTCCTGCCCCTGATGGTAGCTCACAGCCTTGGTACAGACCCCAGCTCCCGATCTGGGACCCCAGCCCAATAACTCCAGCCTGGGGGGGGGCTGCTCTTTCCTCCTTCAGACCCCACCCAACTGCAGCCATTTCAACAAATGGGAGCCAGCCCCCATACTGGAAACTTGACAGTTTGCCCCCCAACTCTGGCTAGCCCCACCCACAGCTCACAGTGCACGGCTACAGGCTGTCTGCAGCACGCTCGCTCCAGGAGAGCTAGCACAGGTATGTCTCCTCCAGCTGGGAATCGCCCCCCAGCTCCAAGAGCAGATAGGCATACAGCGTGTGCGGGCAGAGCAAACTACGGCCCCCAGGCCACATCCAGGCCATGGGATCCTCCTGCCCGACCCCTGAGCTCCTGGCCCAAGAGGCTACCCCTGGGCCCTCCACTGCTGTTCCCCCTCCCCAGCAGCCTCAGCTCACTGCGCTGTTGGCACAATGCTCTGGGCAGCAGGACTGTGGGCTCTTACTGGGCAGCGCAGCTGCAGAGCCGTGGCCTGACCCATTGCTCTGTGCTGCATGGTGGCGTGGCTGGCTCCAGCCAGGCGGCGCAGCTGTCTGTCCTGGTGCGCTGGGCGGTGCAGCACTAGCACCACCATCACCAGTGCTCCAGGCAGCACAGTAAGGGGGCAGGAGCTAGCGGGGGGGCTGGATAGAGGGATGGGGAGTTTGGGGTGGTGGATAGGGGTCAGGGTGGTCAGAGGGTGGGGAACAGGGGCGTTGAATAGGGGCAGGGATCCTAGGGGGGCAGTCAGGAAGGAAAGTGGGGGGTTGGATGGGGCAGTGGGGAGCAGTCAGGGGCAGGGAACTGGGGGTGGTCAAGCGACGAGGTGGTTGGATGGGGCAGAGGTCCCAGGGGAGCAGTCAGGAATGAGAGGAGGGGTTGGATGGGATCCAGGGGCATTCGGGACAGGGAAGGGTGGATGGGGCAGAGGTCCTAGAGGAGCCATCAGGAGACAGGAAATGGGGGGTGGGGGTTGGGTGGGGGCAGGAGTCTCGGGGGGGCATCCATCAGGGGGTGAGAAGCAGACGGAGTTGGATAGGGGGCAGGAGCCAGGCCATGCCTGGCTGTTTGGGGAGGCACAGCCTCTCCTAACTGGCCCTCCATACAAATTCGGAAACCCAAAAAGTTTGTCCACCTCTGGGGTAGAGGGACCAGAGACCTGCTGCTCCAAAGTGCCAGCTACGTCCCTCCTCCGGGATCCACCAACCCCACCTAACTGCTAAGCCTCACCTCCAGAGTCTGTCAGCCCCACCTAGCTGCTTAGCCCCTCCCTTTGAGCAGTTCTGTTGAGTCCTAGCACTGAGTCTTACCATCCTCCTAGAGCTGGTTGGGAATTTGTCTGCCTGATTTTCCAAGGGAAAATACAGTTCTGGAAACTTTTCAGTTTTCCCTTATGAAAATCTAAGTGAAATATTTCATTTCAGGTCGGTTCGAACCATATCAGAATATTTCAGTTTGGAACTGATCCAAAATGTTTAGTTCTGTAGCACTTCAATAAAATATGAAACTGTATTTACATATCATGGCACATTGCCTTATGGGAGTGGTAGATTTGGCCCCTCTCTCTCCCATGGCCTGGGCCCCCAGAACACTACATCTCCCATAAGGCATGAATTTCACACTGACCAACCTGCGTGGTGGCTCATGGGAGTCACATGACTGGGAGCATTATGGGAGATGTAATCTGACCAGGGAGCCTGGCCCCCAGTGAGGACAGGTGACCCCCACAAGGCAATGTGCCACTGGAAAGAAATACAGTTTAATGTTGAAATGACTCAGAATGAAACATTTTGAGGTGAGGAACATTAAGAAGATTTGCTTTGTTCAATAATGCTGAAACGCAACGTTTGGACTGGGGTGGGCAAACTTTTTGGCCCGAGGGCCACGTCTGGATGGGGGAATTACATGCAGGGCCATGAATGTAGGGCTGTTACAGGGGGTTGGGGTGCAGGAGGGTGTTGGGATGTGGGAGGGTGTGCCATGTGCAGGAAGGGGCTCAGGGCAAGGGGTTGGGGTGCAGGAGGGGGTGCGGAGTGCTGGAGGGGGCTCGGTGCAGGAGGGCTGCAGGGTGCAGCAGGGGGTGGGGGTGCAGTAGGTATGTGGGGTGTAGCAGGGGGCTCAGGGTAGGGGGTCGGAGTGCGGGCTCCGGCCCAACGCTGCTTACCTTGAGCAGTGCCAGGGTGGCAGTGGCGCACAGCGGGGCTAAAGCAGGCTTCTTGCCTGCCTGCCCTGGCCATGTGCCCCTCCCAGAAGCAGCCGGCAGCACATCCCTGTGGCCCCTGGGGGAGGGGGCAGAGGGCTCTGTGCACTGCCCTTGCCTATGGGTACCTCCCCTGAAGCTCCCATTGGCCAATGACAAACATTTGGGATGGGAGACCAAATCTCCTGCCTCAGGGCATAAGCCAGTCTCCAACTGCTGGAGACTAGGGGTATGGTTACACTTACAAGATTATAGCGCTATAGGTTATAGCGGTCCCCTTATACAGGAATATGTATAGCGCTATTGTATGTCCACACTCAGATGCTCCTGCGGTATAGCATGGCCACATTTGGGGCACTTAATGCGGCATTAAGAGCAGCGCATTAGGGCAGGTATCCCAGCATTCAGCTGGGTGCAACGTGCTTTTTAAACGAGGGGGGTGAGGGGGGACGCGTTGTGTGTATGCGGAGGGAGAGAGACAGTGGTTTTTCCGTTTTTCTGAAAGCCTGTCAGTGAGCCTCTGTTCACAGAAGGCTTTGTTTTCACACAGGCTCCCTCCTTAAACATTTGCATTGCTTATCTGCCGAGTTAAGAAAGAAACTCTAAAGAGGTACTTCCGCATTCCTCCAGCCGAGTTCAAAACAAAGGGAAGAGACGTCAATTGCCTTAAATGGCTCTAGGCATCTCCAGAGATCACTTGTAGCGCAGTGGGTGTCCACATTCTTGCTGTAGCGCTACAGCAGCTGCGCTACAGCCCTTATTCCCCATGCAGAGGTGGATTAATAATAGCGCTATAACTCAGCAGTTGTAGCGCTCTACGTGCCTTGCCAGTGTGGATGGGGAGGAGGTTATAGCGCTCGTGGGGGCTTTATAGCGCTATAAAGTGCCAGTGTAACCATGGCCTAGGATGAGACCCAGTATGGTGGGGAAATTACATCACCTCTGCCTGTTGTGAGGTTCTTACACCTTCCTCCAAAGCAAATGGCTCCGGCCACTATCCAAGACAGGAACTGGGCTAGCTAGACCAGGGGTCTGACCATTCCCAATGTTCTGATGAGCACCCAGCTCCTGGAGGGTCCCAGACCCTTCCTGTTCCCACTGGAACCATCCTTGCCTTGAGTTCCTGTTCTTCCCAGGCCTCAGCAGAAACAGACTCAGAAAAGAAGTTCCTCCAAGTACTGCCTTGATCCCTTGTTCCTCCACTCCCATCACCCATCTCCCCATCTGCTTTTGCTTGCCTTGTGAGCACCAGGCCCCCAAGGAGGATTCAAACTCACCTGGCAGCCTGTTCCCCTAGAGTGGCTTCCTGGCATATTGCCGGCGGTGTTTGTCATCAACCCGCTCCAGGTACCAGGTGCCAGGGAAGAGGTCCTCCTTCGAGCCCTGGGGAGTGTGGTTCACTGCAGAGAGAGGAATGGGATTGAAGCATGGCTGCTCCAGGGTGTTGCAGCTGTGGGGCAGGATCCCCTAGTGCTGGGGGCAGTAAGCAACCTAGCAGTGTTGCCACGGGGAGAGTGGCAGCTGCTGGAGGCGTGACCCTGAGGTCTGGATCTCCCTGTGGGCTCCCAGCACTGTCCTGGCTGGGATGAGGTGATCTGAAAGCTACAACTGGGAACAGCTGCCAGGTCTCCTGACTTCCAGGCCCGGGCTCCAGTTGCTGGTCCCCGCTGCCTGCAAATACACTGCTGGGGAGCCAGAAGGCGCTCTTGCTTGGCCAGACAAGCTCCAGAAAGCTCCAGCCCGCCAGCTCTCCAGCACAGGCACTAGGTGATGGACGCAGCACATCTGAGCCCAGTGGGGCTCCTGACAGGTGAGGGCCCCAAATGATCCTCCAGAGCCTTGGCCAGCATCTCCACTCAGTGGCTGCAGGAGAGAAGGGGTCCCATGCTTCCCCAGCAGGGAAGACAGGTACCTAGGGCAAAAGACACCTTGTTTCCCTGACTTCGTTTGTACAGAATGAAAAGAAGGGGGTCCAGTGGTAAGGGAGCATTGCCAGGTAATGAACGAGGGGATGGGCGGGTCCAGCTGTTCACGGGGGTTTAGCAAGGGGGCCAGTGTCTATTGCAGGATTAAGCTGTCAGTAGGAATTTTCCCAGTGTGCCTGGGACACTGAATCTGAGGCCAGGCTAGACAAAGAGACACCTGCCCTTTTCCTGGTGCCCCGAGGGTTTTCAGGCATGTCCCTGGAGAGGACCATGAGTGGTTCCACGTATATTGTCTGTCAGTGACTTCCCGCTGCCCCGGCTCACAGATGTGCAGTGATACTTCCTGGCTGGCCCCCACGCAGACTCCACTCGGATTCACCCTCCCAGGCAGCAGCAGGGGCTTCCCAGGAATAGTCATCATGGGCAGGGGTCGTGGGCCCAATCCTGCATCCTGCTCCACTCCCACCCACCCTTTGAGAGGAGCCAGAGGAGCTCGGCATGACTGAAAATCAGGCCCCTCCCTGAGGTGCCTACACGTGGGTTTAGAGGCCCAACATTAGGAAGTCCAGCCCCACGGAGGTGTCAGCACCAGAGTGCTGGCTGCAGCTGGCCACTGGGCCCTCTGCCTGCTCCCTCACCGAGGTGATGACTTTCCTCTCTCTGCTTCATGATCTCTGCAAACTCCCCAGGGGAGACACACTTCCGGGCATCCAGGCGAGTCTGCAGGTCGGAGAGGCTGGAGACCAGCTTATCCAGGGGGGAACCTGGCAAACAGAAAGCCTCCTGGTGAGAGAGCGAGCCAGCCAGAGCCAGGCAGGAGGTGCCCAAGGGATCCATAACCAATTAACACTGCCCCATCAGGTCACAGCTCCCCTGCAGGGGACGGATGTCCAGATAATTCCCCCTGCAGGCCAAGCCTGACCCCACAGGCCCCGTACACCATCTGCCTCCTTCCCCAGGTGGGCAAAGCCATTCACAAACGAACAAAGAATCCTTAATGAATCTGTGTGGTAGCCTGAGCTCTGATCCCAGCGCCCGGCTCGGGATGGGGGTGGGAGCCCAGTGGGGACAGGGTCCCTAGGGCTTTCTGCAGTCACGCTCCAATCTCAGCCAGCCGCTGAGGGGCTCAGAATAAACCCCCACCACCACCACCCACACAATGGACAAGCAACCCCCTAACTTCTCCCCCCATGGGTTCATGCACCTGCCTCTGGAGCAGTGGGTCCTGGCCACTATCAGAGTCAAGACTGGCTGGATTCTGGGTCAGGTTTGCTGTGGCAGTTCCAGGGTCCCCCTTTACCGATGCGCACTGGAAGGCGACCCCCGCACCGCAAAACCCGTTCAACATGGGGGTCGTCCTGGCCCACTCTCCGCCCCCGACCCTGCTCTGTCTGCTCCTGCACTCAAGATATTTACAACCATGCCTGGGCTGGGGACTCAGGAGCTCCCCAGGATGAGGGCGGGGGTGGGAACCGAAGCCTCGCCCCAGGCCAGAGCAGGCAGGATGACCCTCCACAGCCATCACAGGGTGTCTGATGACTGACAAGTGAGGGAGCGAATAGGGACTCACCCGGGGCAGCATCCTGTGAGACGCGCATGGAAAACATGCTTGCAGCCAATCCCGAGCCATAAGAGAAGGCCCCAATCCTGGAGCCTGCCAGCTGCTGAGCAGAGTATCTGTGGCAATTCAAACCAAGCTGTCAGTGGTAAACGTCCGTGCTAAAGGCCAGGCACCTCAAGTCCTGGGAGCTACCCACACGGCCTGGCAAGCTGACGCCCCAGGGGGCAGCGTGTGGGCTGTAGCTGAGCTCTGACCCGGGACTCGCTGGCAATCAGAAGATTTATTTTAAATCAATGGGGGGCAACCAGAAACGGCCCCCGGGCTGAACCTAGACTGTATCGCCCTAATATAGAAACGATCCCCCTGCGCGACAGCAGGTAACCCCAGGAATGGGCAGAGAAGGGCAGGAGAGTTTTGCCTCCTACACTTGTCATTGGTGTTAAGGGCTGTAGGATCCAGGCGAGAAGCAGAAGCAGGTTTTGGAGTTGTGAGGCTGATCTGGTGATGACCAGTGAGGTAAGGGAGCATCACCTGCATCTTGAGCCACCAGGAAACCAGATCTGCAGCTACTGCAGGGACAAATTGTCTCCAGGTTTCCATACCAGCAGGCTCCCGAAGCGGGGCCTAGAAGGATCAAGTTCAGCCGTGCCTCGAGACAGCAGCTGGGAGCACACGCACGAGGAGCCAAGATACCCTGGTGACGGGCATGATATAAAAACCAGCGGCTAGGTGAGCAGCACCGTGGGGAGCATTAGTGTGCATGACAGTTCCCACTGAGAGCAGGGGGACCCGGGGCCGCTGCTGTATCTCGGGCAGAACTAGGAGCTGTCGGGGAGAGGGTGCGCTAAGGGCCAGGTGCAGGCAGGCTCTGCGAAGCACAGTTAGCACCTGCCGGAGCAGAGTCTACCCCACCCCGAGAGGGGGGGAGTCTTTTCTTTCCCCTCTGACACATGCTGGGTCTGCTGCTGGGAGAGAGAGCCCCTGCTCTCCGAGGGCGGGAAAGCAAACAGGTGGAGCCACCCGTCTAGCTCCACCAAGCCCACCCAAGGAGGGTGTCTTTGGGGGGTGCTCTCCATCCCCTGGCAGGTGCCCAGAGCTGGGCATGTAGTTCCAGGCAACTCTATGCAAGGAATGAAATAAAAGGACTTTGAAAGACGCAAAGTGAAGCACTGAAAGGGAAAAACCCACAGACAGGTCCTGGCAGAGAAAAGGTGCCTGTGCGACCCTGGAATGTGCCCCCTTCTCGTGCTGAGCCCTTTCGCTGGGGAGTTACTGCAAGTCAGAAGGCTGCAAGAACAAATACTTTATAATGGCAAAGGCTACATCCCCTCCCCCCCACCCCTGCTCATGTGCGCACACACACACTCATGCACACACTTGCACTCACACAAGCATCTGCCCCCTCACACACACACACACACACACACACACACACGATTGAGCACCCCCCTGCTGCTCTCAAACATGCACACATGCTCGCACACACATGCCTGCCTGCTTGCCTGCATGCACACACACACACGCTCACCTGTGTGCATGCACACACACGCTCATGCATGCACACACAAATGCCCACTCACGCACACAAATACATCCGCTTGTGTGCACACACATGCCCAACCCCTCCGACATGCACACACAGACACGCATAGAGCTTTGCTACTCTAATGGCTGAGTCATTTTTGCTCCAGTTTTTTAAAAAAATGCAACCTCATGCAGAGACTAGTCTTGGCAAAATGCCAGCTCGTCTGCCAGACTCCCCCTCATTGTGGCTGGGTAGCTGAGAAAAGCCCTTTAGACAAGGACTAACCTGCAGGCTCAGACCCCAACTGAAAGTTGGCTTTGTGCTCAACTCCCTGCCTTGTTCTCTGCTGGGCTGTGGGAGTCCCAAGGCCTAGGGGTGTGGCAGGGCTCGGTGGAAAGGGGTGCTTGGAGCTGGCACTCACTGTGCGAGGAGGGAGGCGAGGCAGCCATACATGGACGGGGTGTACATGTTGCCGTTGCGAGAGGAGAGGAGCAGCGAGGGCTTGGTTTTCTGGCTGAACATTTCCAGGCTAGCTTTCTGAAAGGCCTTCTCCACATCCTTGTCGGAGTAAGTGTCTTCCAGCTTCACTCCCCTGGGAAGAGGGAGGAGGAGGTTCACTTGTGGGTTAACCAGCCAGGGGGACCAACCGCGCTGGAAAAACATACCAGCTGCCCAGCACAAATCCCCTCTGGCAATCCAGCTCCCCGCAGCAGACCGTATGGGTAACAGCAAGGGTTGACGGCTAGCAGCTCTGAAAATTTCAGCTAGAGAAGTGCCTCTGGCCTGAAGTCCTGTAGCCCTCTATACTCACATTGCACCCTGCTTGGATTTGCACAGCCCCTACTGGGGAATCACTCCCCTTCCTGGACAGTCACAGTCCCCAGAAGAGAATCTCAACTGCCTGACGGGCCATGGCTCCAGCTAGGGAAATCTCACACTCCCCAGAGCCTGGCTAGAAAGTCTTGAGCCCCTTGGAAAGATGGCGCTCCCCCAGGATTTGAGGAGGTGGAAGCACTTCAGTCCTACTGAGGACAATAGGAGCTAGCAGCCATTTTGAAAAAGGGCCGTTCATGGACTTCTCTAGTAGACCTCATACCTTCAGCTAGGATGACCAAATATCCCAATTTTACAGGGACAGTTCTGATATTTGGGGCTTTGTCTTATATAGTTGCCAATTTCCTGCTCCCGGTCCTGATTTTTCACATGTGCTACTTGGTCACCCTACCTTCAGCCTCTGTGGAAGGAGAAACCTTCAGTTATGAAGAATGAATGGGGGAAATTATCATGAATCCGATTATTTGCCTTCCTCTGCAGCATGGGGCACAGGTCTCTTGCAGGTTTAAACTAGTGTAAATGGTGGATTCCTATAACCTGAAGTCTTTAAACCATGATTTGAGGACTTCAGTAATTCAGCCAGAGGTCAGAGATCTGTTACAGGAGTGAGTGGGTGAGGTTCTGGAGCCTGCCACGTGCAGGAGGTCAGACTAAATGATCACCATGGTCCCTCCTGGCCTTACAATCTATAGGCTGGAGCCTGTGCACAAGATTCCAGGGCGTTTTAACTCCACAGCAAGTTTGAAGAGTCAGTTTTATTCTGTTACTGAGATTATAAGGGGCAAAAAAGTCCGGTGTGAAATTAAAAATACCTCCTTTAAGAAATGTGAGTCCTAAACTAACAGATTGCCTTGTAAATTCTCTGAAAGTTCATTCTGCTCTCAGAGAGCAGCTGCTCCAGGGATGGGAGGAGCTACTGTATTTTCATACCTCACAAAGAGGCTGAATCCCTGCTTTCAGTGCACAGTTCTGCTCAGGCTTCGTTACTGAGTTGCTACCAATGCTTCCCCAACAGCAATCCTTAGCTCTTCGATAACAATCCTCGTCTCTCACTTGAAAAGCACCTCCCAAAGAATTGTTAGTCCCGCTCACAATCTAGTCAGGATAGCTGATTTGCCATGATGCTTGAAAAACACCTGACGTGGCTAGGGAGTCGGTGTGCTGGGACCCCTGCACGCCACACTGACCAGTGCTGTCTCACTGTTCCCTTCTGCTCCCCGGACTGTATCCGCCTCTTGTCCTTTATCTCATACTTATACTGGAAACTCTTTGGAGCAGCTCTTTGTTCCATGTCTGTGCAGCACCCAACCCAGCGGGGTTCTGGTCCATGACTGGGGATCTTTCGGTGCTGCTGGTACATTCCTGCCCACTGACTCTGTGGTCACATGTACTCAGCGGTCCCCAAAACCTCAACACAGCAAATAGCAGAGAGCCACATCCCGCCCGACCACAGGCATCCCCCGAGGTAGGAACCCTACTCAGCCCAACATCCACAGCCCCTGCTAGAGGGCTCACACCCCTCCTAATGGCTGCAGCTCCCATGTGAGCCTTGCACCAGAACCACCCTCAGTGTGCCAGCCTCCCCAGCTTACAGAGCCGAGTGCCCACAGACCCTCACGCTGAAATGCTGCCCGCCATAATGCATCAGCCCCTTCCAGAGGAGTAATACGTACATTGACGCCTACCACGCTGCCAGGGCACCCTTCGCCTCTCCATCACCGTCCGCCTTCGCTAAGGAAATCACACACTCACCCCAAACATCCTCCTGCAATAACCTCCCCAGTGAACGTTCGCAGTGCCCCAAGGGAAAAACAATTCCCATCCAGACGCTCCTAACATAGCCAAATGGATGGAGCACGAGACTGGACCTCAGGGCACCAGGTTCTATTCCTGGCCCTAACACTGGTCTTCTGGTTAAGTCACTTTCCCTCTCAGAGCCTCAGTTTCCCCACCTGTAAAATTGGGAGAATGCTGCGGAACTTCTCTGTACAGTTCTGCAGATGACAAGCACTAACTAAAAGCTGAGTATCTGTTATCAACAGAGATTGAAAAAGAATCTGTCCCTGCAAAGTCCCTATGAGGGATGTGCCACAGATGAGGGTACCCTGCTCCAATTTCTGGCAGCCTACACTAGCGGAATTGCTCCTCCAAGGACTCTCTCCCAGCGACTCTCACGTCCCGGGCAGAGGCCACTCCCGCTCCATAGCGCTCACCCACCTGAAGGCCTGCAGGCCTTTGTAGAGGCCGCTCTGCGTGTCAGGGTTGGGAGCTGCTAGGAAGTCGTTGAGCATCATTCGCCCCACAGACTTCTGCACCAGTTTGCAGAAGGGCGTGTGAAAGATCATGAACTGGAGGTCTTCCAAGGTAAAAGGTTTGTCCACCCCCACTGCAGCAGAACAGGAGATGGAAGCCACCAGTTAGAGACCCATCAACTCCCCTCTGCACAGAGGGGCACAGCACTTGCAGCAGGCACTGAAGGCAGAGACCCATTGATCTTCACCACAGAAGGCAATGGGGTGGGTGAATGGGGAAGAGACCCAAAGCCTCCCCATGCTGCATAAGGAGATTCTGACAACCCCATGGATGCCAGAAATGGGGACAATATGGGGAGATATATTCATCCTTATACTAAAGTAGGGCAGAAGAGTTCCTCACAGCTCTCTGGCAGAGTCTCACCCTTTCTGTTGCAGGAGCTGCCTTAAAAAGGGACTGGCCTCTGAAGCTGGAAGGGCTCTCTCCATCCAGCAAAGCATGGGTGCTGCAGACCCAGCTGCCACAGCCTGGGGGCCTGTTCTGTTCTGGGGCAGCGGGTTGGTTACAAAGGCTACTCAGCACTTGCCTACGCGGCACGCTTTCGTCTAATGGGGAACGTCCTCATGGCTCTGGCATGCTGCTGCCAGCGAGCGCTCCAGGTGCAGAGCCCTGGATGGGTCAGAGCAGGGAAACGTGGGTTTTAAAAGGATTTAAACTCTCCTCAGATGGTGGAAACAGCGCCCACCATTTCAACACGTGCTGTCTGTCTGATCACCAGCCAGGCCTGGCCCCTGACCCTGCATTAACCAGCCTCTTTCCAACGGCTCGCCCACCACTTTGTCTACCAGCCTGGTCAGAGGCCAACAAATTACAGGTTCATGGACTTCTGGTGTCTCCACCTCCTATCCCCACTCCTGCATGCCCACCAGTCTTGGCTCCTCCAGTCTATGGCCCCTCTGTCCTCTTATCCAGAAATCCACAGGCCCTACAACATGTGGTGGGGTCGAGTGCAGGAGACAGACACAATGGGGGGAGGGCAGAAAGACAGACTGTGAGCCCCACAGAGGCAGAGGAGCAGGTACCCCAGCTGACACAGAATGATAGAAATGTCCAGGTGGAAAGGACCTTGAGAGTCTCTCAGCCCCCGGTACTGAGACAGGACCAAGGAAACCTAGACCATCCCTGAGAGGTGTTTGTCTAACGGTTAACCTTATGGCACACACAAGATTTCCCGCTTCACTCATGGGCTCTGTACCTTTCTGCCATTGGCTCTGGATTTTCTTCCGGTAGACAGAATAGCATTGATCCAGGGCCTGGAAATAGCACTGGATAGAGAGTTTCCCATCCACCATGGGATATTCTGAAGCCAGGTCTGGTTTGTAAAAATCATACACATGCTCCATGTGGGTTCCCCGAACACCTTGGAGGAGAGAAAATAGGCTCACCGTTGCGTATCGGAGACAGAACCTCAAACCCTCTCCAGTCCAGCCACCCACCTGCAACGAACCTCTCGGTCAAAACCCACCACAGCCTTTTGAAAACAAAAAAATCACCCCATAAAATTCACAAAATTATATTTCATGAGCCACTTTTCCATCTCCTCTTCCTGCTCTGCCCTCATCCTACTGCCTATGTGAGATCTTTTCGAAGAAGAGAACCTTCTTGGGATATACTGGAAAGGGAGGTAGAGTCTTGTATCACCCCTGTCCATGTAGTATCTGGGCACCTTCCAGTTGTGCATAACTCAACACGATTAACATCCGGCGTGTGTGACCCACTTTCTCTCAGCCTCCCTCTAGAGGGGAAATTCGAAGAGTGGCGGAGTGCTTGGAGTGTTTTTATATCAATATGTACGGGCTGCTCTGTGCTTATAACAGAGACGACTGACCAAAGAAATGTGTTTGGGCACTGGGAAGGGAAGGTGGTGAAGGTTGAGATGGTCCTGAGTTCCTAGGGGAGTTCATTCTATCCCAGCCCCCAAGAAAGCTCAGTCTCCCACACACACACGGGCTTTTCCCTTATAGCAGAGAGGTCCATTCTGCCTGAGGTGCAAAGTTGTCGACCATGGTCCTCATTCTGGAGCTTCAGTCCCTCTTAGATACCCTGGGCAGAGGCAGGGATCAAGTACCTGGAAGGTAAGGACTGAGGCAGTGAACTCGATATTCTAGGGGAAGCTAGCATAGGAGGCAGAGGACGGTTTGCTGGGCCCCTGGCATCCCATGTTGCTGAGAAGATGTGCTGCCCCGTTCTACATTAGCTCCACTTTCCTAAGTGCTGCTGGTTTCATGGCCAGGTTTACCACACTGCTGCAGCCTAGCCAAGAGGTGACAAAAGTGTGTACAACTAAGGCTAGGTCGTCGGCTACCAGGGTGGGGCAGAGTCCCTCAGCCAGCCAGAGACAGCAGAAGGTGATATTCTTGGACACTGCCAAGTGGAATTCAGGAGCCTCCTAAGCTATGGACTGAACTGACCAGCAGACCAGTTGTGCCACCATGGCTGCAAACTCCTCAAAGTGCTTCCTATGGCCACCAGCACTGGCCCTCCTGGTGACAGTGGTGTGGTTGTATGTGTTCAAGGAGAGGTAGAGTGGTGTGTCATCTGCATATCGCTGCATTCTGACCTCTGACCAGTTGAGTCCTGGGAATGGGCACAGCTAAAGTAGCCTGTTTCTGGATCAATCATGTTGGCCAGATTATGGAAAGATCTCATCTTCTCTGGGCACTTTTTATTTTTTTGTTGTACATCTCTTGTACACTTCCAGTCTTTTGTTGTTAATTAGGTCGAGCCACATGTGTATTGGGCCTGGGACTGTTGTCTCCACAGTCTGCAATTTGTCTTCCAAAAAAAACTTTATTTGTTTTTGCAAATTTAGTGCCTCTTCGTAAAATCCTTTGTTGCCTAAACCATGTGCTCTGTTTCCATAAAAGTCCTTGTGCTTATCACAAGTTTCACCACAGTGGATGGAAATGCAAGACACAGGGCCAGCGTTTCAGCTGGTGAAAGGGGACATAGCTACATTGCCCTGCAGTCAGACCGATTCACACTCAACGCGTAATTTCTCTGAGAGTGCCACCACATATTGTTGAAGCTGGGGCATCAATCATTCTCTCTTTATTTAGCCAATTCTTTGCAATGAGCTTTAAACCACTTTAGGTGTTGCGTCATGTCATGGGATGTGTAGATCCCAAGTGGACCTAGCAACCAAGGAGTTACTGGAGGAACTACTGATCAACCGTGATTGGCAGCTTCACAGCAGCTGGGAGAATCACAGAGCTGATAAGCACAGGGGCTGATGGCTACCAGAGGAGCAAGCAGGCCAGGGACCAAGGGTCCTGGCAGGAAGCTAGTGAGAGGCTGCCCCGGAATGACAACGACCCAGAGGCAAAATAGCGAGAGTCACAGGCTGCAGAAACTGACAGACTCAAGGGAGGCAGGAAGAAACTCAAGGCATAGCAGGAGAATTGTGGAGGACTGATTCTGCCTGCCTGGGTTGAGGGCCCTGAGCTGGACCCAGCGGAGAGGGTGGGCCCAGGTTCTCACACCGATCCCTTAACAGCCAAAGGGGGTTCTCGGCCCCTTGATCCAAGCAAACTTTGTGCAATGCCCCGTCTAGCCAAAGGGAAGCACTGATGCACTGGGGCACCAAATGTCTCTTTCCATGAGGTTTAAGTAGTACTGAGCAGCCAGACATCAGGCATGTAAGATGACTGCACCTGAGAAGTTCTTTCCTCTTTTACATTTTAATTTCACAAAGGCCTCCTTTGTACACTTCACCTATGCATGGTGGGGACTGCAGCAGCTTGGACTCGGTACTCCACGGTTTTCTTCTCATACGCAGACTGAGCGGCCAACGCTTTGAAAAATCGGAGCCTAGAATTAGGCTCTTAGGTGCCTATTTATGAATTAACCCAAGTGAGTGGGGTGCTGGGCACACAGCAGCTCCCACTGACTTCAGACCAAAAACACAGCCCTGACTCACTACTGATCATCTCATTAAGAGCCGTGAAGTGTCTGTGTCCCTCCCCCATCCTGATACATGAATTCCACAGGAGATCAATTGCTGCGAGGCTCAGGAAGAATTGACGTCCAGAGACACACACCCTGGGACCATGTGTCTCCAGGGCTGACCCCTGGACAGTGGCCTATTCCTAGAACCTGGGCAGCTCTGGCCAAGCAACAAACACTCCTAGGAAAGACAAAGTAATTCTATTAACTGTACCAACCTCTCTCTAGCACCAGAGGGGCCTCTGGTCCAACCAGCATCGCTACAGCTCCTGCCCCTCCGGTGGGACGGGCATTGCCAGTGGCATAGACCGCTATGTCACCACAGACCACCATCGCATAGCGCCCTAGGACAGGACGAGAACACACAACTGGTTAGGCATAAACATGGAAAAAAATCACATACAAGTCTAAATCTCTGTTTATCTCACTGCCAAAAGTTACACCTTGGTTGAGTTTGCATATACGTAAGGTGGAAAAATCCCTTGAGACTTGTGACCTGCAAGGGAAACAAAATTGAGCATGTGCCTTTTTCACCACCACCACCTTCCTTTGATGGGTAGACGCTTTGATGGATAAAGGGGACCAACATGTTTACGTTTTTTATTTAAAAAGGTTTCTTCCTCCTCGTTTGCATGTTAGAGATTCAGAGTGGTCTAGCCAGGAAGCCTGGGATGCTGCCAGACAACTCATGCAGTCAGGATATTACAAGAGTCAAAGGGGCATCCAAGGTGAGATGCTTTTGTTAGCATCTACTTCACTTCAGTGAATAACATGTTGGGGGAAGGAACCCTTTACTAAATATGCAACATCCCAGTGAGAGATAACAATAGACAGCCTCTGAAATAGCCAAGAGGTCCTACAGCCAAACCAGAGAAGCCCAGAGCCAGCACTGAGTCCGGATCCTTTTAACGCAAGGACACAAGGATAACTTTAGAAGCCTTTCCAGCCCTTCTTACATCCTAAATATCAAGAAAAGGGGACAAGTGCAATTGGGGGGTGGGGAGAAGAAAGCTTTGAAAGTCACCTTTAAAGGCCCAGACAATCTGCCAAGCAGACGTTTACAGGGTCCCCTGTGCAGAAAGGGGCATGGCCAAACTGCCATGGCGACATGGGCTCAGATATCGCCTGCTGCCATACTGTCACAGATGTGCATCTACCCCACACAAAGGGGGCAGGACTATGGAGACAGAACTGTGGAGCTCTGGGACTGCAGAGACCGGGCTGCTTGCCTGGGGTTTGGCCACATTCCTCATTACGGGAGACAACAGGGCTCAACTGCTTCAGCCTGAGGTCTGACCATACTTAAAACACATCAAGTGGCCCCAACCAGCACAGAGCGGCCCATCCCCTGCTATTGCACCGATCGGGATGTCTACTCTGGATTAAAGCAACTAGAACTTGTACTGAACAACCCTGCTTCCATGTGACACTGATTTAACGGCAACAGAAGCCCGAGCCTGCTGTTCCCTACACTACAGCATCCTCTGAGGCTGCAGGACCAGCCAGCATCCTCCCTCCCCCCACCACCCCTGCTTCCCCCTCATAAGACAGAGTTGGACCTTTGATTTCTGCAGACACTCCCCACGTCCTTATGGAATAGTAGCTGCTCCTCACCCAGGGAGCAGAAACCCCAGGCAAGCACCCTGCTGGGGATTTCCCCAACCATGAGGAGGATTCCCCAGTGAGTGTAGCTAGTTCCTGTGCCTCCCTCCTCACAACTCCTGGTACAGCCAAGTTCCCAGCCCGCTCTCCCTGTAGTTCCGAAGTAGCAATGGGATAGTCATTGCTGCTTTCCTCCCTCCGGTGATACTGCAGGTAGCCAGCGGGGGAGCTGCTGAGCAGCTGCACCAAGTAAGGCCCAGTGGCTGCTCAGGGGGCTCCCAGCAGAGCTGCTGTAGGGGAAACCATGGGGAAGCAAACAGGCACAGCACCAAGCCTGATTCAGACACTTCAGTTCCAGCATTGAGGGTCCAGCCCAGACAGCACACTGCTAATTTGTAACCAGACTAGGGTTGCCAATTTTCTGATGGCAGGAAACAGAACATCCTTGCCCGGCCCCTTCCCTGAAGCCCCGCCCCTTCCCTGAAGCCCTGCCCCTTCTCCAAGGCCCCTCCCCCACTCATTCCATCACCCCTCCCTCCATCACTCACTCTCCTCCCTTGCTCACTCACTGATTTTCACCGGGCTGGGGCAGGACGCTGGGGTGTCGGAAGGGCTGAGGGTCCAGCTGGGAGTATGGGCTCTGGGGTGGGACCAGAAATGAGGGGTCAGGGTGCGGGAAGAGACTCCAGGCTGAGGTAGGGGCTGGGGTGTGTGGGGGTGAGGGCTCTGGCTCACGGTGCGAGCTTTGCAGAGGGGCCAGGGATGAGGGGTTTGGGGTGCTGGACGGGGTGTGGTCTATGGGCTATGGCCAGGCAGCGCTTACATTAGGCAGCTCCCAAAAGCGGCGGCATGTCTGGCAGCTGTGGAGCCGGTGCTCGGGATGGGGGCAGTTCATGGAGCATCCCTCACCACCCCTGTGCCTTGGGGCCAGACATGCTGCTGCTTCTGGGACCCACGCAGAGCCACGGGCAGTCAGGGAGCCTGCCTTAGCCCTGCTGCTCCACCAACTGGACTTTCAACGTGCCAGTCAAGAATCAGACGCCTGGCGACCCTAAGGCAAACCCCCACTGTCTTCTAAACACTGTCTCCCTCAAGGTGTCGGTTCAGAGCCTGGAAGGCCACCAGTTTGGGGTATCAACCACTGTGAAGCTGTTTGGGGTATCAACCCTCTGAGAACCTGCCCTACTGCCACTGTCCATCTCTTGCTGGCAGCCTTTTGCTGTTCTCCAGATGGCAGAACAGTGGCACCTATACCCTGGCTAGCTGGACGTCACTCACCGTCCCAGGAGCTGGACTCCACCCAGTCAGCAGAGTTGAAGAGGGAGGCTGTGCCTCCATAGCAGGCGTTGGTGGTGTCGATGCCTTCGACGTCTGTGTTCCCCGAGTCCTGGAAGAGCTGCATTAGGACTGTCTTGACAGCCTTGGACTTGTCAATGATGGTCTCCGTGCCGACCTCCAGCCGGCCAATGGAGTCCCAGGAGAGGCGGCTGCGTTCCACAAGGCGCTGCACCACGGTCAGGCACAGGGAGTTAATGTCCTCGTGGGCCGAGCAGAAGCCCATCTGCTTCTGGCCCAGGCCCACGGTGTACTTCCCGGCTTCCACACCATCATACTTCTCCAGCTCCACTTGTTCTACGTACTGCGAAGGGAAGTAAACTTCCAGCGCGAGAATCCCCACGTCCTTTGGCCATGAGTCCGATCGAGACAAGTGCTCCACAGAAGCGGTGGAGAAACTGAAAGACAAGGAGAGCACTGAGCGTCCTCCGACATGTGGTGGGAGGAGATCGCAGACTCCTCAGGGGCACAGCCAGCTGCATACATGCACACACAAACCAAGTGCAGGCCACGGAGGCCGTACCAGACACCCGAGATTGAGATAGCATATAATACACATTGCCCCAACCCAAACCCCAGAGGAGACAGCAGAACCCTTGCGAGAGTGATATCTGGCTACACTAGGGTGACCAGACAGCAAATGTGAAAAATCGGGACGGGAGTGGGGAGTAATAGCAGCCTATATAAGAAAAAGACCCAAAAAATCAGTACTGTCCCTATAAAATCGGGACATCTGGTCACCCTAGGCTGTACACCTCACCCAACATAGACTGGAGAGCCAAGAGAGGGCACAGCAGCCTCCTCACAGGCAGCAACCTGTTAACTACACAGCCCCTCTCAGAGAGGTCCCCATTTGCAGATGTCTGCAAAGCAGTAGCACGGCCTCCTCTCCACACATGCACAGAGCTGCTTTGACTCATACTCCGGAAGGGACTCTGCATGCTATAGAACTTGTCCCCCACCCCCACCCCAGCATTTGTTTTATTCCCAGTCACCCCTTGTTTTCAGTTACAGCGAACTAGGTTTGCCAACACTCCAGAACTGGCCTGGAGTCTCCAGGAATTAAAGATTATGTCATGCGATGAAACCTCCAGGAACACGTCCCACCAAAATTGGCAACCCTATTACCAACAGCTTGTGTGCTATTCTACTTGGAGAAGAACAAGCCTTTTTGCAGGTCTGAGTAGTCCGGTCCCCCCAGCTGGTGAGGGATTGTTCCCGCCAGTCCTCTTCTCAGTCATGTGTTAAATGGCCAAACTCAGGGGCCCCCCTTCTGCTCCTTGGGGTGTTATTCCATGGCCTAACAGGTCTCCTGAGACTCCTTTACATTGCCTTTATCTATATTCCCGACCACTACTCCGAGCTCTCTAGTCCTCTCCTGCTCTGGTGTTTACACCCTAATTAGTTCATGTATAAAAGGGACCAATTCATAGGCCATGGTCAATGGAGAAACTCCCATTGTCTTCACTGGCTTGGCATCAGGCCCAAAGTGCTCTGTACAGCGAGTGCTCCATGTTACTATTCAAATCACGTCATCCCGGAGCCGAGTTGTACACAATCTGCTCTTCGCAGCTTTCCTTGACTCTAACTTGTTGCTGCCCTTCTCTGAAATGCTTCCAAAATTTGTCATCCTTCTCGTTCCGGGGCAGAGGGGCATCCACTGGACCCCACGCTCCAGATGTAGCTGCACCACAGCTGCAGAGAGAGGCACCCTCCCCACTCTGATGTGGGACAGGGTGGCTTTGCATGTGCAGCCAAATCAGATTGCAAATTTGGGTCTAGTTAGCTGCTACCCTCCCCCGAGGTTTTCCACCCTTATGAGTCCCAGGGCTCTCCCTCCCCCTGCACACCTGCCTTTGGGATTATGTTCCTCCATTCTGTTAACGTCAAACCTTTGTCCTTTGTATTGCTGCGCTGTCTTCACCCTGTTCACATCCCCTCCTCACGCAGTACCAGCTTTGCACTGCACTCCCTTCTCCCAAATCACAGAGCCACCTCAATGTGGTTTCCCATGGCTGTTGTGTCAGACCCGCAAAAGCCTCCCTCATGCTGGAGTGCAGAGTACAGCAGAAGAGGTCACTCCCCAGTAGAGAGCTATTCAAACACCCTCCCAACTGACTGGAACTGAGCTGCCAGGATTCCCAGAGCATCCCAGCAGGGGTGGAGGAGAGTGCCCCATGTCCCGACCCTCCAGCCTAGCTCCCCATTCTGCCCCTCACCTGGCCTGCTGTGCAGCAGCTGTGAAGTGGCCTGGCCAAAGGGGCCACTCCTGTCTTTGCAGCGCTTGCTTCACTCGCAAACAGCGCCTGGTTTGACTGAAGAGACGGAACATTTTTCCAGGCTGATGAGCGCGTAGCAGCAGCGAGGTCTCTTCCCCGACCCCACCAGCACTTATATAGATTCCTTGCAGGAGGGCCACACTAAGTCCCTCCCTGCACTTATCAGGGGAGAGAACTGTGTGTGCTTCACTCATTGCTCAATCAAAGGTCACTGCAGCCCGGCCAACACGACAAAACAGGAGTACCCTTTCCCCATAGCCCCCGGGTCCTCCTTCACCACTGCCTCCTGCAGGGCCTTGCTCCCCTACTCACCTCCTTCCCCCGTGCTGCATCTCCCTGCAGGGCTTGCCTCATGCTCTGTGGGGCCTGCCCCCACCACAACTCCCTCACCACCACCCCTACCCACCCCACGCTCGGGGTGGGGGGGGGGGCGGTTTGTTGAAGGTTCCAGCCTGCACCTGTTATCTCCCTCCCCAAAAGCTCCTCCCAGCCCCTAGGAGAGGATCAGGTACCTCAGGGGGTGGGACACACCAGTGAAAACTGCATGCTCCATGGTGCCCAACTCGAACATGGCCAGCTGAATGTTTGCCAGAGGGGCTCTTTCCCCAGCATCAGTGAAGAAAGACAAAGCCAGACATTTTTCCAGAAGGAAAAAAACCTGTCCAATTTCTCCATCTTAGCTCTGAAAACCAGCTTGTTGAGTCTCCCCAGCCTACAGCTAAGCAGGAGCCTACTACACAATTGGTTGTGTCTGAAACACTGTGGGGCCTAGCGTGGAAACAGCCTTAGGTCTCCAGACCCCCTGACAGTTGAGTCACAGTTGCAGCTTGGCTCCCCTTTGGACTGTACATGGCACCCTACCTATGGCCCAGCCCCACAGAAGGATTCAGGCTCCTAATTGCCACTGATTCCAATGAGAGTTAGGAACCTGGACCTGGGCCTGTGTCCCCAGCTGAAGTGAACCCATCCCATCCAGGGCCCTGCGTGGAGTGTAACTGTGCAGCAACCAAAATGGTCGCATCCTTCCTGCCTCTTTGGAATTGCTGGTTAAGAGCCTCCTGGTCCTCCACCCCAGGCTGGTGTCTGTGCCCTCCCACTCCAGCACCCGCATGCCCTCTGGCTGCCCAGGGATTGGCTGAGGTGGGTGGGAGGCAAGGAAGTGTAAGAGATGAGGAGTTGTTTGCTCCAGGGTTCTCCCCTAGACCCATCGGGCAGGTGGCCAGCCAGAGAGGCTGGGAAACCCAAGGGGCTAAGTATGAAACAGTAGCTGGGGTGATGTGCAGGTGGAGGCAGGTGGAGATCTGACCCTGCCCAGGGACAACGGCAGGCCTGGGCTTTAGCCACGTTCCTCATGTATTGTCTGTTATGGCAGTGCCCTCCAGCGTCCCCAAGGATCAGAGCCCCACTTAGGATATCTGTGTTATGATCCAGCAAGGGAGAACCACCTGCAGGAGGAGAAGCAGCCAGAGGGAGAGGACAAGAGATGGGACAGAAGAGCTCCCAGACTGAGTGCTGGCACTCACGGTAAACATAGAGTGACCTCTGCATACGTGTCTGTCATTGTTAAACCAACCCTGTCTATGCTGGGACGAGGGGAGGGGAGTTGCTTTCAGAATCTCAGCCTGTTTCTATTATCCTGGTTAACATGCTTCCTCCCTTCCCTCCCCCGCACCCTTCCAGATCTCTGACATTTCCAATGCTTTGCCCCAGGTATGGCCTGATCTAGAGCCTATTGAAGTCCAGGTGAGCCTTTCCATTGTCTTACGGGTGCTGGGTCCTCAGGGCACAGGACTAAGCTCCCCTTTGCACTGCAGTGGGAGCCAGGCAGTAGCTGCCCTCCCCCGTCATGGTTGTAATTCTAGCTCACACTGTGCATCGATCTGTAGCCATACTAGCTGCTCTCCCAGCTCTTGTGCCCAGGCAATGACCCTTCCCGTAGGGCAGCTTGTCTTCCTGCTACTCCTACGCTTGGGAGCTCCTGAGCCATTGGCCACTCATCTTCGCTCCCTGGTTGGGGGGTTGGCAGGGAGGGGGCTGTGGGAACATGCGGCCCGGGGCAGTGGTGCCCTGAGTGGCTAGTCTGTGAGGGAACCCTGCACAACCCCAGGCAGCGCTGACCAGCTCTGGGAGGGGCACAGTTGTTTTGCTGCCCCGAGGTTCTGTTGACAGCAGAATTCAGGCCAAAGGTCTCCTTCTGTTGTTTCACAGTCCTCAGGTCTATGTTTACAACAGGCAGCCTCAGCGCTGGCATTTCTGAACGTCTGAGGGCTCAGGCTGGTGGCTATAGTGCATTCGTGTTCACATATCACAGCTGAAGAACCACGTGATTATGTTTGCAAAGCCAAGCATGCAAAAGTTAGGAAACGCCACAGTTATGGATACTTGTGCAACCTTAATTCAGTCCCTTTGTGCGCATACATTATAACATGAGCTTTAATTACATGATCACATGCTCCCCTTATCCAATCCCCTGGCCCGGCCCCCCCCCTTACCACGTTGCCACTCAGAACAGCATGTCTGGCCCAGAGCCAGACATGCTGCCATGCTGATCCGCCCTGCAGAGTGCTGTTCGTGCGGCACGCTGAGGCTGCAGGGCAGGGGAGCAGCGGGGGGAGGGGCTGGAGCAGCCTCCCCAGTCAGAGTTCAGGGGCCAGTCTGGAGGAGCCCGTGGGCTGGCTCTGGCCCACGGGCCATAGTTTGCCCACCCCTGCACTAGCAAGTGGAGAACACACGCTGAGTGGACCCCTGTGAACATTTTGGTTTTAGTGACTTGCCCAGCATCACACAGAAACTCTGTGGCAGGGATAGAATCCAGTTCTCCAGGGCAGCATTTGACTGCCTCATCCATTAGACAACCTGCAACCCCCTGTCGTGTGCATGACACCCCTGTCAAATTCTGCAACAAATGAGGCAGGAGTGCTGCAGACAACAGCCTCCGTCACGACACAGCCCTGATTCATCCCCAAAGCAGGCCCATGCTCTGCTCTGAACAAGGTAGGGTTCCCTGGAAAAGAGAGGATGTGATCCTGCAATTACAGATTGTATCAATATGCATATGTACAAGAGGTCAAATTAAGGTCACATGGGCAACCCTAATACTGGCATTCCCTGACTTTTGCAATCTTAATAGTTTTAAATGTAGTCTCCTAATTTCAAAAGCCTGAAATTCCAATTTATCAAACCAGATTGACCCCCAGCTCAGGTCATCAGAGGGGTTCGACCCTTTGGATCCATAGCACAGATTTCTACCACTTGATCTAATGGAGTAATCAGCAGCAGTAGACTGTTATCCTCTTTAGGCATCAGGCAGTATAGGGGGATGACACACACTTCGCCAGGGGTTTCACAGATGCAGGGACTTGGGGTTCCTGGGTTCAGTTCCAGGTTCTGGAGGGGAGTGTGCTCTAGCAGTTAGACTTCCCTGCACCTATCCTTCCCCACACACCTTCTTCTGTCCTGCTATCCTCCCCCAAAGTTCTCCTGTTCCATCCCTCTGCTCCAGTATTCCTCCTATCAATTCCCTGGCTCCCATCCCTCTGCCCTCCTCCCCAGCTCCTGCTTCCTGCTGTTCTCCCCCAGCCTTCCAGCCAGTGTCCCCCAGCCCTTTCTGGCTTCTGCAATCCCCTATCCCCAGGTGGTTCCCCTCATGCCTCACCCTGCTGCATTCTAAATGAGGCTGTACCCTTCTCATCCTCACTGCTTGGGCACCAGGACAGGGAGCACTGCATCGAGGAGAGCGTCTCCCTGCTGTCAGTTCTGGTGCCCAGCGCCACAGCGGTTCACAGCGGCAATTGCAGAGAAAGTCCCGCTCAGCCCATGCAACCTTGGGCTAGAGCATGCTCAGTTGCTCGGTGGGATAGTGTTGGGCAAACATATCTAGAAGCTGCTGACTGCGGCACCTAGATAAGGGACCCACTCTTACATTGACACTTCCTGGGGCCTGGGGCACCCCCAGGCCTGACAAATGGGCTGCGGAGCCTTGAGCCTGTAGGTTACCAGTTTGGATCCAGTCAGGAGGGTCGGTGGCTGTCAGCTCCAGCTCTCACATCACCAATTCACCGCCATGCTTGGCGCTCATTGGCAGACCCAGCAGAGTGGCCAAGAACCGCATGGTCCATGGAGACTGAACTACTCCACTCCCAGAACAGCTGCTCAGACCAGGGACCAGGCCTGCTGACAGGGCAGCATGCGAGGGATGGATGCTTTCCCCGTAGCTAATCTCAGCCTGCTCCATCGATACAAACCTCTCTGCCTGTCCTTGTGTATGCTCAGGAGTCAGCACCAGTACAGCTACACAGATCGGATCGCTGACTTGGGGCTAGTCTCCTGCCTAGGCAAGGCCGCAGCTGCAAACAGGAATAGCAGCATTCTATTCCACACACTGCTCATCAGCATGTGCTAGCAGAGCCGCCAAGAAATAAACCGGCTTCACAGCACACACCACAGCACACTGCACTACACAAATCCAAAACTCTAGGATCACATTGTTGTTAGCAGCACAAGAAACCCATTTTCAAGAGACATGCCCTGCTCAAAGGTGGAAGTCTTGGGGATTCCTGGACACCACAGCTGTCCAGAGAGCAGATTTTACTGGAACTGAATCAATCCTAGAGATCAGTTCTAGAGATATCTTACGGTTTGCTCCATTAAATGTGCGGTTCAGGCACACCTCAAGGCGGCGATGGATTATGGTGCAATTCCTTTTGGCAAAACGTTTGTGATATGAAAGATGTCCAGAGCTATTGCCTAGTGTGTGTATTGAAAAGTTTGTTAAAATTACAAGCTATCACTTTGGGGTTTCCTGGTCATGCTGGCTGGTGAGGGGGCTTTGTAGGGAAATGAGCCACCTGGGTCTTCAGCAGACACTCTGCAAAGATTTCCAGGAAGGGCATGTTCGTAATCCCGTTTGGCGAAAGGACAGCCGCCTGTGACAGGGTACTGGAAACTGCTCCCTCCATCCGGCCCCAGCTGCTAATGTTTCACTTTCCAGTGAACCTGAAGAAATGTTACTTTCACAGGGAGCTGTTTTCCCGAGGGCACAACTGCGGGCTGGCCCATGAATGTACATGGGGGAAAACACAAGGGCTCCCTCTCCCATCAGTGAGCCAACGAGTCGCCACAGAAATCCAGGCAGAGCTCTGAGGAAAGGCCATGCTGGCACAGTCCTGGAACCCTTGAAAGGTTCTTGTCTAGTTTGGAGCACTGCTGAGTTTCCTGAAAGGGAGTGCCAGCATTGCTGCTCACCCTCATGCAAGGCCCCTGAGCCTTAGAACCACACTTATGCTCAAATAGATATATTTTGCATGCGTGCGCACACCTATACCCACACCACTCACCGGGGTGCACCAATCATTTCACCCACAGCATCCTGTGCTCAGAAATGCAGAACTCTGGAGCCAAGGTTAGAGAGCTAGTTACAATCCCCAGCCTGGTCAGTTTCCTGACGAATGGATTGCATGCCTCCCTTTGGCTCCTAGTAAAATCTTCACTCCACCTTCAGTCCTTTGCAGGTTGAATGCCGTGAATACCTGAGATCAAGCTGGGATCTAACACTGGTAAAGCCAGCCTGATTCGCCCCCGAACGCCACAGCCCAGCTGCTCCACAAGAGAGTCTGTGCCCATTACAAATTTCAACAGCCAAGCTTTCTTCGTAACCCCATTCGGCGAAAGTACTGTGTGGATTTAACAAAACCAAAACCAAGGAAAGGGGGTTTCGCTTCCCAAGGCAGCCGACCCATTTCATTTAAAGAGCCCATAACCCAGCAATTCTAGCCCAGAAGAGGCCTTGCTTGGAAAGCTCTGCAGCATTAATCACGGACCTGACTGCTCATCATGGTTTGGTGCATACTCAGGACATTTTACGAAGAGTCTCAGGCTTCCAACTTGGTGGGAGAAGCCAATTCCAAGCTCCGTGGCTGTGCTGGGACAATGCCAGAGAACATGGTAGCAAACGCTTTGAATAACTTTTCCTGGGCAGATGCTGCCTGTGAGGCTTGCAGGAACATGTGCCTTGTTTCCAACGTGCCAGGCACAGCAGCACACATCAGCTGACATCTGCACGTCCCACCAGGAGAGGAGCAAGGCCAGCATTGTTCCAGGTGTGGTGCAGTGGTCACACCTTGCTTCCTTGGCCACGCACACGCCTATAATCTAGTTCCTGGCTGCACCCAGCGATTGTGAGCCCAGCTTCTCTGTGGCTGTTGAGCTCTTTCAAGTTAAGCCAGGTGGCGAAATGAGACTCTGGGAGCCCTCCAGTCCCATTTCAATCCAGGCAAGAGACATACTGGGGAAAAGGATATGATAGGAGACGCATACACATCGGCATCTGCTCTGAAGACCCCAGCATTCCTGGGTCACAAATGCCACGGGGCTGACTTTTTCACCCTTACAATGACAGCAGCAATACAACTATGGCAAAGGAATCTGATGAGGCTACAAAAAAGGGTGATCAGGAACAGTCAACATGGATTCACTAAGGGCAAATCATGCCTGACCAACCTGATTGCCTTCTATGATGAGATAACTGGCTCTGTGGATGAGGGGAAAGCAGTGGACGTGATATATCTTGACTTCAGCAAAGCTCTTGATACGGTCTCCCTCAGTATTCTTGCCAGCAAGTTAAAAAAGTATGGACTGGATGAATGGACTATAAAGTGGATAGAAAGCTGGCTAGAATGTCGAGTAGTGATTAACAGCTTGATGTCTAGTTGGTAGCCTATATAAAGCGAAGTGCTCTAGGGATCAGTTGGGGGGCCGGATTTGTTTAACTTCTTTATTAATGATCTGGATGAGGGGATTAATTGCATCCTTAGCAAGTTGACAGATGATTCTAAGCTGCGGGGAGAGACAGATATGCTGGAGGATAGGGATAGGGTCCAGAGTGACCTAGACAAATTGGAGGATTGGGCCAGAAGAAATGCAATGAGGTTCAACAAGGACAAGTGCAGATTCTGCACTTAGGAAGGAATAATCCCATGCACTGCTACAGGCTGGGGACCGACTGGCAAATCAGCAGTCTTGCAGAAAAAGACCTGGAGATTAAGTGGACGAGAAGCTGGATATGAATCAGTAGTGTGCCTTTGTTACCAAGAAGGCCAATGGCATATTGGGCTGTATTAGTAGAAGCATTGCCAGCAGATGGAGGGAAGTGATTATTCCCCTCTATTCAGCACTGGTGAGGCCACACCTGGAGTATTGTGTCCAGTTTTGGTCCTCCACTGTACGAGGCATGTGGACAAATTGAAGAGAGTCCAACAGACAGCAATGAAAATGATTAGGGGGCTGGGACACAACTTATGAGGAAAGGCTGAAGGAACTGGGGTTATTTAGTCTAAAGAAGAGAAGAGTGAGGGGAGAGTTAATAGCAGCCTTCAATTACCTGAAGGTGGCATTCCAAAGAGAATGGAGCTCGGCTGTTCTCGGTGCTGGCAGATGACAGAACAAGAAGCAAAGGTCTCAAGTTGCAGTGGGGGAGGTCTAGGTTGGATATTAGGAAACACTATTTCACTAGGAGCATGGTGAAGCAGTGGAATGGGTTAACTAGGGAGGTGGTGGAATCTCCATCCTTGGATGTTTTTAAGGTCAGACTTGACAAAGCCCTGGCTGGGATGATTTAGTTGGGGTTGGTCCTGCTTTGAGCAGGGGTTGGACTAGATGACCTCCTGAGGTCCATTCCAACCCTGATATTCTATGATTCCATGAAAAGAGAGAGAAATAGAACTCGAAAGAGCAGGTGCTGTCCTGTAAGGGTCCCATGGCTCATACCCCACAGGCTTAGACGGAAGCTCTAAGTGTCTGCATGTTGGTGCTGGTGCAGCCCAAAGAGTTGAACTGCAGGGTGAGGAGGAACCAGTTTGCACATCTCTGAGCCCTATTTCAATGTAGGTCAGAGGCCACAGAGCAATATGGGCAAAAGGGCAAGGCCTGAGGGAAAGACTTATTGAAAGCCTTGGAATGAAACCAAGCTAGGGCCTGGAGGTTTCAGGGGATTTGGAAGGCAGGCAGGCTGCTGTAGGCATGGCATTATGGAATTGCACCCAGCTCCAGCATGCAGACCTCAGCTGGACCGAAATCAGGGAGAAAAAGATGGAGTTAAGTTTTTCCTAGAAACATTGACTGAGTCATGTTGCACCTCTGGAGGATTGTCCAGCCCCTTGTGTCTTGTTACATGCAATTTAATATATTTTGGTGTCTATTGTACTAGTAGGATTTTATGTTTGTATTTTGTATAATTTAGAATGAAAGATAAAGAATAATACTATAGCATGTATTAACTGTACTGATGTATGATTTGACCATATCCTGCCAGCCACCCTTTCTGAAAGCAGAAAGGAATGGCCTAATAGGCTATTGGTAGAGATGTATCCACCAGAATCTGTGTCAGAGCTGACTTCAAGGCACTAACGGACCTTTTTAGGGCAGGGGTGGGCAAACTACAGCCCGCAGGCCACATCCAGCCCACGGGACCATCCTGCCCGGCCCCTGGGCTCCCAGCCAGGGAGGCTCCCCGCGGCCCTTCCCCCACTGTTCCTCTGCAGCTACACCACGTCGCGCAGGCAGCAGGGCTGCACGCTCCTGCGGGGCAGCCTGGCAGCAAGTCTAGCTCTGTCTGGGCCATGAATGGCATGGTAAGGGCGTCAGGAGGTTGAATAAGGGGCAGGAAGTCCCAGGGGTAGTCAGGGGACAGGGAGCAGGGGGCAGTTAGATGGGGTGGAGGTTCTGGGTGGGATGGTCAGGGGACAGAGAACAGGGGGGTTGGATAGGGCATGGGAGTCCCGGGGGTCTGTCAGGGGGTAGGGGAGTGGATAGGGGGCAGGGAGTCAGGGGACAGGGAGCAGGGGGGTTGGGTAGGGGGTGGGGTCCTGGAGGGGAAGTTAGGGTGGGGGGTCTCAGGAGGGGGGCAGTCAGGGGACAAGGAGCAGTGGGGGTTTTAGATAGGGGATGAGGTCCCAGGGGGTAGTTAGGGGCAGTGAGTCTCTGGAGGGGGTGGTCAGGGGACAAGGAGCGGGAGTGGGGGTTGGATGGGTTGGGGATTCTGAGGGGGGCAGTCAGGGGGCGGGAAATGGGAGGGGAATCAGATAGGGGGCAGGGCCAGGCTGTTTGGGGAGGCACTGCCTTCCCTACTCGACCCTCCATTCAGTTTTGCAACCCCGATGTGGCCCTCAGGCCAAAAAGTTTGCCCACCCCGTTTTAGGGTCACCACTTAGTTGTAGGTTTAGCATTTTAAAATGAGTAAATGAATGCAATGTTTGTTTATCTCATGCGTTGCAATTTGATGTTCCTGTTCAAATGCTCTGTGCAAATCTGTTCTGTTTTGTGTGTGAATGAGGAATGTACGTGTTAAAAGAGAAGTGTGAGGGCCATCACTGGCTCAGATGTTCTAGGGAACAACCGAAGACAGACGCAAGGTTGCCAGGAGGCTGTAACATGCCCCTATTGAAATGTCAGAGGAGGGCACATTGATGACTCTAAAGATGAGACAGCACTGATCAACGGGGGACAAGATATCTGTGATCAAAACCAGCCTGGGGTAACTCCCTGAGAGACTTGATGAAAGAACAAGATAAAGGATGAGAAGAACAAAATAAACTGGTTAGTCTCTAAGGTGGTACAAAGTCTTCCTTGTCTTAATTTAAGCAAACAAGCACTTGTCAAACAATAATTGATTACAGCATGACAGTGCAAAACTTATTGGTCCCAATGAAGGAAAATCACTATATAAACAGGGCGCCTTGCTATGAAACTTTGGGTTCGTCCTGCCAAAACTTCCCCTGGAGCATTGTGTCATGACCGACAAAACCCGGCTCCTCCCTACTCTACCTAGCCGGCCACTAGACTGATATGGACTCTGGACTGGTAACTATAACAGTCACTGATGGGGCAGTGTGTGTGTGTGTGTGTGTGTGTGTGTGTGTGTGTGTGAATGCATATGCTATTTATTGTATTGACAATAAATGCTGCTTATTGCCTTTTCCCCTGAAAAAGATCCTGTGTGCTTCTTCTAAGCATAACATTTTTGGTGGAGAATTGCGAAAGGGGGAAGACGTGCACTGTGATTGTTGAAAACACTGTTAAAAGCTATACCATACATATAAAGTGATCGATCATTCCAGTTGTAAAGGTGCCAGGCAATCGGGGGAGGATTAGAGTCCTCACTCTGACCCATCTATCAGGGAAAAGTTACATAGGTGAATATACCCGTGGTTGTAGCAGGGTCGAGCCCCAAAGGTTGAGGGCTTAGTATTCCCCACTTCTGCTCTGTCAGGCAGAGTTTTCAGTAGGTATAGACTTTTTGTGTTGTCTAAATCCCAGCACGAGCGTGGGCACAGAAAAGTTATAAAGGTAAAAGAAATTCATAAAGAAAATATGTTCAGGCAGTATTTTCTATGTGAGACCCAACTCTGAAGGGTATAGGAGTTTGGGGCAAATACTTTTTGTGAGACGCTGAACTCTGAAGAATATAGGATCTAGATTTTTGTAAGACCTCACTCGGAAGGATGTAGCAGTGCGGGCAAATAGTGGTAGCACCCATGTAAAATGTTTAAAAGGAAGCAATCCAAAGATGCTACCTCCAAGGGGGGAGGACAAGGGTCAATACCTTTTGATCAAGAGATTGCTCCTTTTAAACAGATCTTGTTGTGTTAACCCAAACGCTGAAGGATATAGCAGTTTGGGTAGGGTAGGATTTTGTTTGTTTTTAAAAGTAATATTGTTGTGGTTTCACAATTTTAAGAAAAATGTTTAAGAAAAGGGATCAGGAGGTGTGGGGGCTAGTTGAGGAGCCCGCCCTCCTTGCTAAATGGTTAGTGGGACAACAAAACCTGTGCCCATGGAAAAGGACGGTTCGGCACAGAAAGCAGGATCAGGCCCAGACAAGCAGGCAGGCAACAGATAAAGATTGGAAAACAGGTTGGGAGCCCTGAGGGGCATAGTGGCAGGATTAAGGAAAGGAGTAGTAAGTAAGTACAGGCATGAGGATTTCAGATCCCCAGGACAATACTTGGAACTGATATCTGGACCGAATGAGGTGGGCTTTTTTGGGAGATAAGCAAGTGATTTAAGGAACAAGAGTAAAGGCATGGCTACACTTGCAGATGTACAGTGCTGGGAGTTAAACCAGCCTTCAGAGACCACAACAGGGAATGCTGCCGTGTGTTTACACTGTCATATTCAAGCACACTGGCATGGCCACATTAGCAGCTCTTGCAACGCCACAAAGAGCGGTGCATTGTGGTAGCTGTGCTAGCATGCAAGTGGCTGCTACATGCTTTTCAAATGGGGGTGAGGGGTAGGAGGTGGAGTGTGACAGGGAGTGTGTTGAGTGTATGTTGGGGGAGAGAAAGTGAGCTTTTGGGGGGCTGAGAACATGTCAGCAGGCTGTCTTGTAAGTTCAGACAGCCACAGACCCCCCCTTATCCCTCGCCCCACATACAACAGCAGCAACATTCCACAGTAATGGCTTGTTTCCAGCAGATAAGCATGCCGGCTGTCAGAAACAGAGCTTTGAAAGGGATATCCGCATTCCTACAGCCAATTCCAAAACAATGAGAAGAGTGGCCACTTGACTTGAGGGGTTATGGGACATTTCCGGAGGTCAATCACAGCGCAGTAATGCAACACCTCATTCACACTGATGCCTGGGCATTTCAGCTGGTGCGCAGCAAGCTTCATGCTTCTCGTGGAGGTGGATTACCAGGAATGCTCCATCTGCAGACTCCAGGAGCTCTATGTGCCGTGCCAGTGTAGACACATTGGAAGTTAGGGCACCTGGGGCCGCTTTAATGCGCTCTAACTTGCAAGTGTAGCCAAGCCCTAAGACGTTAACGCTGCAGAGTGTGGAGGGAACTGAGCAGTTGTACATTGTAAAAATGTTAAAGAAAAAAAGGGTTATAGGAAGAGAATTCTTGGTTTCTTAGCAGCCATTCTGAAGAAAAAAAGGCTCTTTTCCAAAGAAATGTCTGTAAATAATTCAGGCAAAGAGACAATTTGATTTAAATAATTTGACTATGGACAATTTAGCCAAATTCACTAAAAGTACATAAGAGGGTTCTATTGAAACTTAGTTACTCTTAACTGTATATAAATGTAATCTATTTACAGCTATGTAAAACATTAAAGCAGTGTAAGAAATGTTAACTAAGAGAGTATGTATGTATCTCTCTGTGTGTATAAATATATTGTGTAAATATGTGAGGTAAATCAACACTCCTGGTTTGTAAGTTTAAAATAAATTGGTCTGGTTTTGTTTTTAAATAATACCATTAAAATCCATTTGAATCTGTCATTCAAAGTTGCAAAACGGGGGAACACTTTTTGCCAGACACAGGTAACTAGTGTTGTTTGGCTTTGGTATTTAGCATTTAACCCTTAAGATACCTTAATGATTTATAACATTAAATATCTTTTTTTTAAAGACCAACGTTTTTGCTGCAGCAGGACAGTCAAAGCCAGAAGAATGGGAGGAAATTCTGGACACGTGCAGTGTATACTGTAGAAGGAGTAAAATAAATGCAAACAAAACATGCTACTTAATTAAAATCCCATTGGGGCTCCAAAGGGAACCACAATAGTTTTGGGGTTTTTTTCCGATTGCTGTGTGTTTTGGAAGCAGGAGTTGAAAGTGGAAAGAAATCAAAACTCTGGTGGAAGTTGTTATGTCCCCTTTAAGAGAGAGTCTCTGAGCTGCTGATGGCTTTGGATCCAAAAGCAGGCCAGAAAGCATCTGTGTTGATGCAAATTACCTAACTGAGAGAATTGACCATAAATGGCAGCATAAAGGAGAAACAGGTAAAGGACATACGTGGTCAGCAAACAAAGTACCTGAAACCAAAAGGCTCAAATTATGATCCTCTAAAGGAAGGTGGAGAAAGGAGTCAAACCTAAAAATAAGAGGGGGACAGGTTAATCCTAAACAAAGATTATATATGTAAGCAGTGTCAGGAATGAGATATATTCTGACATCTGGTGGTGAACTATGGGAATTGCAGTGAGTCTTGGAAAATACTTTTGGGGCTGACCAATTTGCATAGACACACCCACTGCGCCTAGCCTGAGCCCACAGCAGCCCACATGGCCACTTCGGCTGATGAGGGAGCCCCAGTTTCTATGTTATTGGGGCAGGAATGATAAAGTGATGTTACTGTGATTATGTGAGTGAAGGACTATGGACATGTACTTGGCCCTTGTTATGATGGAGGGACTCGCCATGATCTAGGTAGCACTCACTGGGCAAGGGCCATGCGTTTCAGAACACTGTGAGATTGAGAGAGGTGTTGGATAAGCACCTATACCTCTTGGTGAGGGCTCTGTCTGAGGGCTTCCCAGGCCTATTGTACCCTGCCTCTCTCCACTGTGGAATGTCAGAGTTGAATTTTGCTGCTATTAGGAGCCTGGTTTCAGGCTGCTGAGCTGAAAATTGCTTTGGACTCACTGGTGCACCTGCACTAAGGCTCCCCTGCTGTATGCTGAAATCACCTAAGAGCTAAAGAAATCACTGAGCACTGTCTTAAGTAGGGGGGTCTGAAAAAAGTGCAGAGTGGCTGGTGCAGCAGAGCAGTCTGCGTGTTGGCTAGCAGGATGGCTAGTGGAGTTGTTGGTGCTGTGGGCAGAATGACTGGTGCAGCAGAGCTGTCTGTCGACTAGTGGAGGCGTTGGTGCTGCAGGCAGAGTGACCGGTGTGGCAGAGCTGTCTGTGTGTTGGCTAGCAGAGCAGCTAGCAGATCAACGGGCAGAGCGGTTTGTGGGACAGCCAGCGGAGCAGAGCCGATTGCGGTGGGAGCTGCAGCGGAACCTCACGGAGAGGCGGCGCAGTTGGCCTCGGACCATGTAAGGTGCCCCGTGCCCTACTCTCCATTTCCACTCAGGCTGGAGGTAAGACTCTGCCAATTGACTTTTGAACTCTGCACTGACCAAGAACAGAGACTCTTGGGCTGTTGGACTTTTGGGACTATTGAGTGACTTTTTGGGGTTGTGGAACTCAAGAGCCAAAGGGAAGGCCACGGCCTATTTGCTGGGAGGGGGGCTTCTGGTTCATGGTTTGGTTTATTAACCTTGTTTGTGGTGTTTCCCCAATATAATGCCACATTGTTTCTCCCTGTTATTAAAAGGCTTTGGTACACTGAGACTCTGTGCTTGCGAGAGGGGAAGTCTTGTCTCTTACAGACGCCCAGAGGAGTGGTATATGGTTGTCCCAGGTCACTGGGTGGGGGCTCGAGCCGGTTTTTGTATTGTGCTATTGGAATGGAACCCCTGGATACTGAACCCGGCCCTTGTTGCTGCCAACTCTGATGGGCAGAAGGGTTACACACACACACACACACACACACACACACACACACACACACACACA
>ML677390.1:2599423-2619874 GCA_007922305.1 Dermatemys mawii | reverse complement strand
ACACACACACACACACACACACACACACACACACACACACTTTCTGTATGCAGTGCTAAAATTTGAAGGTACAAAAGGGGCCTGCTTATATGCTTGACATTCCTACCTTTTAATTCACCAAAACCCCAACGATATAATTAAATTACAAAGCCTATGCAAAGATTTCAAGAGGACATTGAACACACTAGCCTCAAAAATAAATTGTCTAAATAAAAGGCATGGTATAACAAGATACTTTAAATAGATTTATTGTTAATATTAAACAATGGTAAGTATAAATCTATTACATAGGTACCACATCTGACATACACCTGCCAGGCAGCCATGCTAACATTGCTACAAAACCCTGCACTTTTGCATCCTTTCCATTGAATATGCTGTTGCCACTGCAGTTAAAATATGATAGGGCTAGCCTGGAAACCATATCTGAACCCCATAGACACCATTTGGCAGAGTTCATTTTCCCAGTTCAGCCCTATCTCCAGCACAATCACAGATTGTTGGGAGGGGGAAGGGGTTGCTCACATATAAAGTGTTATACCTTCCTTCCAGTTACACTTCAGTGAATGGGGCTAGGGACTCAGTGTTTCCCACATTGTCCCTGCCAGCCAATAGCAGCAGTAGTTTTCTGCAAAGCAGGATTAGCAGCACATTGGTTTCTGCTGTGAGGCTGTCAATGATCTGTTTAAAAGTCATGTGCTAGTCAGCCACTAGAGCCCTATGCCCTGTAAAGTTTCAAGCAGGACATGGTTCTTGGTAAACAAAAGGAAACAAAGCAGGAACTCAAGTCACGTAGAAGCCTGTTTGTTTGCAGCTGTAGTAATTTTCCTCTAACTTCATTTCATATAAGGTGAGGCCTTGTCCACATATAAAAGTTGTACTACTTTAACTATAGTGTGGACTCAGGTTATGTTTACACTACCGACCCTTTGCCACCTTACCTCTCTCAGCTTAGCTATGTTGGCATAGCCCCCAGCAACAGCACAGCCTTCACTGTCAGGAGTTTTTCTGAAGATGTAGGAACCCTACTGCCCCATATGATGTTAGCTAAGTTCTGCTAGCATAGCTGCATCTACGCTCAGGCTTTTGCCAGCATAGCTGTGTCACTAGGGGATGTTTTCTCACCCCCTTACCAACAGAGCTATGTCAGTATCAGTTTTACAGTGTAGACCAAGCCTGTTATATCAGTATATGGCTATTCCTGTACAGAAAAGCAAATGAGCCAGCGGTATAAATGTGTCCACATAGGGCTGTCACTAGCATATTTCAGGGGGGGAGGTGCGGAATCATCCCCCTAACGCCCTTTGATGGACTGATCCCAGCTGTCACAATGAGGGCTGTATCTTTGCAGCCCTTTTGATTTTTTTAACTGAGAGCTCAGAATCTGCAGAGCGACATTAAAACTGCAGACGCTGTGATTTTTTTTGTAATTCCTCCAATCCTCTCTCCCCCTGTTGCTATTTTGTTGCAGAGTTTGCTCCCTGTGTTTCAGTGTGACATTGACAGTCTCCTTCCTACAAACTCTCTCAGCAGCAGCTCCCAGAGGAAATATGTAGAGACAGAGGGAATATGTAGGGGTGCGACTGAAAGAGCCAGAGCAAAAGCCTCTAAGTAAAGAGGATTGACCCCTGGGAAAAAAGCCAAGATGTACAGAAAACCAGTCGCTGGCTCAGCCCTGGCCAATCCAGTTCACACCTCGGTGGGGGAGGAAGGTGGATTGAAATTGTTGGAGCTGATGAAAACATTTCCAGTGGAATATTGCTCCCTTGGAAATGCTGTTCTGTGTATTGTCTTGGGAATGCAACAGTTTCATTTAGTTTCATTTAGCTAAAATTAAAAGAGCGTTCCAATTGGGGCAAATCTTCCTGTTTTGACGGTCTTAGAATAGAGTGTTTTGACTTTTTATTTCAAAAAGGCTGCTCATTTTTCAATTTATTGTAGATTATAAAATATTTATTTGATGTGGAAATCAAATCCAAATATGAAATGAATCTTAAACACCATTTTGGGGAAATTTTATTTCACAAGAAATTTGGAAATTCTTTGGTTTCGTTCCAGATTTGGGACTAAACACATTTTGAAATCCTTGAATTGCCCATGAAACGGAAATTCCAGTTCCTGCCCTGCTCGATTTCTATATTTACTCAGAAGAGCGAATTCCAGGTGCAGCAGTGTTTTACTGCTTAAAATCCATTGTACCCGGGTCCGCAGGGGAAGAACAGCCCTGTGGTCTGGCAGTCAGTTGGAATATGGGAGCTTGTATCCTGGAGGCAGACCCATGGGGAGCTGGTCACCCAAGTCAACTCTGCAGTGACGACACAACTTAGAACATTTCGTCAAAGAGTCCCACCTCGACCTCTGCAGCAACGAAGGACTCATGTTTACTTTTCCAAGGTACTCTACGTACCACCCAGCAGGAGCTGCTGGGCGCTATCCTTCTGCTCCAGGGACACAGGGGGTACCACTGCCATGCCCAGGCTCTTTGGTCTGAGCCACACGGGGCCTCCCACAGCCCACCCCAGATAAATCTGGTCCTAACAGTTATCAAGCCAGCCATGCGCTCCCACCGTTGGTGAAAGCCAAAATTCCCCAAAGCAGTGTGCCTTCCAGCTAGACCTGACCCTGGCTGACTCACAACTCCTCCCTGACTCTGATCCGCCCCAGTCACCAGAGGGGCTCCCCCAGCTTCACAAACCCTCAGCAGCAGGGACAGACACATTCGCCTGACCAGCTGCCAGCTAACCTGATTTCAGACCTAGCACCCACAGCTCCAAAAAGTGTCCACACCTTCCGGAGCCCACACACACAGCCGCTGTCAAACCGGAGACTCAGGGCTGGCTCTCATTCCGCGAGCAGCCTGGGGCTCTCAAACTCTTTAGGGCTCTGCCTGGAGCTCTGCCTCCTGCATGGCTGAGCTGCCCAGTGCCTGCTTCCTAGCAGCTGGGCCAGGGGGGATGGGGCCCTGCCAGTGTGGAAGGGAGTTTGCTGCCACCTCATGGGCACTCTCAAGATTTCATGGGAGATTATTTCTAGGACAAGACAGCCCAAGGACCAGGGGAGGTCAGTGAGAGGTGCAGACACCCAGCACTTCTGCAGCATCCTGCCCATGGCGTGCCATGTTCAGAGAACATCTCCGGCCACAGTGTCATGCAGGAGGTCAGCTGAGATAGCCCACTGGTCCCTTCTGGCCTTGGAATCTAGGAATCTGTAAGTGGAGCAACCAAAACTTGAGGCCCCTGAAAATTAGTAGCCACTTTTGGAAACCTAGCTTTTATTTTTGAAAGATCTGGTTGAGTGATTATTCCCCGTCCTTCCTCACAGAACCAGGAGTGCAAATGTTGCTCCCTCCCAGGGCCACAGATGGTAGCCAGGAAAAGTCTTGGGACAATCTAGGAAAAGTCAGGATCTAGGTAAGAGCCTACAGTGAAGCCAGACCACAGGCGCTGTTGTTGAGAGCCTGTACAACACCTCCGATATCCAGTGTCTACACAGCTCTGTTCGGAGCGCTAAACCAAGTCTGTTGAGCAAGGCTGGGTGGCTCGCTCCTGCAGGCTTCAAACTTCCAGAAAATGTTCAGCCTGAGGTGGAGGCTGTAAGTAAATGAAAAAAACCAGGGGCTTATAATGGGAAGTGCCAGGCCACATCAATACTAGACCATTCCACCAGCACTGCCTACCATTAGCCAGAAGAATTCCCTCCCTGCATGTATTTGAAACCAGGGAAGTCTGTGCAAATCTAACCCACATCCTGCCCTGCAGGTGCTCTGATATGAGGGCCATGGACACAGCATATAGTCCTGGATTTGGGGAAGGGTCTGTTCTGGGGCTCCGAGTGGGATCCCTCCTCAGACACATGTGGGATGTGAGTGACTGAACTGGGACGCTCTTCTGGGTCTATTGAGAGTGGGATGGCCGGTGGGACTTCGCCACAATAACTGCCCTTGGAAGGAGAGAGTCCTTACCTCAGCGTCAGCTCAGCTCCGGGGCACTCGGACGTACGCAGAGCAGCTGGACTTTGGGGAGGCCCATCCGGCAGGACAGTCAGTTACGTGTACAGCTTCTGAATACGAAAACCACAATAGAGGGTTATCCACGCCAGCTGCATCCGCCTACCACTGTGCATGCCATGTATGGTGGACTTAATCACCAAGTGTCTATCCGACAAAGCAGAGCTGGACGTCAGGCCCTCCCACATGGATTACACCTCTGCTCTGCTCTACAGTTACACACTGAAAGGAGCACTGCAGAAATTGCTTCCCCAACAACTGACTCTATATACCCCCCCTCTCAGATTCAAGCAGCTCCTGACCCCGATGGCCATTGCAGCATTAACTGATGCCCACCCTGTAGCAGTGGTCACAAATACTTCCTAGCTCAGCTGGCCAGAAACCCAAGCCCATTCCTCCTGGATGCAGACTTGGCCACGGAGACCCAAGCTTGTGTCACCTCTGGATACCCCTGTCCAGACAAGGCAGCCTGTCTGCTGTCCATTACTCCAGACCCAGGAAGAGTTCACGGTTCTGGGCCTTTATCTTCAAAACTGACAAGGGCTGAGCTCTGTCAAAATCCCACCCTTCTTCACAGCGGTCATGCCTCTTGAGGGGACAATGGCTGGGGGTGCCCAGCCACTATGAGAGGGATGGCAAAGGGCATTGTTTGTGGCTTGACATAGTAAGTCCATACTGTGGGGCAAGATTAGACTCTACTGGGCGACATTCCTTTAACAGGAACTGGGAAAGACTCTGCAACCTGCCTCCTGGGCAGTGGGGGTTTATGTGGTGTATTCCAGGACACTGCTTAGAAGCATGGGGAAGGGAGCAGGACTTTGAACACGAGCTCTCCACGGCAGGACTGTTGTGGGTTCTTTGTCACACCTTGCTTCAGACACTGTAGTCAAGGCCCCCTGGGAAAGGTGCAATAACCCATTTTGATGATGTGATCTCTTGTTACCTATAATGACCAGGAATGTTCTCCCCTGAGTACCTCCATTAAGGAGGCACTCCACGAATTTTGCATAGTTCCCTTTCCAAGAAATATGGAGCTGTGTGATAATGTAATCACTCATTAACTGTAAGGCTTGTAGCAGATCTCCAAATATTTTAACATTAACTCTGTGTCTTGTTTGGAGTAATTCCAACGTCCCTTCTAGATATACTAGCCCATTTTCCTAGATGAACCCTGACCAGTGCATGGTTATTGACACCATCTGGTTCCATGGGATTCTATCGAGTACCTCAGATAAAGCTTCCTTCCCTAATTCAGAGCTTTGCCATGAGGGGGAATTCACAGACAAGGCCAATTCCTGCCCCCAGGTGGAATGGGTTGGAGTGCTGGAGTGCTCTGCATGGGGTTAAGGGAAGGACTCTTCTGCCCCGAGCCCTGGTCCCATCTGTGACTGGTGCAGCCTGGGCCAGCAGCATTCCTACAGCTACCGCACTCTGCAGGGCAGTGGAAGGGGAGCTGTGTCCTTGTGTATTCACCAGCCCAGAAGTGACAGAGAGTCCTGTGGCACCTTAAAGACTAACTAAAGTATTAGAGCATAAGCTTTCGTGGGCTAATACCCACTTCATCAGATACACTGCATGCACCCAACAAAGTGGGTATTAGCCCACGAAAGCTTATGCTCTAATACTTTAGTTAGTCTTTAAGGTGCCACAGGACTCTTTGTCACTTCTGCAATTCCAGACTAACACGGCTACCCCTCTGATTCTCACCAGCCCAGGGTACCCCTACCCTATCCCCAAATCTACCCTCTGACTGCAGGCAAATACCCTCCTACCTTGGCACTATGGTCTTCAGGGTCTCATTCCCCTTCAGATCACAGAGCTTTATCCTCTCCCAGATCTATCCTTCCACTGCACAAACCCCCATCCTCTCCCATGGGTCTCACAGCTCAGATCTTCTCTTGCTCTGGAGGAATGAGTTGGAAGCAGCTTGTTCTCCTTCGGGGGGACCTCACCACGCTGAGGCCAGGTCTACGTTAAAGAGCCTATGCCAGAAAAGCCCTCTGATGGAGAGGGGATTCAGAGGGAGTGGAGTGCGTGCCGCCCAACAGGAGACTGAGACCCAGGCCTCAGAAGCTGTGGAGCAGCCCCACCAGGTACTAGTGGAAAGTAGCCCAGGGAAACGAGACACTGGTCCTTTTGTGTTGCCGGGAGGTGAGACAGTGACCCCACATTTCCCCGCCAACCCTGTGACAGGATCACCTGTCATGTCTAGGGCCCTGGGCTGGGATCCAGTCTAGTACGGTGGGCCCAGGTCCTCCTGCTCCCGACCCTGCATGCAGGGCTGGATGAGCGCTAACCCCTTAGGCCAGAAGGTCTGGGCCACTGATGGTTTCTTTGCTCAGCCCTCAGTCAAGAGGCCTGAGCTACTACTTGGTCAGTTGTCCAGCTACAAGCCAGGATGCTCGATAAACTAATTCAACATGAGCTCTGATTCCCTGACGCCGCAGAAGGGAGAGCCCCTGGCTCTGTAACACCGGAACTTTACAGAGATCTGAACCAATCAGGGGACCAACATGTAGTCAAAACTGATGAAGGAGCTATAGACCTTAAAGACATCTTTCTGTCACCCGTAGAGGGACAGGCTAGTGGAGCACTTCAATAACCCGCTAAAAGGGATTCGCTGGAAGTTTGACGCTGAGGACTCGTGATATTGGGATCAATTGCTCACACTCCTCCTTTCTGCTATCCACAAGGTGCTGCAAGCCTCCAGGGGATTTTCACCATTTGAACTTCTTCACAGGAGACAACTCTGGGGGTGCTGGACATCCTCTGGGAGATGTGGGAAGAGCAGCCACCCCTTAAGCCCAGTGTGGTCCAGTATGTAATCCACACGCGAGAGGATGTGGAGAGGCTAGGGACATTTGCCCAGGCAAACTTGCTGCAGGTCCAACAGAACCAAGAATGAACCTATAACAGAAGAGCCCAGATGAGAGAGTTAAGGCCTGGGGATAAGGTCCTGCAGCTTCTTCTGACCATAGAGTTGAAACTGGTGGCTCGATGGCAAGGCCCATTTGAGGTAGTGAGGAAGGTGGGGGCAGTCAATTATGAGCTACACCAGTCAGAAAATGAAGGAATACACAAATTTATCACTTCAACCTGCTGAAAGCCTAGTGTGAGCAGGAAGGACTCCTCACATCTCTGCCTGAGTCGGAACTTGGCCCACACAGGCCCCCAAGACAAGACCATGGACCACTTCCACTGGGAGAGGAACTCCAGCCAGAGAAAGAGTGCTAGTTGCAGCTGTTGATAGAAGTCAACCCCTGGGCATTCACTGCACTGCCGGGGAGAATGCCCAGCCCCTGCTGAGGAAGATGTGAGAGGCGGTCCGCCAGGATCTACAGACTACGTTGAAGATGTGAGTAGTCAAGGAGTCCTGTAGCGAGTGGTCAGCCTGCTTCTGCATTGATTTCTGGAGGGTGAACACTATATCAAAGTTTGACATGTACCCTGTACTCCAGGTCAATGAACGACTAGCCATGCTGGGGGTTGCCAAGTATATATTGACCCTTGACTTAACAAAAGGTTACTGGCAGATTCCCCTAACTGCCAAGTCACAAGAAAAGACTCTTCTCCATGCTGTTTGGGTTATACCAATTTAAGACCACGCCCTTTGGCCTACTCGGGGCTATGGCCACCTTTCAGTGCCTAATGCGTAAAGTGCTCCATCTGCACGGGCAGTACACTACCACATACACTGACAATATCATCATTCACAGTTGGGACTGGAATGACCATCTAAGGGACGGTGATATTGCAGGCCCTCCAGGAGGCAGAGCTAATGCCGAACCTGGCCAAATGCAAACTGGCCAGCCGGGACGTGACAGACATAGACTACCAAAAGAGGGGCGGACACCAAAGACTGCTAGTCAGCAAAGTACAGGCCCTAAAGCAATATGCCCTATGAGCCACAAAAAAGGACATGCATCACTTCATAGGCCTTGCCACATACTACAGATGCTTTGTGCCCATTTTTGGCACCATTGCAGCATCCCTAAATGTAGTAATAACGCACACCAGCCCAAAGCAGATCAGGTGGTCCATAGTCTGTGATAAGGCATTGCGGGAGCTAAAACAGCATCCTGACCTCACCAAGAGGTTCACACTACAAATGGATGCCGCCGAAATAGCGCTGGGAGTGTTGCTTTCCCAGGCTATCGATGGAGAGGAGCACCCTGTACTGTACATCACAAGCTGTTCCCATGAGAAACATCCTATTCAGTCATTGAGATGGAGACCCTGGCAGTAAAATGGGCTGTGGATGCCATAAGATATTATTTGTGGGGGGACCCCTTTCTGTTAGTGGCAGACCACGCGCCATTACAGTGGTTAAATTCCTTGAAGGACACCAGCCCCAGCATCACTTATTGGTACCTCTGCTTGCTATCTTACAGCTTCCAGACATGTCACAGGGCTCGGAAGAACCACAAAAACACATTTTTTGAGAGCCTGGGGTGGTGGTGGTGCAAGGACCACAAGGCAACGTTCCAGCACCTGATCTGAGAAGAAGGGTCTTTGACAGGGTGTATAAACTCCTCTCTGGACAGCAGAGGGTTAAAGAGCAGCTCTAGGCTCAGGAGGCCTGTCACAGGATCCAGGCCGGCCCTGCGTTCTCTCTGCTCCCCCAGTAAAGGCCTTAACACAAATCCACAGTGTTTCACCAAGTGTCCTTTATTTACAGTCTTTGTGCGTGGCTTTCAAGTGACAAACAGTGCTCCCCTAATCCCCTGACAGCTATTCCACTGTCCTGGTTCCTGGGCTTCCAGGCCCCCGAGGCACCCTGCTTGCAGTCAGGAGACAGAGTTTCAGTCTCCGGTTCCCTGCCTCGCCCTCCCCTTTCTGACCATGAGTCAGCGTTTTTCTAGCCCAGTCAGCTTCCTGCCTCAGCTGTGCTCGATCAGCCGCAACTAACTCTGTGAGCCCATGCTCGTCAGGGCTTCCAGCTGGGTTCTCCGGCCCACTATTCCCAGCCCCTGCCCCTGGGCCTCCTGCCAGGTAGCAGGGTTTTACTTGCAGAGGCAGGGCATTCTAGGGGTTTTTACCCCTGCCCTGCCACAAGGCCCTACCCCTCCGAACCTTGCCGAGCATGCTCCCGTTGGAGGCAAGGTTTAAAAGGGAGCCAGCCGACACAGTTTGGGGTGGACAGAACAGGGAGAAGAACCTGCTCTGATAGCTCCAGAGGGGTATGTTGACAGATCCAGACCAGAAAAAGGAGCACTGGTGAGCAGCAGCTCTCACAGGTCAGAGACAGGTAGGCCACCTGCAAGGTAGTGCTTGCAGGGACAAATTGCAACACACTGTGGGGAAGAGGGAGATAGGAAGTGGCCCAGGAAGGCTGACTTGAGGCATTGCAAGGTGAAAGATGCTGGCCAGGCCTCACAGGACCCAAGATCAGAACCCAGTGGAGTGGGAGGGCCCAGATACCCTATCCCTCCTAGATGACCACTAGACAGGGTGACCACCAGAAGCGGTGACCACTAGGTGGCAGACAGCAGACTCATTCACACTGCCCTTTAATGAGCTGGTGGCAATCACCTTTATGTATACTGCACATGTTAGGTTCCTCTCAGAGCTAAAGAGTCAATAGGCTGGTCCCAACAGGTGAACTGTTTTGTCTAGTGAGCATTTATTAAGCTACGGCTAAAATACACCATTCCCAGGAAGGGAAAGCTCTGAGGCTTGATAAGGAAATTTTCCAGCTATTGTTAGTTTCTCAATCCAAACTCCCATCGTTAATGGATGAACCTATAGATGGAGAACCTCTTCCGGGTGACAGACTAGAGTAACTCCACGAAGCCCCTCCTTGCCCATTAGTCTCCTGTATGCTAATTAAGAGACAGAGGAGACGGAAAACAAAATTAGGGTGTAAAGCACTTTGGAATAACTTGCTGGTGACCCAAGAACCTGAAACTTCCAGAGGTCAAACATCCGGATATCTCAGGAAAACTAAATATATATAATCTTTCACTCTAGTTTAGAAAATGTACATTTGTTTGCTGTATGACACAGATCTATATCCCTTTGTGAAAAATGTGTCATGTCCCTCTAATATAATGTCTCATATCCGATGCTAAGCCTTGAAAGATGTGAAGTGAAGAGTGTTAGATATGTAACCCTTCTGCCCATCAGAGTTGGCAGCAACAAGGGCCGGGTTCAGTATCCAGGGGTTCCATTCCAATAGCACAATACAAAAAAACCGGCTCGAGCCCCCACCCAGTGACCTGGGACAACCATATACCACTTCTCTGGGCGTCTGTAAGAGACAATACTTCCCCTCTCGCAAGCACAGAGTCTGAGTGTACCAAAGCCTTTTAATAACCGGGAGAAACAATGTGGCATTATATTGGGGAAACACCACAAACAAGGTTAATAAACCAAACCATGAACCAGAAGCCCCCCTCCCAGCAACTAGGCCATGGCCTTCCCTTTGGCTCTTGAGTTCCACAACCCCAAAAGTCACTCAATAGCCCCAAAAGTCCAACAGCCCAAGAGTCTCTGTTCTTGGTCAGTGCAGGGTTCAAAAGTCAATTGGCAGAGTCTTACCTCCAGCCTGGGTGGAATTGGAGGGTAGGGCACGGGGCACCTTACGTGGTCCGAGGCCAACTGCGCTGCGTCTCCGTGAGGTTCCGCTGCAGCTCCCACCGCAATCGGCTCTGCTCCGCTCCGCTGGCTGTCCCACGAACCGCTCTGCCCGTTGATCCGCTAGCTGCTCTGCTAGCCGACACACAGACAGCTGTGCTGCGCCGGTCACTCTGCCCGCAGCACCAACGCCTCCGCTAGTCGACAGACAGCTCTGCCGCACCAGTCACTCTGCCCGCAGCACCAACGCCTCCGCTAGTCGACAGACAGCTGTGCCACGCCGGTCACTCTGCCCGCAGCACCAACGCCTCCGCTAGTCGACAGACAGCTCTGCCGCGCCGGTCACTCTGCCCGCAGCACCAACGCCTCCGCTAGTCGACAGACAGCTGTGCCACGCCGGTCACTCTGCCCGCAGCACCAAAGCCTCTGCTAGTTGACAGACAGCTCTGCCGCACCGGTCACTCTGCCTGCAGCACCAACGCCTCCGCTAGCCGTCCTGCTAGCCGACACACAGACTGCTCTGCTGCACCAGCCACTCTGCACTTTTCTCAGGCCCCTCTACTTAAGACAGTGCTCAGTGATTTCTTTAGTTCTTAGGTGATTTCAGCTTACAGTAGGGGAGCCTTAGTGCAGGTGCACCAGTGAGCCCAAAGCAATTGTCAGCTCAGCAGCCTGAAACTAGGCTCCTAATGGAAGCAAAAAATCAATTCTGACATTCTACAGTGGAGAGATGCAGGGTGTAATAGGCCTGGAAGGCCCTCACACAGCACCCTCACCAAAAAGTATAGATACTTGTCCACCACCTCTCTTAATGTCACAGTGTTCTGAAACGCATGGCCCTTGCCCACTGAGTGCTACCTAGATGATGGCGAGTCCCTCCATCATAACAAGGGCCAAGTACATGTCCATAGTCCTTCATTCACATAATCACAGTAACATCACTTTATCATTCCTGCCCCAATAACATAGAAACTGGGGCTCCCTCATCAGCCGAAGTGGCCATGTGGGCTGCTGTGGGCTCAGGCTAGGCGCAGTGGGTGTGTCTATGCAAATTGATCAGCCCCAGAATTATTTTCTAAGACTCACTGCAATTCCCATAGTTCGCCACTAGATGTCAGAATATATCTTATTCCTGACACTGCTTACAGATATAATCAAACAACATATGCCCTGTGTCCACTAGATTTACAAGACTATAAAGGGGTTTACTGGTTTTCCTTGTAAATGACTTTGGCACCATAGAAATGATACAAATTGTACTGCACAAACACGAAAGTTGAAAGATATAATCACCTCACCAGGGTATAACTTTTAGATATTAAGAGAAATTGCTTAGAGAGGGGGATCCAATTAATAGTCAGGGTTAATAATGAAATACAATCCATGAAATGACTCAACCCTCTAACTAATGAAGACATTTGTTATACACAGATACCATCTACTGGATATTACTAGAAGCAGCAGAGGAAGTAAGGAAGCTGAAAGACAAGAGCCATTTGGTTAATGGCTAATAGGAATCAGAGGGTTGACCCCAGCAAGCTCTGAAATCAAGGAATAAACAGGTGAAGTCAACTTGTGGAAACCCAGAGCCTGCTGAGTTCCCATATGGGAAAGACTTGCCCTCTTCCAGGGTCACAGAACTAAGCAGAACCCTGTGTGGAAAGGACACCACAGGAAAGGACACCACAGGAAAGGACACCCTTTCTAGGGTTACAGGGTAAAAAGTGCTGAGATTTCATTTCAGACTGTACTTCTGCTAGTCTTTAATATAAATAAGTGAAGTTACCTGTTTAGTCTACACTATCTAGAGCACGGGTCAGCAACCTTTCAGAAGTGGTGTACCGAGTATTCATTTATTCACTCTAATTTAAGATTTCGTGTGCCAGTAATACATTTTAATGTTTTTAGAAGGTCTCTTTCTATAAGTCTGATATATAACTAAACGATTTTTGTATGTAAAGTAAAAATAAGGTTTTTAAAATGTTTAGGAAGCTTCATTTAAAATTAAATTAAAATGCAGAGCCCACCAGATCGATGGCCATGACCCAGGCAGTGTGAGTGCTACTGAAAATCACATTGTGTGCTGCCTTTGGCACCTGTGCCATAGGTTGCCTACCCCTGATCTAGAGAGACATCAAGTAACTGTACAGTATTTTAGATTGTAACTAATGCTGTACACACATTTTCCTTTATAAGTCCAAGCAAATTGGCTCAACAGAGATCTGAACCAAAACTTTGACCAATTCCTTTCGATATTCTAAATTTGTCCCTTTCAGAGCAAACCATTAACACGTTGCACTGTCTCTCAGCTTCAATAATAAAGCTGCTGGTATCTTTTTTTGTAGCATTTGTACTTTCCAGCACCAGGCAGTCAACAGTGTGACACTAGCAGAGGGGGCAGAAGCCAAAAGCCAAGTATGGGTAAGATCAGAACCATGTTTGCAAACTACAGCTGAGTGGAGTGTACAGGATGGAATCATATTTTGAGGACACAAAGCTGTTGTCCCTGCTACATTGCATAATATCCCTATGTAAACAGCACATACCTCACACCCGGGCATTGACAGCTGGCTGACACAAGCTCTGAAGTAGGTTTACTGGCCAGGAATGAATACACAGTTCCGTCTCTTGGGAGACAGATACCTGCTGGTAGTGTGATAACCATCAGCAGAAAGAGACTGTTACCACAGGAGCTGCACCCCCGACTATGGGAAGAGGTGGGAGCCAACTTATTTACCTTCAAGGAAAAACAGTCCTCGATTACAGTGGACTACAGTTCTGATTTTTGGGAGGACGATGCCTTGCCTGATACAAGCAGTAAGTCAGTGACTGGCAAATGGAAGGTCCACTTTGCGAGGTGACTGTGTTCACCAACAATGGACCCCAGTGTACCTCAGAAGCAGTCAGAGAAATTGGACTCAAAGGGATGTTTGACTCCCACACATCCCTCCCTTTCCAGCTACCTCTGGAGTAATGGTAAGGTGGAATCTTCTGTGAAAACAGCCACAAGACTGTTACACAAGGCTGTTTCTTCTGGTTCAGTCCCCTGACTAGCATTGTTGGCACACAGGAATACCCCATCACAGGCTGCCGGAGCTGGGGAAGATTTAAAGGGCCCGGTGTGGTAATGGCGGCTGGAGCCCTGGGCCCTTTAAATTGCCTCCTGAGACCGGCTGCCGGAGCCCCGGGTAAATCCCGGAGGTGATTTAAAGGGCCCAGGGCTCCCAGCCACCACTATTGCAGCAGAGCACTGGGCCCTCTAAATCACCACTGGAGCCCCAGGGGCCCTGGCTGCCTCTACTACCTCGGGGCTGCTGGAAGCCCCAGACCCTTTAAATTGCTGCCTGGGGAAGCCAGTCCGGTATGGCACACTGGCTCTTGCCGGTATGCAGTACCAGGGCATACTGGGTTACTTTCACCTCTGGTTGAGTCTATGGCAGGGGTCGGCAACTTTTCAGAAGTGGTGACCAAGTCTTCATTTATTCACTCTAAATTAAGGTTTCACGTGCCAGTAATACATTTTAACATCTTTAGAAGTCTATATTATATAAATAAACTATTGTATGTAAAGTAAATAAGGCTTTTAAAATATTTAAGAAGCTTCATTTAAAATTAAATTAAAATACAGAGCCCCCCGGACCGGTGGCCAGGACCCGGGCAGTGTGAGTGCCACTGAAAATCAGCTTGTGTGCCACCCCTGGTCTATGGCAACGATGAGACTCCAACTCGGCTCCATGTTAGGAACCTCTGGCTAGAGGCACACGGGGAGGGAGGGAGAGGGGCATCAGTTTTTTGTGTTTAATGTTGATATTAAAATGGTTGTAAAGTAGGGATGGTGTATTGCTCTCAGTGAACTGGAGTCAGACGGCCTGTGTTCCCTGGAGGTGTTGTTATTGACGGGAGACCAGTGGAACAGGGAAGTAACTCAGCCATAAGGATGGAGCAGGGTTTAATAAAATTTCATTTGCTCAACCTACCCTGCGTTCAGTTTTAGCTCTGCAAAGTCCCATATAGACTTCCCCTTCCTGCAGAGAGCTTTGAAGGGCTAGGACTGGCACCTTGGTCTCCGTTCCAGGGATAGCAGCCTGCTGAGGGCACAGCCAGCACTTGATCACACAGGACAAACACCAATGAATTGTTTAATGCACTCACGAGCTCAACCAGGAAGTGGAGCCTGGCAATTCCACACATTCACATCTTTTACTGGGATGACTGGAAACTCAGCCAACCTGTCACCTTCAAGAGAGAGGACTTGACAGACTAGCATCCTGTGACTGGCATTTGTGAAGATCTGAGAGCCAGGTGTGGTCCATGGAACAAAGACCCACCGTCATGGATACAACACCATGACATTAGCAGAGATTACGAACAGTCAGAACAGCTGCTCTGTTTAACACTGGGGCTACTTTAAAGGAACTGGACTTGGACACCTGGCATCTTCTTACAGTTAGAAGAATCAGTGCAGCTGAGGTTCTCCAGGGCAGCCTTCAGAAGCCTGCAGGCCGGGGCTCTGTGACAGAAGCTGGCCCGTCTTCCCATTGTGTGTTTGTCAAATGCCTACTGTAAGCAGAGTCGGGATGAGCTCTACCCGGACATCTGGTGGTGAGTTATGGAAAAGGACTTCAGAGACTTATCTTGTTTGCATGGGCACACCCACTCTGCCTGGCATGATGGGACTGCTTGCCCAAATGATCACTTTGGATGCTGTGGGATCCCCAGTCTCTTTGTTATTGGGGCAGGAGTAATAAAGTGGTGTTATCCTGATTATGTGAACCAAGGGCAGTAGAACTGTACTTGGCATTTTAATGATGGAGGGACTCGACCTCAACTAAGTAGCACTTGCTAGGCAAAGGCCATGGGGTCCAAAGCAGTGGAGGAGGAGAGGTATGTGTACCTTACAGTGTGAGCTTGAAACATCACTTTGCTTCCTTCTCTCTCCACTGTGTAATAGAGTTAAGGGCTTGGTTACACTTGCACTTTATAGCGCTATAAAGCCCGCACGAGCGCTATAACCTCCTTCCTGTCCACACTAGCAAGGCACGTAGAGCGCTATAACTGTTGAGTTATAGCGCTATTGTTAATCCACCTCTGCATGGGGAATAAGGGCTGTAGTGCAGCTGCTGTAGCGCTACAGCAAGAATGTGGACACCCACTGTGCATTAATTGGCCTCCAGCCCGTCCCATAATTCCCATTTGAGCCACACTGGTCATCACTTGCAAACTCTTTTGTCCTGTCCTCAGGTGATCACACGTCAGACCTGCCCTTTAAAGTTCCAGGGAAATTTGCAAATCCCCTTCCTGTTTGCTCCAGCCAAGCGTGGTGTGCTCTCAGGGAATCCTTGTAGGTGATCATTCTCATTGATCTGATTGATTGTGTGACGTGCTCTCAGGGAATCGTTGCTGGTGATCATTCTGATTGATCATCATGACTCCACGTGCCATGCCTCCTCGCAATAGGCGATCTCCAGCATGGAGCAATAGTGAGGTGCTGGACCTCATCAGCTGTTGGGGGGAAGAGGCTGTTCAGTCTCAGCTGCGGTCTAGCCGCAGGAATTTTGATACCTATGGGCAGATATCACGGGCGTTGGCGGAAAGAGGCCGTGAGCGGGACACTCTGCAGTGCCGTGTTAAGGTAAAGGAGCTTAGGAATGCGTATTGCAAAGCCCACAAGGCAAACAGCCGCTCTGGGGCAGCCCCGGTGACTTGCAGATTTTATAAGGAGCTGCATGCGATACTTGGTGGTGATCCTACAGTCCCTCCATCGACCACCATGGACACTTCCCAGCCCACCACTGAAGGCGGGGGGGGGGGTGAGGAGGACGACGAAGAGCAGGAGGATGAAGAAGAGGAGGAGGAGGAGGACGAGGCGGCAGCGACCCAGGGCACGGAGGAGTCCCTGGACGCATGCAGCCAGGAGCTCTTCTCAAGCCAGGAGGGCAGCCAGCCACAGCGTCTGGCGGTTGCAGGGGGCAGCTCAGCAGCGGATTGCGGAGGTAAAGCTGCTTTTGTATTGGGAAGGCAGGCAGCTTGGGGTGGAAAGGGATGCGGGGGGCATTCCACCTGGAGCTTTTCTCAAGCCAGGAGGAGGCAGGGGGGCATGCAGCCAGGAGCTCTCCTCTAAAGCCAGGAGAAGGGTGGCCAGCCACAGCATCCGGCGGTTGCAGGGGCCAGCTCAGCAGCGGATTGTGGAGGTAAAGCTGCTTTTCTATGGGGAAGGCAGGCAGCTTGGGGTGGAAAGGGATGCTTGCATGCTTGCCTACATGTGGAATAGTGCATTGATGTAGTCTATCACCTTGCGGTAATCATCATCAGTAATCTCTTCAAAGGTCTCAATAAGAGCGCTTGCAATGCGCCTGTGCAGGTTTCCCAGGAGAGCCAGCGTGGCCCCGGTCACGGTCACTAGTCCCCGCCACTGTGCTACAATGGGTGGGAGGAGCATTGCTGCACAGAGGCAAGCTGCATATGGCCCTGGGCAGAAGCCGCATCTCATTAAAATCCCTTCCCTTTGTTCCTCAGTGACTCGAAGCAATGAGATATCTTCCAGGACAAACACCTACAGAGAATGTTGGAACAGTGTTCAGAGTAGGGCTCCTGCCACTTCCAGGCACTCCACCCGCCACCCCACAGCTTTTCAGGGCAGGGAAGAAATCCTTCCCCCTGTCTGCTGCTCAGAGTAGGGCTCCTGCAACTTACCGGCACTCCCCACCCCCTCCCCCGCCACAGCTTGTCTGGGGCAGGGAAAAAATCATTTCCCTTGCCTCTGGAGTGCACTCACCATGGCAGGGGCTCCATTGCTGTATCTGTGCTCTCTGCAGGACAGGCAAACAAGGAATGCGGGGGAATCATAGGCATGTCTGCAGTTTACAAAGGAACCACTGTTAAATGTAGCTTTTTATTTTAGAAGGATCGTCCTTGAGCCCTGTGCCATCACTGTTATCAACAGCTGACAGGCTGAGGCGACTGAGGAAGTGGCCACGAAGGAGCAAAGAGGATCTTGTACAGCAAGTAACGCAACAGGCTGTAACAGAGAATCGAGTTGCACAGAGGTGGAGGGAGGACCAGAGCAAGTTGAGGGAGAAGGTGCGGCAGGAGAACGCGATTCACCGCCGGAAAAGCACCAATAAGCTGCTCTCATTACTGCAGCTTCAACTGGAGACTATGCAGTGGATTGCCACCCTTCAGGAGGAGAAGCACCGCGCTCTCTGTCCCAATTATCATTTGCCCCAAAACCCTTCCCCTTCTGTGTCTCAGTACCCTCCAGGCCACTATCATCAGCTATCTGGTTATCACCATCCACAGCTGCCTCCAACCCCTCTGTCTTCACTGAACAACCCCCAAACCCCGGACCATTATCCACTGCAGTCAACCCCTAATAACAGGCCTTACTGCCCTCCGCAAATGGGGTTCGGGGGACATGGCCACTGTGAGGGCACTGGAGACTCAGAGACCTGGACATATTCCAATCTCTGACTGACCCCATGCCACCCCCATTGCACCTCCCCCGGCTTCCCCCTCACATGCATCACAATATTTTCTTTCAGCAACCAAAGTACCTGTTCAATAAATGAATTGTCTTCTTAATAAATGGGTTTCTTTATTAAGTGTACATAGATTATTACAGGCTACAGAAAAGGAAATGCCTGCTCCTATTAAAAGAATGCTCCCTCCCTCCCTCCCTCTGCACCTCACTTTAGAACTGGCTTTCAGCCTCAAAATGTTCCCTCAAGGCTTCCCTGATCCTAACAGCCTCGCGCTGGTCCCCTCTAAGAACCCTGCTCTCTGGCTGGGCATATGTGGCCTCCAGGTGTTGAACCTCCGAGGACCATGCCTGAGTGAAGCCTTCGCCCTTCTGCTCACAGAGATTATGTAGGGTACAGCATGCGGAGATACTACCCTCGGCCAAGTCTAGTCTCCCATAAAGACAGCACCAGCGCGCCTTGAGACGCCCAAAAGCACACTCCACAGTCATTCGACACCGGCTAAGCCTGTAGTTGAACCTTTCCTGACTGCTGTCCAGGCTCCCTGTGTAGGGTTTCATGAGCCAGGGCATTAAAGGGTAAGCGGGGTCGCCAAGAATCACTATGGGCATTTCCACTTCCCCCATGGGGATCCTCTGGTCTGGGAAAAAAGTCCTGGCTTGCAGCTTCATGAACAGGCCGGTATTGCGGAAGATGCGTGCGTCATGCACCTTTCCAGACCAGCCAGTGTTAATGTCAGTAAAACGCCCACGGTGATCCACAAGCGCTTAGAGAACCATGGAGAAGTACCACTTTCGGTTAACGTACTCGTCTGCTAGGTGTGCGGGCGCCAGAATAGGTATATAGGTCCCATCTATCACCCCTCCACAGTTAGGGAAACCCATTTCTTCAAAGCCAGCAACAATGGCATGCATGTTACCCAGAGTCACAATTTTTCGATCGGTAGCTGTCTGGGGTAGCCAGCTTCCAGATCACGATAGCCACCCGCTTCTCCACTGGGAGGGCAGCTCTCAGTCTGGTGTCCTTGCGCCGCAGGGCGGGGGCGAGTTCAGCACACAGTCCCATGAAAGTGGCTTTTCTCATTTGAAAGTTTTGCAGCCACTGCTCGTCATCCCAGACTTGCATGACGATGCGATCCCACCACTCAGTGCTCGTTTCCCGTGCCCAGAAGCGGCGTTCAACGGCCGTGAGCATGTCCGTTAATGAAATAAGAAGCTTCGTGTCAAATGCATTTACCGCTTCGATCTCGTCTTCAGACTCATCACTGTCATCCTGCATGTCAAGGAATAACTCCACTGCACACAGAGATGTGCTGGCGACAGTCATCAGCATGTTCCACAGCAGTTCTATATTCATTGTGGCATACGACAATGGAAGACGGAGCGCGCTTTGCTGCAACTGTTGAAAGATGGCGCCTGAGGTGGACGGAAACACAGGGATTGCTGGGATATGCCAAAAAGCATCATGGGTAGTTGAACAGGACGCAGAATGCCCTGCAAGTGATGCCCCCCTACCACAAGGCATTGCACCAGATCGGGAAGAGGTGCACTGTGGGATACATGCCCTAATGCGCTGCTCTTAATGCCGCATTAAGTGCCGCAAATGTGGCCATGCTATAACGCTGGAGCATCTCAGTGTGGACATACAATAGCGCTATTCATATTACTGTATAAGGGGATCGCTATAACCAATAGCGCTATAATCTTGTAAGTGTAACCATACCCTAAGTGACACCTGAAGAAAAGGAGCCTTCCTTGAAACGTGCCCCCCCCCTTTCTTGGAATGCTCTGCAAAGGAATTTTCACTTACTGCCAGGCCATGGAGGCTGCACTACAATATATAGACACCAAAGGGGGAAATGGCTGTTAGTAAGATAAGCATTAACAGTGAGTTCCTCTTTTCAGGGGGGTTGTCCTTGGGATTTGACTCCACAAACTGCTGAGCAACTGCAATTCACCCTCTTTGCAACATTGGGACAACCCCCAGCCCAGAGAAAAGCAGCAAAAAGGACCAAGGGACACAGTCCCGGATTTTGAATCTGGGAGATTTGCGTAAGAGGGAAGCTGCTATGAAAGTGAGGTGCCTCGCAGAGAACCCTGGGTTTCATCTTGTCAAAATCCTCACACCCCTCCCCCAGGTATAAAGCCTCATTCAAAGACTCAGGGTCACTATATTACTGCACACAATCAATGCAGTACCAAAAATTGAACTACTGAAAATGGATGCCCCCTCCAGCCACCGACTCGCCACTTGCCTCCTCACCTGCCCCACTCAAGTATAAAACCTTACCGATATGCCATCCCTCTCGGCTCGCCTACACACCCCCTGCCGCCTGTTCACCTCCTCAGGCCCCCCTCTCCTCCCCTCCCCTCCCCCACCACTGCCCGCCCC